>JAJPUD010001928.1:115127-228269 GCA_023553655.1 Myrmecobius fasciatus | reverse complement strand
CCCACGTGTGCAAGAATGTTTGTGGTAGCCCTTTTTGTAGTGGCTAGAAACTGGAAACTGAATGGATACCCATCAATTGGAGAATGGCTGAATAAATTATGGTATTTGAATGTTATGGAATATTTTTGTTCTGTAAGAAAAGACCAGCAGGATGATTTCAGAGAGGCCTGGAGAGACTTGCATGAACTGATGCTGAGTGAAATCAACAGAACCAGGAGATCATTGTACACAGCAACAATAAGCCTATATGATGATTAATTCTGAAGGACATGGTTCTCTTCAACAATAAGATGTTTCAAACCAGTTCCAGTTGTTCAATGATAAAGAAAGCCATATACATCCAGGGAGAGAACTGTGAGATCTAGTCTGGACCACAACATAGCATTTTCACACTCTCTATCGATGTTTGCCTGCATTATGTTTTCCTTCTCAGTTTTTTTTTTCCTGTATAGCAAGATAACTGTATAAATATATATACACATATTCGATCTGTCAAATATTTTAACATAATTAACATGTATTAGACTTCCTACCATCCATGGGGGGTGGGGGGTAGAAGGGAAAAATTTGTAACAGAAAGCTTTGCAAGGGTCAATGTTAAAAAATTACCTATACAAATGTTTTAGAAATAAAAAGCTTTAATAAAAAAAAAAAAGATAGTACTCTGACTCATCCAGTGGCAATGAAAAATTTCATGTCTTCAAATTCAGTCTCAGGAAGAAAGATCAGTATTGGAATACTGTGAGAGTTAAGGTAGTTAAAAAAAAAAAAAAAGTCCAAAATCATCTTGCCAGAACTGTAAAATGCACCCTTCCTCTGCCATATTGTGGATGACAAGAATAAACTGCATCACTGATGTCCCCTGGGAGAAGCTGCACTTGAGAATTCATCCTATCTCAGCTCAAGTCACAAATGGTAAACAGTATATAGTGAAAAGGGCACTACATTTGGAAATAGAAGACTTGGTTTGAGTCATCTAACTCTTAACACTAATTATCTGCGTGACATTTATCTATCAGCCTCAATTTTCTTATCTGTGAAATACTTGTACCATTTACTTCATAAACTTGTCATTTAAGAAAGTGCCTTTAAAATTTGAAGGCTTGCTACTAGATCTGAGATTTCAGTAATGGAGTGAAATCTCTTCAGGTTGATGTCTTCTCTGCAACTTTTCATCTTAAGAGAATTGCCTAATAATAATAGCTAATATTTCTATAGTATTTACTATGTGGTGAGAGTTTTACAATTATCTCATCTGAGTCTCATAACACCTGAAAGGTAGGTGTTATTATCATCCCCATTTTACAGATGAGGAAACTGAGGCAAACAGAATTTAAATCATTTGGCCAGGGTCACATAGCCAGTATGTGTCAGAAGCAATAATCTACAACTTCAATGCCAGCACTATGCCCTGTTGTCTTTCAATAATTCTTCCCCCCAAAAAAGCACTCTGTACATGTGTTATTACAATTATCTACATTTCTAGGATTGTAGAATCCTAGGACTATGGGTACAAGGTAGTTTAGAAGTCATAGCATCAAATCTTTCCTTTTTTTAGATGAGTAACTAAGTCTGAGAAAGACTACTTGCCTTACCCAAGGTAATTGAGGTAACAAATGTCAGAGGTGGTATTTAATCTCAAGTCCTTTGACTTCAAAATCAGCATATTTTGATAAAGAATTGGAAGGGACCTCAGAAGCCATTTGACAATGAGGCTAGTGGAAGTGAGCTGTCCTGCCCAGGACAAATGATAACTCTTTCTATTGTACTGTGATACTCATCCATTAGACTTAAACTTCTCTTGGGCACATAACATGTCTTCATATTCCCAACACAGTTAGTGATCTGCTTAGTAGAAATGCAATGACTATCAATGACTTTTATTGTTGCTGAGTTGTTTCAATCAGGTCCAATGCTTCAAAACACCATTTGGGGTTTTCTTGGCAAAGATATTGGAGTTACCTGCCATTTCCTTCTCTAGCTCATTTTATAGGTGGGGAAACTGAGACAAACAGGGTCATCTGACTGGCCCATGGACACATAGCTAATAAATGTCTGAAGATGGATTTGAACTCATAAAGACAAGTCTTCCTGATTCCAAGCCCAGCACCTAACTTCCCTGAATCAATCATTAGCATTATTCACATAGGAAATGAAAATACAATTTACAACCTGTATGTACTATAAAAATTGCTGGAATAATATGAATAGTTGTCTTGAAATAATTCTACAGATGATTAGTACATATAGTTGGAGTTTTTTTTTTAATAGTTTCTATTCATCCTCTCAACTTGGTGATTTAAAGGCTAGATATACTCAGTATTCTATACCTATTTATTAGGCTTTTGAAGTCTTTATCCCCTAATTAAATGATTAAGCACTGTATGCTAAAGTCTCACTAATTCAAACTAATGGGGACATAGAAGAAAAAGCCAATATAAATTAATGAAAAGCATTAATCAGAATTTCAAAATTATTTTAATACTTTCAGATACTTACAGTAACACAAAGATGCCTAAAAACTAATTTTCTCTATAAGCATTTTAAGTATCTCCCTAAAAATCTTGATGACTTTCATTTGTACTGTTTACCAAGAAAGAGCTTTTTGAGAGAAGCAGCCTTGAATAGTGGAAAGAATGCTAGACATGGAGTTAATAAGAATTGAATTCAAATCTCAATTCTGATATTTCCTAGCTTGTGAACCATAACTTCAACTATTAAAAAAACAAAACCTAATCCTATAGTGCTTATTTCATATGGTTGCTCTGGTGTTTATATACATAAATATACTTATTTTAAACAACCAAATAAATGGCAGCATTTATTAATTCTATATTATTGTTATTATTAAGGGAAAAAAATCAGTTTTAAGTTTTTGCTTTTCTCGAATGATACAGAAATGATCTTTTTTTTAGAAATTTGTATTTTCCCAGTAGCTACAACTAATTTTTATCTTTTAGGCCCAATAAATAATCTTCTTCTTTGATACCCCTCCCACCCATCCTCCCCCCTGCCTATTTCCTTTTCACAGCTCAATGCTTAGTTGCTTAGTTCAATAATGTCTGACTCTGTAACCCCCTGGATCAAATATGGTTCATGGGATTTTCTCAGCAAGAATACTAAAAAATTTGCCATTTCCTTCCCCAGATCATTTTACAAATGAGGAAACAAATTTACAAGTGAGTTAAATGACTTGTCCAGGGTCCTATATCTAAGTAAATCTCTGAGACCAAATTTGAACTCAGATTTTCCAGATTGACTTTACATCCATGCTCTATTAAGCCATCTAGCTCCTTGCTACATAGACCATCCTAACCTCTAGCACATTGATTGCCTTTTTGCCATTTCCCTTTATCAACCTGGGGAATGACTTTACACATATGGTTAGACATTGTATATCACATATATGCCATTAGATACATGTACATAAATAAAAATGACTAAATCTTGAATAAAATTACAAATGAGCAACCTAAGAAAATAATCATAAGAATCCTGTAATAAAAATCAGTTCTAAAATGACCATTGAAAATATAATTCTATGAATAGGAAGTCTGGGGGTTTTGTTTATTTGAAAGATAATATATGTTTGTGCTGTACACTGCTCATTTGATAAATTGGCACAATATGAGCATACTGTGAAATCACTTGTTTTGTACTTTCAATCATCCAACAAAGTCCTCCTCCAATGCCTCCTTGTTTTATGTCATCAAGGTTATAATGGTGGAAGCTCAAGCTAAAGAGTACCTATTCCTCTTAAGGGTTTCAAGCATATTCCAATGGGGAGACTGTAGGTCTATTATATGAGTACTAGCCTACTTAAGTTTAAAGAAGCTTTTCACTAATATTAGAAGCTTTGAAGAGACAGCAGTTCAGAAATACCATAGCCCTGGGCATGGAGAATGTGGTGATCTGCATCAGGGAAATGGGGGTTCAACTGATGAAACAGTGGAAAATAGATATACTGAAGTGTATTTTAATAACTGCAATAATTTAAAGATCATACAATGGCCATAGAATTCTGCTTCTACCATCCTGTTCTTAACCTGGGGATCAAGGACAGATTTCAGGGAGTACCTGAACTTAAATTAGAAAAAAAAAAACCTACATCTTTATTTTCACTGACCTCTAAATAGTATTTATGTCAATTTGTTAAAAATTCTTCTGAGAAGGGATCCATAGGCTTTACCAACCCACCAAATGGATTTATGACACACAAAACAGGTGGAGAACCTCTGACATGGTGAATTAATAAAAGTAAAAATGTCCTTGAAACAAATATTAGCATCCTTAAGTCTAATTTTTATTACATATCAGTGTATTTATCTCATAGGAATGTAGCAAAAGGGTGGTAATATAAGTTTTAAAAAAGCAGCAATTCTACTTAAACACATTTTCAGGAATGTTTTATATTTATGTAAAGATCAGGACATGATGAGCTGACCACACTTTTTTTTCAATCATTGATTTATTATTCCTTCTGTAGCTCAAATACTAGAAAACTGAGCCAGCTATTTTGGGGTTAGCTATCTATTAGCACTGAAACAGTATCTCACAATCCAATTGAGAGAGGGCTTTCATATTTCAGAAATTGACTTTAAATTGAAGGGAAGTTCATCTAATTACCCTGAATGTGAGGAAATGAAAGGTAGAAAAATTCTTTATATAAACAGTAATTTTCCCATTTCCGCTGGCTTAGGGAAATAGAAAGAAGGAAAATCTGGTACAGAAATAGTTCTATTTTGTTAAGTTGGGAGTAGGAGGGAAGGTCTGTTTAGCACTGATTTATTTTTTTCCATTCTCTAGCAGATGTGAAATAGGTTAAGAGCTAATATAGTTAGCAGCTGAAAGTAAAGTTAACACTGATTTGCATGTCCTCTCACAATTGTATTCTTATTTTTAAACCCACCACCAGCCCTTGCCAAATTTTTTAATGAAATCTCATCCTTTTGAGTCTGGAACCTAATAATCTTTCTTTCAAATGGATGAGAAATATCACCAGGTAGTTATTATTTAGTTCTCCAATGAATCACTGGCCAATAGCTAGGAAGAGGGCCAATTAGCTATTAAAAATGAAACAAAAAGCTACAATAATTTCTGTTTAGATGAATTCTCCTGTTCCTGTTTGATTTCATAAGAATAAATAGTTGAGGAGTGACAAATCCCCTATGTCTCCGAAAGTGCTAACTGAAGGTAGATGAGTTCTTTTCCTAAAGAGCAGGAATGGAACATTCAAAAGAGTAGGAATGGAATTTGGAATATTGCATCAGGCAGAGTGATTTCCCACAGAGAAAGGACCAGTTCCAGAGCAAAATATCAAATGCTAGATTTAAAAACAGAAGTAACTAACAAATCAACCTCACTTAAAGCTATTAACATTTTGCCTTTGTAACACCTAACATTTATTTATTTTTAAAACTGGAAACCATTTTGGAACATGAAACACTATGCAAATGTCTAACACCTATCCCCACAATATTAGATGGAAAATAGACCTGAAGAGATTTTTAAAATATAATTTACTAGGAAAAAAACTTATTCTCTAGTTATTTCAAGTGTGTTCATCTTATTTTTTCAATAAGATCATGTGTTTTGTAAATAAGAGCAGATATTGTATTTTGTAAATTTCAGGTATTGCATTCCTCTTCCTATATCCATCAATCCTCCTGCAATCTGGGAATAGTCCTGGGCTTTATAAATCATAGTAAAAATATGCCTTTTGTTTAGAGAGATAAACTGAGGTCAATATAAATTTAGAAAAGAGAGCTAATGAGACTAAATTTCAGAAAATGGAGGGTCTGAGTTTGGGAAATGGCAAGAAAAATCAGGGAACAAATGGTTTTTATAAGCCCAGATGTCCAGACTCCTCCCAATGTACGCAAAAGAAGTCAACTTGAATTAAGAAAGTAATTTGCATTCCAAATGGGAAATAAACCAGGAAGATATGTAAGCCAAAGAGAGTCATTTTCCAGGATTTAGCACTGAGTGATAAAGGCCGGATTCTCACCACAGGATGAAGAAAAACGAAACAAAACAAAACAAGAGGAAACGATATACAAAGGAAATAAAATAATGGCTTTTCCTGACAAGAGTCCCCTAACCCATGTCTGAAAGAGAACTGCTATGTTGCTCTAGAATCATAGATCTCTACAGGATCTATGGCGGTAGCATGTTTTAAAGGAAAAGGGAATTAGAATATCAGCATCCATCCAAGCAAAGCATTTTAAAACAAAAAACTAAGTTTCTCCTTCTGTTATTCTCTTTCTGTTCAGAAAGAACCTGGCTTCTTTTCTTCTAGTTTCCCTTTCTGTCAAATTCGTGGAGAAAAAGAGAGAATAAATCTCACATTTTTGCTCTTACGTTTTATTCAAGTGGGCAGAAAGATCTTCAAAAAAAATTAAAGTCAACAAAATCAGTACCACTAGTAATTCACATAAGAACGTTTCCATGGTGTTCTTAGCAGAAAATGATTTTTCATTGTTTCTTATGTGAATTGACTTTGTATGAATTTATTCTTCCTTTTAAAATGTTGGCAGCTTTAGAAAGTCAGGCTTTTCCCAGACAAATAAAAATATCCAAAGCTCAGAATAAATAAAATAAGTATTTTCTCATACATAGAAGGATAAAAGATCATCCTAAATTCTTTTTAAAATTTTTTTTATTAAAGCTTTTTATTTGCAAAATATATGCATGTGTAATTTTTCAACATTTACCCTTGCAAAGCTTTCTGTTACAAATATTTCCCCCTTGCCCCCCACCTCCTCCCCTAGACACTAGGGAGTCTAATACATGTTAATTATGTTAAAATACTTGACAAATCGAATATTTGTATACATATTTATACAGTTATCTTGCTGTACAAGAAAAATCAGATCTACAAGAAAAAAAAAATCTGAGAAGGGAAACAATGCAAGCAAACATCAGTAGAGAGCATGAAAATGTTATGTTGTGGTCCACATTCAGATCCCTCTCTCTGGGTATATATGGCTTTCTTCATTACTGAACAATTGGAACTGGTTTGAAACATCTCATTGCTGAAGAGAACCATGTCCATCAGAATTGATCATCATATAGTCTTGTTGTTTCCGTGTACCATGATCTCCTGGTTCATCCTAAATTCTTTAGAAATACTATTGTCCAGGAATAAATTTTATGACAATTTTAAAAAGTTATATTCTACATCTTCCATTGAAGTCCAATCCCTCTACTTGTACTTTTTATCCCATATCTTCTGGCAAATTTTCTCCAAATCCCCCACCTTTCATCTTTATTTTTTTTGCCTACTTACAGTGAAATACCTAGAAAAAAAGATGTCTACACTAGTTGCTTCCAATTTTTTCATTCCTTCATCCTTTGCAAATTAGCTTCAGACAACATTGCTCACCTCCAAAGTTACCAAGGATTTTTAATCGCTCATTTAAATGACCTTTTTTCCATCTTGATCTTTGTTGCATTTGAAATTGATGTTCATGCCAGCTTTCCTAGATATTTCCTGCAGTTTGGGTTTTCATGACACTGTTCTCTTCCAACCTGCAAGTCTGTTTTTTGTTTGTTTGTTTGTTTGTTTAAACTTTACTTGCCCTTTAACTGTCTTAACCAAGACTCTATTTTGGGCTCTTTTTTCTCTACATTTTCAAAATCACCTAATCTGTTTCTGTCGAGGTGCGTTATCATCCTTCTAGTTACTTGGGTTTGGAACTTTGTAGTAATGATTGAAATCCTCATCTTTCCTTACCTCACATTTCCATATTAGGAGTCAAATGCTATCAAATTTACCTCCCTAATATTGTTCTCCATTTATTTCTTACATATCTATAACCCTAACACAAATCTTCATTACTGCTCACCTAATGCAGAATTTTCCAAACTTTAATCAAACTCTTTTATCAGTTAAAAATATTGAGGAATCCCTTAAATTTTTATTTTTAAATAAAATGTGCAATGTACAAAAAAGTCACTATAAAAACCCTAACAAATCAATAGATTATAAAAATTACACCAAAAAATGTCAAGGATGAGATATGATGAATTAATGTTTAATCCTAATTAAGGAGACACTGGAGTTTACTGAATAGGTAAGCAACATGGTCAGATTTGTGCTTTAGGGAAAATCATTTTGGCAGTTTATGTAGAGGACAGAAGAGATAGAAGACAGATATGAGGTAAGGAAAAACCATTCTAAGGTTGTAGCAATAGTGCAATCCAGAAGTTTTATAAGTGACTGAATGAGAGTCGTGGTTGTTGCATAGAAAGAAACAGATATGAGTGACACCATAGATTAGAAACCATAATACTTGGCAACTAATTGGCTATATGGTATGACTGAGAATGAGAATTCAGTAAGTTAACCAGAATCCATTGTTTCCTATGTGTCAGGTGCTGTGCTAAGTGCTGGGAATACAAATCAAAGTTATGAATCTTGGTAACTAAAAGGATGAAGATGTCCTCAATAGAAGTAGGGAAATTTGAATTAGGGCTGGGTGGGAAAAGATAATAAAATCTGTTATGCAGATCAATGCTCACCTGAGCCTATTCAAGTTACACATTTCATTCTGACCTACAAAAAGTTAAATGTGTGTAGGGAATGTGGGCTCTTACTTAACTGTCCAGAGTTGAAAATCACCTATAGTAAGCAACCACAAAGTATTCTGGGGAGGAGGGAGCAAGGAATAGAGAAAATGAGGGAAACTTTTACTTTAACAGCTGAGAGTATGTGTGCATTTATCACAATGACTAGTGAAGAAGGGGAAAAAGTTGGGAACTTTCATAGAGAAATGGTGGGAAAGAGAAGAATGGGGCCACTGGGATCATAATGAGTGAAAGGAGTAGTGTGATTGTAAAGGAGATGTGTCATGATGGAGAGGTGCTGGGAGGATAAGATGCAATCTATGTTACCTCTCTCTGACCCTCTGATTAATCAAAAAAGTATTCTGTGGAATCATGCTATATGCTTCCTCCCCAATCCTCCCCCCAATTTAGAAATCACTGAATTAAACTATTCTAGGAGCTTCCCAATTAGTTTCCTTGCCTTCCTTTTCTAATCCATCTTTCACATAGTTGTCAAAGTGATCTTTCCTTTAAAAAAAAAAAATCAGTCTTACCTGGTCGTTTATCTTCCCAATAAATTCCAGTTGCTCACTGGAAAAACTGAAAATTCTTCTATGTAGCACTAAAAACTTTTTACAACCTATCTCCAACTTTTACAGCTTCATTATATATTATCCCTTTTCAAGCACTCTATAGTTTAGCTAAACTTGCCTTCTATCTTTTCCTCACCTGCAAAATTTTATCCACTATTTCTGTGAACTTGTCTTTTATACACTCCCTCCTCATCTCTGACTCTCAGAAATCCTAGTTTCCTTCAAAGTTTTGCTAAATACCATCTTTTAGACAAGGCCTTTCCTAAATTCCTTGAGTTGCTCATCTTACCCCATTACTACTATCAAAATTATTATGTATAACTTAACTTACCAAAATTACCATGTATAACTTAACATACCCTAAAAGTATACATATTTTATCTCCACCTTTCTCACCTCCATATAATATTAATTCCTTGAGAGAGGGCTATTTCATTCTTGTCTTTTTTATCCCCAGAAACTAATATAATCCTTGGCACATAGTAGGCACTTTGTTATTGTTTGATCTTCTCAGTGGTATCCAATTCTTTGTGACCTATTTTCAGTTTTCTTGGGAAATATACTTGAGTGATTTGCCATTCCATTCTCCATCTCATTTGACAGTTGAGGAAACTGAGGCAAACAGGGTTAAGTGACTTACAAAGAATTATACAGCTAGCAAGTCTCTGAGCCAAATTTGAACTCAGGAAAAAAGAGACTTCCTGACTCCAGGCTATGCACTCTGCTTTGTCACCTAGCTGCTCAGTAGGCACTTTATAAAGAATTTTTGTTTGTGTGATGGATCTGCTTTATCTTTCACTGAGACTATACCAATAGAGCACAAACTCTGGGACATTTTATCAAGCTGGAAGGGCATTTAACCTAAGTCTAGGAACAGATATAGACCCTTCATAAATCTGGTCATGAGGTTATGCATTTTGTAGTTATGATAATTTATTTGTATCTATGGAGGTATTAGCCACAAAGAAGAATCTATAGCGCCTTCAAAAGTATCAAAATAACTGTTCTCATTGAGATCATATTCATTTGGGAATTCTGGGGACTGGCACTTCTTAATTCTAATTGGAGTTAGTGTGGCATGTAGAATAAACACTGGGCTTTGAGTCAGAAGATGCAATTCTAGTCCTCATTATGCTATTCATTAGCTGTATTATTGCTAACACAGTTGACCATATTCTTCCTCATTTATGGCATACCATAACCTGTCTGTATGCACTACCTTTCCCCTTCAGAAAAACTCTTTGCTCCCCAGGATTTTTGAATTTCTCATCTGCCAAACAAGCAAATTGGACTACACAACCTTTGAAATCATTTCTACCTCCAACATTCCATATTTCTAAATATTGTGTTTGCTCATTAATATAGTTAGTTGGCTATTTAGGTTTTTGATTGAAAGCTAATTTCCTTGGGACTAATCTTTATGAACCTGTTCACTGAAAACATGCTAAATAAAGAGAAAAAACAAAACAAAACAAACCCCCAAAACTCCAAGCCCCACAGGACACCATTTATTATGTTCCTGATTGTTAGCAATGCATTTATTTCTACAATGGATAAATATCCCTTAAGGAGAAAGATAAAACAGTTTTTTCTTTTTTTAACTGTCTACCCATATGATATTGAGTGAAATAAAAATAACACACAACACAATATGAGAAAATATAATGGGGAATGTACACTCTTTTTTTTTTTTTACTGGATTTGATGTTCCTTCTTGGAAATTGACAAGCACTTTTTAGTGCTATCATCATTCTCATAATAAACAGCAGGATAAAAGAGCTTACCATTTCTCACACCCACATAATCTCACACATTGACTTGGCTAGACTGAATTTAATTTTTTTTAAACTCCCAGAGAACTGAGTGAATCCAAAAAAAACCATTATTTTTATTTTTTTTATTTTATTTTATTTTCCTGTAGGATACTGTATAATCAGTTTGGCCATTTTCTCCATTTTTTTTCAGTTGGTCATTGATTATTGCAGCAGCATGGTAGAATGAATAGTCAGGAATATCTAGATTTAAATCCCACTTTAGAAACTCATTAGCTGGGGGAAATCTCTAAATCTATCTGTAGAATTTACCTTTAATGGTTGTCATGAGGCTCAAGCAATAAAAATGTAAGTCAGATGCTTTGCAAACCTGAATACTCTTGTCAGTTATAAACAGTTATTTACCATTCCTATAGAGCTATTCCAGGTCCTTCACTATACAACAAGATATCTACTTCCTCTCCCTCCCTAGCTGTTTATAGTCATCACATGTGAACATATTTTTGTCAATGCCAGTTTTCAATCTCTGACATGGTTTAAGGTAGGTCCTTCAGTCTCTTACTCAACTAATGTTTAAAGAGAAATGGCAAAAGGGGCATTTTTTTGTTATAAAAATTCTTCAAAATCAAGAAGTCTTCAAATTGTGAATACCTAAATTTATGTGTCATGTGTCATCATAAGAATAAGCTGATGGCCTGAAGATCTAGATAACCAATCTCTTCTATCTCTTGTGAATTGCATTCATTTACCCCAAAATACCATTCCAATCAGATGTCCTACAAGACATAACAAACTGAATATGTCCAAAAGCAGAACTCATTATCTTTTCCTTAAACCTATTCCTTCATCCCATTCAAGTTTCCCAATTTCTTGAGGGTATCACTATCTTTCTAATCATTCAGGTTTGCAATCCAGGTTTGCAGGTTGTCCACCCTCAACCCTTCATCCACTTACTCCATGTATCTAACTCCAAATATTCAATCAAACCTTAACATTTTCCTATATCACTCACATCCGTCTCCTCTACTCACATGACTATCACTACATTTCAGGGCCTTTTCACTTATCTCCTATAGTATTAAAATGACCCCTAATTCCCTCCTTCAAGTCTGTCTCCTGTTCAAACTATCTTCTACAGAGTTGATAAAGTGATTTTCACAAAATGTAGCTCTGATTGTGCCAATCTCATACTTAATCAGTTCCACTGGCTCCCTATTACCATTTAGAATGAACCGCTTTTTTTGGGGGGGGGGGCATTCAAAGCCCTTTATAACCTGGATCAAACTTACTTAGCTAGACTTATTATATATTATTTCTCTTTGTCCACACTAGAGTACAAACAAACTAGACATATTTCTCAGATGTGGCCATCCATATCCTGTCTCTGAGGTTCTCTTTGCTTCTGACTCTAAGAAAAACTTTTAATCCTACCTTTTAAATTCTACCTTCAATTCAATTTCCTTTTTCATGAAACCTTTCCTGAATTCTCCAGATGCCCCACAATATTTTAAGTGGATATGTATGTGTATATGTGTGTGAGCACATACACATACATACATAATACACTGCCATGCATCTTTTAGATTGTAAGCTGCTTAAGGGCAACTTTTGTTTTTGAATGCTTAGCACTTAGCAGACTGCTTTGTAGATAGCACTCTTAAGTGCTTAATAAATGCTTTTTGAATGATGACATGAAGTGATGAAGATTGCACTAACCAGAACCAAAAGAGCTATTTATATACTGACCACAATAATATATTTTTTCAAAATCAACACTAAAAGTCATCAGAACTCAGATCAATGAGGACTGACAGAACATCATACTTCCTTGCTTCTCTGCAGACAAATGGTTTGGAATGAGGTTCATTCTGCCAGATACAATCAGTGTCAGTTTGCTTTGTTTAGCTGTATTTCATTTCAAAGTATTCAGCAGTAGTATTGGGAAATGAAAAATTTTTAAATAATAAAGCTTAAAAAAAAAAAAAAAAGATTTGCCTTCTCAAACAGAACTGTATGAGACCAAAAATAATTCCTCAATAGTTAAAGTGGTCAAATAACTGACATCATAAACTACTCAGAACTATTTGGTCAATGATAATATCTAATAATACATAATATCTAGTAATTATCACTAATAATAGAAAATAAAATTTCATCACAGTGCAAATAAATTGAGCTATTTTGAATTAAAAGCTTTTTCTTGTCTGGCCTGGAAACCTAGCCACCATTTCCATGGGGAAAGCATGAGTATCAAAACAATTGACTCAAAATGAACTTTTGGAATCCAACCAGTTCACAAGAATACTTTCTTCTAAGCTTCAAGTGTATCCGTGAGGAATTAGCACACTTTAACACCTGCCTCTCTTTTCCCATAAAAAAGAAATAAAAAAGAGCAGGTTATAGCCAGCTTTGGAAAGGGGGCAGTGGCTTTCTGACCTTCATCTTGTTTGCTCATCTAAATCAAGCCTCAGAGTTTGGATGTAAGAAAGGAAGTCATGACAAAATGTTTAAGCTGCAGTGTTCAATTCCTTCCTGGATTTCCTGCTCCTTTTGCTGAAGGATGGTTTGTAGTGAAGTTATGTGAGCTCTCAGAAATCACAGGGCTGGCAACAGCTTTAGAAATGAACCATTTTGTAACAAGGTTAGTGAATGTGGGCTACTTTTAATCATTAAAAACACACTAGATGAAATGTAGCCTTTAACAGATGGACATATAGCATGCCAACATCTGAATTAACATAAATAAAAATATTTACACACTCTTAGTCATATGGTGACATCACAAATTCTGTGTACATCATCATGTGGTATCAGACTACAAATAATGAGACCAAGATTCCAGCTGAAGAACTGTCTATCTGCACACACACACACATGCTTACAATCTGAATGTGAAATTTTTTGTTATTCAGTTATTTCAGTTGTATCTGACTTTCCATGACCCTATTTGGAATTTTCTTGGTAAAGATACTAGAGTGGTTTGCCATTTCCTTCTCCAGCTTATTTGACAGATGGGGAAACTGAGGCAAACAGGATAAAGTAATGTGCCCAGAGTCACATGGTTAGGAAATGTCTGAGGTCAGATTAACTCAAGAAAATGATCTTCCTGACTTCAGATCTGGCACTTTATGCCTTGTACCATCTAACCAGTTAGGTGGTTTAATTTAACCTGTTATGGGTTTAATTTAACCTGTCTTCACAGAGGCAGCTGAGTAGCACGGTGGATACAGCTTTGGGTCTAACATCAAGAAGCAAGTTCAAATTTGACCTTAGATATGTAATAGAGAAAGTCACTTAATTTCTGCCTGTCTCAGTTTCTTCAACCACTAAGTGGAGAAAATAATACCTACTTCACAGAGTGAAAAGTGAAGATCAAAAGAGATCATATTTATAAAGTACAAGGTACACAGGCTTAATTATAATCATGGCACCACAGAAGAAGCATTGGCTTTGTAGTAGGAGTCCTTGAGTAAAAGCCCCCATCTGATGCTGACTTCATTGAACCTCAGTTTCTTCATGAATATAATGAGAGTGTTGTACTAGGTGGTGTGTAGGATCTCTTCCAGTTATGAATCTAAGATCCTAAAAGCTTTTTTAAAAAAATTAAATATTTGTTATATGCCAGGCAGGATGAACAGTGTCAAATACTGAAATGATCAAGCCTGAGGATTGAGACTAGGTCATCAGATTTAGTTACTGAGAGATCTGTCTCTCTTACTGTCAAGCCCATCGATATCACTATGAATCTGACATGCACGTCCGAGAAAAACTGAATAATGATACACAAAGTACATTTTGTTTTACATTTAACTAGCACAATCTCCAACATTGTAGTTCAGAAGTTAAATTTATATAATGGAATCTTTGGGCAATAAAACATTTGTAATTTATAATGTTAGAACTAATTTGCAATGTATACAATGTTAAGAGAGTTTTAGGTGTGTTTGGAAAAACAGATATAGAGAAGTTTGATCTAAAATGCAGGTATAAGATGCATTAAAAACTTGTTCAGGAATAATCCTAAAGCAAAACCCCAAAAGGCTGATTAAAGCAACATTTAACTAACCTCTCTAGATTCTTAATTTAATAGCATTCTAGAACTAGGTGAATAGATCCACAAATAATGTTCTGATGCTCAGCTTTTATAAAGCGGCTGAGGCAGTTGGTGGTGCAGCTCAACAGGGTCTGGAGTCATGAAGATCTGGGTTCAAATTCAGTCTCTGACATTTAATAGTACTGTAATTGACAAGTCACTCAACCTCTGTCTGTCACAGTTTTTTCAATCATAAAATGAATAATAACTACTTATATCACAGGGTTGTTGTGAAGATCAAATGAGGTATTTAAAAAAAGTGCTTTTTACAGTTTCTGGCACACAGTAAATGCTATATAAATGCTTCTTCCCTTCCTGTTCCATTCTTATAAAACCCCTCAGTGAGAGGAAGAGGGAGCAAATGGGTTTGTTGGATGGCTCATTTAAATTAGCTTGCCTACCCTGGTTCCCAATCAGTGTACAACTCAATGACACAACATGTGGCACAATTTATGACACAATGTTTTGTGTTATAGGCATAAAGCAGATTTCACAGTGCACAGAATATTAGTTTTTCTTTGAACAGCAGTAGTAGTGTACATGTGGCTTAAATAAAGTGACAGGAGAAGAGATAAGGAAAAGGGATTGGTTGGAGATAATCATTAGCTCAAGGACTAGTGGCAAATCACTTAACCTCTCTGAACCAGTTTCCTCATATATACAATAGGAATAATACTATTTGCATTTCCATAATGCATTGATGTACTGTGAAAAAAGTGCTTTGTGAATCTTAAAATGCTACATAAAATGTGGTTATAATCATAAGAGAGAAGCAGCACAGATGCCAGGTAAGAGCTGAACAGAAAAGGTGTCTGTACATAGATACACAGACATGCACATATAAGCATAATTACACCCATATACATATAAAGATATAATACACACACATGCATGCACACACACACACACACACACACAAACATAAAGAAATTACAAATCCTTTCCCATAGTTTGTCTGAATTTCACCTATTAGCTGTACCATGCTGCCTTCTATACAAGATTACAACTTGGTACAGAAAAAAATAAAGCCTAATAGCTTTGTTGTTTTAATGTTTTCCTAGAGTAATCACTCTTTTTAAATGTTCATTTTTAAAATTATGATTATTTGTACAGCTGCAAATGCCTCAGAGTCTGAGTGTTCCCCCAGGGTGCCTTCCTTTTTGCTCTGTCCCTTTCACCTTAGTTGAGCATGGTATATGTTTTTTGTTCCACAGCTGTGGACCCAAAAGACAGATTTTTGTCCCTGGTCTTTCTCTCAACATGTTCTTTCAGGCCCTGGACAGTCATTCAAAGTGCTAAGTTGTACTACTTATAGTCAAGCAAGCTGTGCGACATGCGGGAGATCAAGAACAAAGCTTTCATCTATTTTACTGAAAGTTAAGCACTATAATAGGTCTGATACTTATTTGTACATGTTTTAATCTGATACTGAACTGTCAAACCAAGTTTTTTGGATTTTGTTTGGGGAGGGAGAAGAGTCAGTTGTGTAAAGGATCTTGGTTATAACCGAAAGGAGGCAAGGGAACTTCTTTCCCAAACTCATGAGGATGTTGCCAGAAAATATAGTTAAACAAGGTTTTGCAAAGGTGAATGCTGAAAACTCTCTTTGCATATATTTTGAAAAATAAAAAGCTATTATAAAAAATAAAGTTAAACATAAAAACATTTAAAACTCTGATGAAATCATTGATGACTGTCAGTATCATCACCTATACAAAAGCTTGACCACATAGTTCAGGGCTTCCAATCTTACCACTTAATTGACCTATGACCTCTCAATAACTAAATCTGATGACCTAGTCTCAATCCTCAGGCTTGATCATTTCAGTATTTGACACTGTTCATCCTGCCTGGCATATAACAAACATTTAATAACTGCTTGCTTCTTACTTGCCTGTCTTCTTCCAACTGAACACTTTTTTCTTTCTGGATTTTCATGACACTATTTTCTCCTTGTTCTCTTTTTATCTCATTTCCATTCAGGGATCATCATGTATTCCCTTCCTCTTTGCATATGGAATAGCCCTATGGTCTGTCTTAGGTTACCTTTCTTTTGCTAAACTGTCTCTATGTGAATGGGTAGGTTCTATTTCACTTTTTAGCTCTGTACCCCAATATTTAGGCCAGCTTCTTGTATGTAATAGGGATTTATTTTGTAATTCATTCAAAGAAGGGACTCCCACCACAGATTTAGCCAACAGTTGAATCTTAACATAATGCAGAGTTCATGTTATTTGATATTTCCATTTAAGCCAATTGTAAGGCAGCAGTTTACTAAATTAAGCATGACAAACTTTTTTCATGTATAACCACATTAAACTTGCATACAAAAAGTTAACACATTTTCCTTTCCCATTTCAAAATTTAACTTGGGCAATATCACCATCAGTGATTGCTCAGGTAACAGATGATAGTAGTCTTGACATCATGAATTCCTTGTCATCCACAACTTTGGCTCTCTCATCTCTGCTACAAAGTTTTCTACACAAGCCTAAAAATATATATTTATACAACAGAATATGCTACAAACACAAAATGAGGAAAAGAGAGCAGATGCAGAATCTTGAGAGAGTTCCCTCTTAATCACACCATCAATAACAAATCCAATTATGCTTTTCGTCTACTTGACAAGGCCTTGCTTCACCCAATTTTCAAAAATTCATAGGTTTAAATCTCTACTAGAATTATAAAACTCATACCTGCTGAGGTCTCTCTAAATTTGTCACTGGTCTTCTTTTTTCTCCATTTCCAAGGTTTAAAAATCTTGCCTATAGAAGAGAGTTTACCCTTTCTTTTGAAAGGAGGTGTCTGGGAACCCGTTGTGGGTCCATCTGAGTTTGCAATGGAAGCCTTATCCAGTCCATCAACTGTACAAAGGGGAAAAAAAAAAAAGAGCAAATCAGGACTGAAATAAAACAAAAGATTAGCCCATTCACCTCTTCTCATTTCAAGAAATCAAGCAAGACAAATAAGAATTCCTTTGCCCTGGCTATGCTGTTTTCCAGCCAGGAAAACTTCCTGTAATATAAACAGAACAATTTATTTTATATTTGTTATTAGGATTTTCTTTTCTTTTTTCTTGATCATCGGTTGGAAGTTGGAGGGAAAGAAAATAAATGTTTATTATTGTTGGGGATAGGAATAGTATAAATACATATATGTGCATACATATATATTGTTATTATTGTTATTTAGTTGTTTCAGTCAAGTCCAACTCTTTGTGGCCCTATCTGGAATTTTCTTGGCAAAGATACTAGAGTAGTTTATCAATTCCTTCTCTAGTTCATTTGACAGATGAAGAAACTGAGGCAAACAGCACTAAGTGACATACATGCTCAGGGTCACACAGGTAAGAAGTATCTGAAGCAAAACTTGAACTCAGAAAGATGAATCTTCCTACCTCCAGATCTATCCTTTGTGCCATCCAGCTGCCCCTTATATACACATTTAAACATTCATACAGAGAAATATACATACTAAGCATTGGTGAAAGTAGCATACTAGCCAAGTAACCTTCCCAGACTTATTTTCCACCATTTCCCTTGATATACACTATCATCCAGTCAAAATTCAGATTGTCCTCCTCCACCTTCATGCAAGGAAGGAGAATCCACTCATCTTCAATGACAGCTCATCCCAATTTTCAATAGCTTCATTAGGTACTTTTTCCTGGTGTAAGGGCTCTTCTCATCCTCACATACATATTTATTCTGCCCTAAAATTTTCTGGAGCAGATAGGAATATTACAAAATCCAAATCCAATCATAATGTGAGCAGCCTTATACTCTGCTTAGAATCACTATGCTTTGTTCTCATTGAAGGATTAACCTATTATAGATCAAACTTGGTGAAATAGAAGAAGATCAGAGATATAAAGCAATGAATGACTTCAGAGACCAGCTAGTCCAACTCCTTCTTTTTATATATGAGGAATCTGAAATGCAGGGGAAAAGAGTTATTTGCCCAAGATTACCAAATGTGTAGATTACCAAATGTGTATCAGTGGCAAGATTTTAGTCCCAGACTCTAGAATCAATGCATATTTCCATTTTACCACATTGAGAAGAGTATTAAAGCCATCTTCACTGTAAATATTCAATCCATGAGGATAAAGAGGTCATCATCAATTATTCTTTAAAGAATCCTCAATTTTATATTGAAAAGAATTGTACATGTTTAACCTATATTGGATTACTTGCTGTCTAAGGGAGAGGGGGGAGGAAGGGAAAAATTTTGGAACACAAGGTTTTGCAACAGTGAATGTTGAAAACTTTCTTTCCATGTATTTTGAAAAATAAAAGCATTATTTTAAACAAAAAGAAAGAATCCTCAATTTCCCATTCATAATACAACCCTCGTAGAAATTCACTTTCCCCACAAAACAAGTTATCAGTAATTTAAATCTTAGTTTTTCCCAAAGGGAAAATCAAATGAATAAAATAAGCTCCTGAATGAAGGAATAAGAATGGGGTAATAGGTTGTGGTGGTGAACCTGATATATCAAAGACAACTTCATAAGAATAATTTTTTCTGACAATTAACTTCTGTTGTCTTCATTTATTATGCATTTGAAATTTCATCTGCTTCTGGAAAGTGTCTGAGCCAGATATCAACATCTATAGTATTTTCTTCCTTCCTATCTATCTACAAAGTAATACACAAACATGTATATATGCATATATATGTACATATTGCATATGTCTTTCTATTTTTTGAACCTGTCATGATTAGCCATTTTATTAATTAGAATTAAGAAGCAACCATGTTCAGTACCATTAATGAAATGGATACAGTTAGGAAAATGATCATTTCAAATATGAACTTTGGGCCCCTCAATCTGGGTAATTTGAGTAAAAACAGTGATTCAGCCCTCCACTTAACATCTATTATTTCTTTAGATATTCTCAAAACCACAATTGCCTTTGATCCTTAAATCTTTCTCCCAGACAAAACTTTATATTAAAACCAATCTTGGCAAGAGATAAGAAGGGAGGAAACATACTTCCCTGCGGTAAAGACATGAAGGACTATGGATATGCAATGTTGCATACACTGTCAGACAAGGTCACCTAGTCTTGACTCTTTTCTTTGTCCTAAGGAAGGACGTATTGGTTTGGTTAAAGAAGGGAAAACCAGAAATAATTGATATGGAAACAAAAGAACCAATAAAATGTTATTTTAAAATAAATTAAAACCATTAAAACATTTTACTCTATAGTTATTTTAATTATAAGTCTAATGAATTCACCATTCCTATAGAGATAAGACCCCTAATTATACACCCTATTTGCTGGTGGGGGGGGTGGTCATCAAGTTCACTTGAGTTCCTAGTTATTGATCAACATTTATTTTTAAGATCCCATGTATCAATACAAGCTGACAGAGGGGAAAGCATCCTAAATTTGAAATCTGAGAAGCTAAATCAGAATTCTGCCTCTGTTATTTGTTAGTTGTTTCATTTTAGGCAAGTTTCTTCATCTTCATAGTCCTCAGTTTCCTCATCTATAAAACAAAGGAGTTATATTAGATGATTTCTAATGTGTGTTCCTTTTTTAAATCTTAAATTCTTGTCTATTCATTAGAATTTTCCTTTTCATACTCACTGGAGAGCATTTTTTTACTTGTAATATGTAAACATTTTGAAACAAATCATCATTCATTATTTGGGTGCTAACAGCGCATGGGAAGGAATCTTGAGCTTGTTTGCCCCTGATATCCAATGAATTTTTGAGATGCCTCTCCCCACACAAGTGAGTTGAATTCAGATAACAATTTGTATATCTGATAGAACCACAAAAAATAACTAGAAAGGCATTTTTATGATTTCAAGCACTTAAGAAAACTACAACAGGTACACAAAAACAGAAGGAGATTTATAGGGAGGCACAATCTAGCAGGCCAGTTTTTAAATCAACATGTTGAATTTTTTTTTTTTATGGCAGCCATCTGACATTACAGGCTTCACATATAATCCTCCTTTTTGTTTCTTTGCATTACAAGCATTCATTTTAAGCTGTGTTTATCATAGTAATAAAATATAAATAAATATATAATAAAATATATAAATAAAATAATATATAAAAATAAAATATAAAATAAAAATAAAAAAATAAAAACATTTATTTTTAAAAAAAGTCTAGAATTCACCAAGAAATAGTTTTATATCACAGATAACAATATTAAGGAATGACATTTGGAGGCACCTTCAAGATTTCCTTCCCAAACTGAGGTTCAAGTTACACTAAAATTTTGAGGGAAGAGGTACATCTACTGAGAATTAAAAAGAAATTAAGACATGGAAAAGGGCAGCTAAGTGGCGCAGTGAATAGAGCACAAGCCCTGAAGTCAGGAGGACCTGAGTTCAAATCTGGTCTCAGATACAATACTTCCTAGCTGTGTGACCCTGAGCAAGTCACTTAACCCCAATTGCCTCAGCTAAAAAAAAAAAAATTAAAAATTAAAAAAAAAAGACATTATGGAAAGATTGGTGCACTAAAAGGCAGGAAACTTGGATTCTTGCTATATGATTCCTCTATTTAATAGTTGTGATTTTAGAAAAGTCTCTAAACTATGAGGGTTTCCGTTTTCCTCATAAAGAGACTAGACTAGATGATCTTTTAAACTTTGTTTACAATAACTTTCTTTGTGGCAGGCTATCTTTTGCTTTAGATGGACATACTGTCCTACCTGTCATCCCTACTTCATCCCACCTCTTGTTCCTTTTCTGAAACTATCTGTGCTTAGAATGTTCTAAGATAGGAAACTTCCACCCTACATGCACACACCCTTGATAATCAGCAGTTTCTTACCTGTGACTTCAAAAGTGAAAAATTAAACAGTCCTATCTCTGGTGAGACTACAACCATTCCTATGAAATTCATGGCTTTTCTCCACTCTTTGGAGATGCTTTGTTGGATAGGATGGAACTCAGGTAGTCTTATAGTAAGTGGGGAGGAATAAGGAGAGCTTGATGTAATGAGAACTCCAGGTCAGGAGGGCAGGTTATTCTCTCAGATTGATCATTCACTTTCTTTTTCCTGTTATAGCCTGAAAATCATCTTATCCAATGTCTGGTGATATTCCACTGCTCCTCTCTTGGCAGAATAGAGATTACATCCTGTCACCTCTGCTGACTGAGACACAGCTGTATCCTTTCTTGATTCTTTGGTGGTCACGTTCCCGATGTATCCTTTCCTCCCAGTCCCTTCTTTCTTGCCCTTCTGCCTTTGACTATCTCATTAAGAGCAACTATGAGGCAAATGATAATAAATGTGTCTTGCTTCACTAACCAATCTGCATCATCTTTGGAAATCTCTTAGTCTCTAAGTAAGCTGGAACATCTTGGGACAAGGTTCTTTCCATTTCTAGCATTCTATGATTCTATTTATATAGTATCCTTCCTCAGGACATACCAAATGCTTAGTAGATTTTCAGTTTTCTTTATATCAGTTTTTATCAGATCTCCCTTCACAAAGGCTCAAGGTACTGATAAGCTAAGTGTAACTAACTTTTCGGAGAAAAGGAAGTGAAGAAGGTATCTGAACTACACAGCTGAATCTATTTAAAGAACTGGGTTTATTTCACTTTTACAAACTTTTACAAAAACCTGCTTTGTGCAAAAACTAGAAAACATGTACTATATTTTCAAAGAACATAGAATACAATGATAACAGCAACAAAAACTGGTTGAAATAACACTTCAAATTTTACAAAGGACTTTTCACAAAAACCCTGAGAGGTAAGCAATTAATTCAAGTTATAGATTTCACAGCTTAAGAAACTCAGGAACAGAGAAGTTAACTGACTTTCCCAAAAGGCAGGTAGTTGATTCAGTGGATCCAGGATTAGTCTTGGAGAAAGAAGACCTTAGGTCAAATATAGCCTTGATACTTAAAAGCTGGGTAACCATGGACAAGTGTCTGCCTCAGTTTCCTCAACTGTAAAATTGGGATGATAATAACACATACCTTTCAGGATTGTTGTGACAATTAAATAAGATATTTGTAAAGCACTTAGCATAGTGCTTGGCACAAAATAGATACCTGATAAATGTCTGTTTTCTTCTTTCTTTTCTTCCTTCCTTCCATTATCACACTACTATTGTAGTGTGATACACTACAACTGCAATCAAGACTGCAAGTCCAATGCTCTTTTTCCTTCTCTCCCTAATTTAGTATTTTTTTAGCATTCTTTTTTTTTTATTGGATTTCAGATTCTTTCCCTCCCTTCCACTTTTCCCAATGAGAAGGTAAAAATGATATAAATTTTATATGTGAAATTATTCAAAGCATTTCCATTTTAGTTATATCACAGAAAAAGCCAAAAAGAGAGGGTGGGTGGAGGTGGGAAGACAATTATACTTCAATTTGCAATTAGAGTTCAATAGTTTTCTCTCTCTGGAGATGGATAGCATTTTTTTAAATATCATAATTTCTTTGGAATTATCTAGGACCACTGATCAAAGTAGTCAAGTCTTTCACAGTTGATCACCATTACATCACTGCTGTTACTGTGTATATGGTCTCCTAATTCTTCTCAATCCACTTTCCATCAGTTCATATAGGTTTTGACATGTTTTTCTGAAATTATTCCCTTTGTCATTTTTTTCCCTGAGGCAATTGGGTTAAGTGACTTGCCCAGGATAGTGTTAAGTACCTGAGATCAGATTTGAACTCAGGTCCTCCTGACTTCAGGGCTGGTGCTCTATCCACTGTGCCACCCAGCTGCCCCATCCTTTTCTTATAGCACAATAGCGTCACAATCATATATCACAACTTGTTCAGCTCAGGTCCCAACTGATGCACATCTCCTCAAATTCCAATTCTTTGTCACCACAAAAAAGAGTTGCTATAATTACTTTTGTGCATAGAGGTCCTTTGCCTTTTCTTTGATCTCTTTGGAAGACAGACCTAATTGTGGTATCACTGGATCAAATAGTATTCACAGTTTTATAGCCTTTTAGGTACAATTTCAGGTTATTTTCCAAAATGGTTGTACCAGTTCACTTAATCCACTGACAGTTCATTACTATATCTGTTTTCCCTTACCTCCTTCAGCATTTGTCATTTCTGATAGATATGAGATGATAACTCATAGTTATTTTAACTTGTCTTTTTTTAGTCAGTAGTGATTTAGAGTATTTTTTCCATATGATTATAGATAGCTTTGATCTTTTCTTTTGAAAACTGCCTGTTCATATCCTTTGACCATTTATCAAATGAAGAATAGCTCTTATATTTATAAATATCACTAGTTTTATATGTAGAAGTGAGGCCTTATAAAAGAAACTTGCTGCAAAATTTTTTGATATTACTTTATTGTCTGTGGTACTTTTAATCAAAATATAGTTTCCTGATTATATCTTTAAATTAGGACAATTTTTACTTTTGCTTTGTGTGACGTCATTTCCAATACTCTTTCCAATCCAAAGTAATGTTTCCAACAGCATACAAATGACTATAGCATAGAGCAGCCTGTGATAAAGAAAAAGGAGTAATTGGTCAGGGATAATGCCTTAAGAAATTTGAGGGAAAGATTCTTTTAATTAAAGGAAGAAAGGGGTGATCACAGAAGAGTTTTGGAGGAGATGGCATCAAATTTGTGTCTTAAAAAGAAGATGTATTTGAAAAGACACAGATAGAAGGATGGACATTTCAGAAATGGGGATAGAGTTGGCATGTTCAAGGGTATAGAGAAAGGACCAAGAAGGAACAGGACTAAGGAATGACAAATAATCCAGTTTAGTTGGCTGGTGGAATACATAGAGAAAATAGTATAAAATATGGCTGAAAAAAATAGGCTGAATCCTTATCAGTGGGTGTCTTGATCACTAGGATTAGGAATATATAATCTTCAATAGACAATGAATTACCATCGAATGTTTTTGAGTAGAGGAATGAAATAATCAGAATAGAATATTTGGAAGATTACCTGGTAGTGTTGTTGAGGATGGATTGGAGAGGCAATCAATTGAAAACAAGCAGACCATTCAGAAGGCTAATCACAATCTAGAAATGAATTGCTGAACTACTCTGATCCCAAAGGAAAAGGAAAGGAAGGATGCCAAAAAAGTCAACAGAAAAAACAAACAAACCCATGTAACAAAATATTTATAGAAGCATTCTTTAAAGCATGGAACTGGGAAAAAAAGGAAGCTTTCAATGACTGAGTTATAATAAACAAATTACTGAATATTATCGTAATGACATTTAATTACAATACAAAAAACAATTATTTAAAAATGCAGAAAAACTTGATAAGATTTAATGGAGAATTACGATATGATAAAATTAAGGTCATTGTAACTATATATAAAATGATCACAATAATATAAATGAAAGTTGCTCTAAAAGTTGAATCAACTAATCAATCAACAAGCATTTATTAAGTACTTACTATAAATCAAACACGGTGCTAATCCCTGGGGATTCAAAGACAAAAATATAAATAGTCCTATTCTCAAATACCTTACACACTAGCCAGGGAAAATAACATATACCTACAAAGATATGCAAAACAATAACAACAACCAAAAAACAAAAACAAACAAAAAATTTAACTAAATAGACATAGTGATTTGGGGGAGAAAATATTACAAGGTAGAGGGATAAGGAAAGGTTTCTGGAGCAGGCCTCTAAGGAAACTTAGGGATTCAAAGAAGGGAGAATGGGAGGAAGTACATTTTAGGTATGGGGGTAGGAAGGACAGTCAATGAAAAGTCATGGAGTGTCATGCATAAAGAACATTAAGAAGACCAGTTTATGCTAAAGGACATGTGGGGCAAAATAATGCTCAATAGTGCTGGAAATGTGGGTTGAGGCCAGATTGTGAAGGATTTTAAATATCAAAACAGAGGAGTTTTTAATCTAATCCTAAATTGGCAGATAAAGGGTAGCATGGACAGACTTATATTTTAGCAAACTCAATCTAGCCTCTGTATAATTAGATATGAGGTGAGAGAAAGAATAAGAAAAGAAAAGGTAAAGATGATACCAAATTTGTCAACCTTTTTCACTGAGCATATGATGATGCTATCAAAAGAAACAGAAAATATCAGAGAAGAACGGATTTGGATGGAAAGATGATAAGTTCATTACTGAAGATGTTCAGTTGTAAGATGCTGACAGGCCATTTTAAGCAGTTAGGAGACCTAATATTTGGAAAGAGATTGGGAGTGGAATAGATATACATACTTGAGAGTCACCTGCATGGAGGTGACAAATGAAGTCATAAGGGTGAATGAAATCACCAACAGAGAGAATAGAGAAAAGTAAAAGGAATCAAAGTCATAATCTAGAAGGCCATTTAAGTATAAGGAGTGAGAAAAATGGAAGTGAGATGGTAAACAATTGAAGTATATAGTGTTACAGAAGCCAACAGAAGAAAGGATCTCAATATAGGGGGAGATGTAGGAAGTGATCAAAAGCTAAAAAGAAAGTGAAAAATAATAAGGATGCAGAGGAAAAGGCCATTGGATTTAGTGATAAGTGGGTCATTAGAAAGGTACCTTAGTGAAAGCCATTCATTTTATAAGAAGCTAAGAAATTAGTGAGTTTAGTGTTAGCCAAGAAATGGAAACAATAAATGTTCATTAGCTGTAGATAGAATAAACAAATTGTGATATATGAATTGATAGAATTTTACCATACCAAAAAAAAAAAATGCTTGCAATGGAAAATTTGTATATATGAAAAGTGAAATGAGCAGAATTTGAGGCCTTGTCTCTCACTGTTGTTCCTATTTGCATTATTCTAAACATTATGTTTATTGCCTGTTCCTCACAGTGATTCTTATATTTTTCCATGTTTCTCTTGATTCCTCACATTGTTGTTTCCTACAGTACAATAATCCATTACATTCATATAGTACAACTTAGTCAGCTGTTCTTTAATCAATAGATAGTAGTTCTGTTTCCATAAAAAGTACTGCTATAAATACTTGGGCACATGTGAGACTAAATGTTATTCTCATGAGATAGAAATGTTTAAGTACAATTTAGGGAAGAAAATAAAGGATGGAGACTTGTGTCCTTGGTTTCACTGAGAAGAAAGTTAAGAGTAAGATGGCTACATTATGTTTTTATTTGAGTTTTTGCATTCCTGTTTATCAAGGGGACCTGATCAAGAATGAAGCATTTCCATTCAGAATCTCAGAGAACTAAAGTGACTATTAGTAGGAATTTTTTCATTTGTACAGCAGGCAGTTGACTATCTGACCTCTCAGGATATCTTATATTAGGGACTCTATTTTTGCTTTTCTTTGCATCCCTAGCACTTAGCACAATCTTTGGAACATAGTAAACATTTAATAAGGCCTTATTGACTGGCTGACTTTCATCTCCAAATTTCTGATGCTAATATTAAATTGCCCATATAGCTAGAATGAAGATAACCAAGTTCTCACTAAGATGCCATTTGCACAAGGCAACATACTGTATTTTTTTAAATTGGCATAAGTTTTTGCCTCAGGACAAAGAATAGAATTATTGGATCATACAGAAAAATGTAATTTATTATCCCATTGATCCCATTATTATTCTTTAGGTTTATTGTACCCCATTCACCTTCCAAACAGAAGTTCTCTTCCTTCCATTTTTGAGAGGTGGCTTCTTCTAGAAAATAGACTACTTGACTCAGGAAGACCAGCCTCAGATACTGACTTAGATTTTGACTACTTGTATGATCCTGGGAAAATCATTAAATGACCTCATCTATAAAATGGGGATAATATTCACATCTATCTCACATAGCTGCTATGAGAATTAAATAAATTATAAGGCAACAAGCATTTATTAAGTGCTTACTATATGCCAGGCACTATACTCAGTGCTAGAAATAAAAATGCAAGCCTTTGCAAATCTCAAAATTATACATAAAAATTTAGCTATTATTGTTGTTATGTGTGAGGAGTTGAGATCTCAAGTTCCTTGCAGGATGAGTCTTCCCAGCTCAAATCAAATCAGCAAGCCTTGATTAAGCACCTACTATGTATCTAGCACTGTGTACAAAGTAAAAAGGAAGACTATTAGACCATTAAAGGAACTGGAAGGACCTTTAGAAATCATTTAGCCTAATCCCTTCATTTTGTATATGAGGAAATTGAGTTCCATATGGGAAAAGTGAACCCGTGATCCCCTACTCAATTAGTAGCAGGTGCTTTCTCCACAATACCCATAACACCTAATTTAAATAGGATGAAAGACAAGCTCATTGAACTCAGGCAAAACAAAGCAAATATCCTTGTTAGGGTCTTAATAATCTAAATTGTGGAAGGGGAAGGAACAAACATTCATTAAATGCCTACCAATTACAAACATCATATAAGGAGTTTTTCACCTTCAAAACTCCTCTTTACTGAACTCTCTGAGAGATAGCTTGAGAGTTATTTGGGCAGGTATTTGGCACAGTGAATAGAGTGAATAGAGTTGTGGGGCCAGGTATCAGGTATTCAATTTCCAGGATTCAAACTTGACCTCAGGCACTAATTAGAAGTATGACCCTGGGCAAGTGACTTAACTTTGATTGCCTCCTTCCCCAAACTACAACCCCCCAAAAAAGGAAAGAAAATAATAATCATTGCTGCTTCCTTTAGAATAACCTTGCTGAGGCAAACTTTTAGATCCTTCAAACCTCACACTCTTTCCATTATACTGAAATGATGTTGGAGAAATAGGCCTTCATTTCTTTTATAGAAATTATAGCTATTGGGTACAGAATCTCTTTTACAGCCAGGCTTATGACTTTAAGCTCAGATGCCTGAGATTATTTCCAGTTTTCTTGGTTTATCTCTCCTTAATCTTCTTCCCCTGAAGGGAAACGTTTCTGAAGACATCCATAGGTCTATAAAGACTTCCATCTAGCCATGTGTAGTGACAAGAGATTCCAGAGGTTAAACTCTTGGCTTCCAGTCTCACAGAATCAATATGTTTGTGCAGCTGCATGTTCTCCAGATTCACCGACAAGAACAATATCACATGGACTTGCTACAGGACATTTCACAGACAAAATGAATTTGCTTGTTTCTGAAACTTAATGGAATTTGGGCTGAGTCAAAAAAGAGTCACTGCAAATAGAAGAGCTGCTTTTAATGTAAACAGAAGTAGCCCAAGCTTCTAGTATCCAAATCCCTCCTACAAACAAAGTGCCAAAGGATGGATATGCTGTTCTACTTATTATGAGTAACAAGTTTGCCAGGAAAAGTGAGGAATAGTATGAAAAGAAACAATGTTTCAGTCGGTTTCTCTCCCCCCCCCCCTTTTTTTTCTCTCACTCCTGTCTTCTCTCCTCAGTTCCTCTCTCTCTTCCTAAGGGTTAGAGGGGACTGGGGTGGAGGAGAAAAAAATACAAAGAATCTCTAGTTAGAAAACTGCTCAGTGAGAAAGACCTGAAATTCAACCACATCAAAATCATGAATTAACATGCTTTGCTTTGACATGTGCTTGGGGATTTAACTTCAGGAAATCATCATAAGCTGTGAGATTTCTTCAGCTTTGAAATAAAACCAACTGGGGAGGGAACCATGTGATTTTAAGTAAGTGGCTAAATGATAATTTCCACCTGGGACAGACCTGTGACAAAATCTCCCGCAGAGGATGAATTTAGCAGCATGAGTACTGGATTCATACATTAAGTCCAGATTCACAGCTGCTTCAAATAGCAGAAGAGAATAGTGAATATAGAAAAGTCTTGCCTGGAACACGCAGGTAGATTTCACATTCCCTAGGGCTATACCTGGTGGTAAGCAGTAAGTCCTGATGAGAGCAAGAAGCTATTGATATCAAGAGAGAATGATGGTTTACTTCAGATATAAAGTTCTTAATGCTTTTTGTGACATGGATCTCTTTGGCCATCTAATACAGTCTATGGACCCCTTCTCAGAATAAAGATTTTAAATGCACAAAATAAAATATATAGGATCATAGAGGAAACCCATTATGCTGAAATATTATCAAAATAATATTTTTAAAAATTCATGAGCTCCCAATTAAGAAACTTTACTTACAGTAAGGGCATTTACAAAACTCTGGCACCTAGGATCTGAAGATTTGTTATATTGGACAACTGTAATACTCAAGGCAATCAATTACTCCTAGGGCCTTTGCTTTCTAAGCTTGAGATGCCCTTGATTACTCCAGGACCAACCCATTTATTGTGTAGAATGCTATCCTTAGAAACAGGAATATCTGAGTTCAAATTCAACCTTAGACACTTATAAGCTGTGTGATTATGTCATTTCACTTCTGTTTCCTCAATTGTACTTTCCTCCCAGGGTTGTTGTGAGAATAAAATGAGACAATATTTCTAAGATGCTTATCACAGTGCATGACATACTGTAGAAGCTATAATACTTCTTCCTTCCCTAGTGAATTGAATTCTAAGCCCTGTAGCATAGAAAACTGAAATTGGAACTACAAAAAACTATATGCAAATCTTGTCTCTGACATATATTACCTGTGTAATCCAGAAGATCTCTCTGAATCTTAGTTGGTTTTTTTTTCATCTATAATATGAGGTCTATCTAGTGGTATATAACAGCTAAGTGGTATAATGGATAGAGTGCAAAGCCTGGAGTCAGGAGGATTCATCTTCCTGAACTTCAGTTTTGTTTTGTTTTTGTTTGGTTTTTTTCCATCTAAAATATGAGAGACCTATATAGCCTCTAAAATCCTTTCTAACTCTAATTCTATGATCTTTAGTGAACATGTATTAGGGATTGCCCATTCATTGAGCAGCTAAGTGTTGTAGTAGATAGAGTGAAAACCCTGGAGTCAGGAAGATTCATCTTCCAGAATTAAATTCTTGACTTCAGACAATTGTATAAGCCCGGATAAGTCACTTATCCCTGTTTACCTCAGTTTCCTCATCTATCAAATGAGCTGCAGAAGCAAGTAACAAACCACTTCTGTATTTCTGCCAAGAAAACTTGGGGTCATGGCAAGTGAGACATATCTAAAAAAATGATCGAATGACAAAAATGCCCTTTCATGTCCAAAGTTATACATATTCTTATAAATCCAGAATTGTCACGAAACTCTTTAAGGGAAGCAAGCCATCTTGAGGTCTCCCACAAAAGAGGGAAAGCTAAGGATTCATCAAGAAGATTGTCAACTTTAGTTCAAATACATAACAGATAAATCAATCTGTCCCTCTGGGTCTGCTTAATTCCTAGTTATTATTTAAAACACAAAGTCAAAAATCACCTCCTATTTTTGTTTCCTTGTATCTTTGTCTTTAAGGGAGATACATCTCATCTCCCTTATTAGAACTAAATAAACTAATCCAAGAAGGCAGAATCCTGGTCTTATCTCAATGTTGAATTTATTTTACTCTCACCCTTTATAGGAGACATAATGTTTATTAAATTAAAGTGCAGTAAAAGCAGCAATGAAAAACAGTAGAACAGCTGAGAAAATGTATCTCCCTCTTCACTGTAGGCAGGGGACTGTATATTTGTGGAATATGAAATACAGAGTCAAATATGGTTGGTGTGTTGGTTTGCTGAACCAATTTTTTCCCTTGTATTTTAAAACCCTTGCTACAATTGCTGGGAAGAAATACTAATAATGTTGAATTGCCCACCCTCCCAAAAAAAAAACCTCCCACTTAATAAATAAAGCTTGATAGTAGCTCTCTAAAAGAAAAAAAAACCCTAAGAATAAAAATTCTGATTTTTAAAAAAAGAGAAGAAAACATAATTTTCAGTATGAAAAATTAAAACAAGAAACCAAACAATCTGTAAGTGAAATTGTAAATGAAAAAATTAGGACCAGATGGATATATAAGTGCATTCCATCAAACATTAAAAGAATAATTAGTTCTTATGTTATATAAGAACTAACAAAAACACAAAAAGGAAGCCTATCAAACATGTTCTATAATACAAATGGAATAGTTAATGCCTAAATTAAAAAAAATATGCTCTTGAATAAAGCATTTTATCTGTCATTTTTCCTTCATTTATAAAATTTGAGGGGACTGAACAAAATAATTTCAGAAATACATTTTAGTTCTAAAATTCAATGATTCTACTATAACACTACTCAAGTAGATTCTTAAAGTTACATAAAATGCCCCAAATAAGTAGTATGCAAAGATTTTGTTTAGGAAAAATATGTATTAAAATTTTTGCATAGATGATAATTCAACCAATGGCAATGTCAGTTTAAAATACAAACTTGTTTGAATTATTTTAGAAAAATGGATAGTGGAAGATCATCATGAACACTGTCACCTCATAAAACAGTGAAATGCACTAAAGGATTTGAAAAATGAGTTTACCAAAGGCTTGGCAAAAGACCTAAATCTAGTTGGCCAAGTCAGAGCATCCCAAAGGGCCTTTAAGGATAAAAACTGGGAGGAAAACACACAAGTAAAAATGGGGGTGGGTGGGGAATACTATAAAAATTTCTGCACTAACAAGAGTTTAGTCACCATGTTTGGACTCTAATAGTTTAAAAAAAAATGTACAAGACTAGCTGAATTACAGTAAGGACTAAAGAAGAGATAGATCCATGATTGATCGTATAAGAGGGGAAGACAACAAATACTTGGGGAAATATTGGACCTTACTTTTTTTTTCAAAAAGGCAATCCATAAAATATAACAGACCATCAATTGATATATCTACCTCCTCCATCTCTTTAACATTATAAAGAATTGTAAGAATAATCTATACATGAATGGAGGGTCTCCATGATGAAATGATGAGATGAGAACAAGCAGATATTCACAAAGCAACATTTCACAGCAGACCTCATCTTTACAATGCCACAACTGGCTAAAAAATATAGAGCATACAAGACTCCACTGTGCTTACAATTTGTTGATTGTTTTTTTAAAAAAAGTTTTTAATTAGGTTGAAGCTATAATCTTCAAGGTTCTCCTCCTACAGGTTAGCTCCCATGCATATCAAGATCAAACAAGATTTCTTAAAATGTGTAATAATAAAAGAATTAACAATAATAATATTTGATTATTCACAGCAACACAGGAATAGAACAGGGAGACATATGCTTAATGGTATTTGCCAGAGAGTTCAAATGAAAAGACATTCCCTATAAATGGCAAGGTCTCATTTCTGCATGCAAAACATATACGGTTGAATACATTAAGCATCAGGACACTGCAGATTCTCATTAAAAGGACCCATAATCCCTCAAAGAGTTTGATCAAACAATCCATACAGGAAAAACCAAGTAGAAGAAAATTTACTGTCCAGGTTCTTATATGTCAAGAGTAACCTAGAGAGTTAAGTCTATCAGTGTACATATTTTAGACTGATTGACATAGTATATAATTAACTGGATCCAGAATTGAATCGGAAAAGACCAGATTTCCTTTAGAAAATTTTTATAATCCTAAACTTCTCTCTTAAAAACAAAGACCTATTTATTTATTTATTTATTTTTAGATTTTTGAAGACCTATTTTTTTTTTTTAACAGTAGTATAGTTCAGGTGATGCTGGATGGCTATGAAACACTGAACACCATAGTCTTAAAAGAATAAAAACTCTGGATTACACAAAAGGCAATAGAGAGGTATGAGTTGGGTGTGAACAAGTTGTTACATATCAATCACAAACAACTATAAAGGAGAAGGGTGTTAACATATCATCAGAGAAATAAATGATGGGAAAAGAAAGTGGGTCACTTCTAAGAGGGATAGCCTGCAGATTCTACTGGTATCTAAAAAAATGTCAAAAGATGTAGAAATATGTCCCCAAGACACAGAATTTATCTCCCATGGATGATTACGGAAAGATATGAATGTCACACAGGATGAGAAAGCATGGATGCATTACAGATCTATACTGTTTTAGGGTCTGCTTCCATTGATGAAATACAAGATCCATTAAAATACCCAATAATAACACAGTTCTCACCCTGATTTTGTAAATGTCAGTTTAGAGATTGCACATAATCATTTCAAATAGAGTAAATAAAAATTCATAACTCTTAACCTTACACCACTAATCCTGGCTGGAGTAGACTTCCTATTTCTTCATCATGTGGAGAAATTTGCTTTAGCTTATTCTGGTTACTCAAGGATGCACAGTAAGTCAGTGAAGAAAGTGTAAAAAAAAAAAAAAAAAAAAAAAGGTTCCCAGTTCCCACATGAACAATTCAATTTAAACTGCAAAAGTTCACTTAGCAAAGAAGCTAAAATAATACATTTTGCAGTAATTCTTTACTTGGTGCCTCAGTTTCCTCATAAATGAAATGAAAAGACAGGACTAGATAATCTGTAGTGTCTCTTCCAATTCTACAACCTTACAAACTAAATTAATTCAGCAAGAATTTACTAAGTGACTGCTTTGTCAAAGGAATTGTGCAATCTTTTGGGAATACCAAAACTAAAACTAAAACAAACCCTCCCTTAAGGAGCTGACATTCTACTGGAAGAAAAAACAACTTACATACAATCAGATAAGTAAATAAAAAATACATGCATAGTGACTACATGGCATAGGAAGAAGTCTAAAAAATGAAAAGCTCAAGAAAACTCTTGTGTAAGACAAGGCAGTTAACTCAAGTTCTTTTTTTTTTTTTGCTTTTTGCTGAGGCAATTGGGGTTAAGTGACTTGCCCAGGGTCACACAGCTAGGGAATGTTATGTGTCTGAAACCACATTTGAACTCGGGTCCTCCTGACTTCAGGGCTGGTGCTTTATCCACTGTGCCACCTAGCTGCCCCTTAACTCAAGTTCTTAAAGGAAACTCATCATTCCAAGAGATGGAGATAGGGAGGAAGGATATTCCAGGTCAAGAGTACAGCCTGGGCAAAAAAAAAAAAAATGAAGGCCAATAATGGGATTTGGTGTACAAGAAACAACAAGAAGGCTACTTTGGGATGGAACCCAGAGCAGGTTGAGAGTGACTTTATGATACCCATCAGATTGATGCCAGAATATTTCCTGACTACCTACTAGGTGCTATGTCCCTAGCATTGTATAAGATACTACATGGATAAAAATGAAGCAAAACACATAATGGCTATCCACTGTATAGAAGAAGGATTAACATCTAAGGAAACAAATCATAAACATATGACAAAATAAGTTAACAAGTCTGTTTAATTAACCATACAGTACAAAGATTAGGCAATATTCTAAAGAATATTAATGTCTTCAAGATAGGCTTAAAAAAAGTGATGCAGGCTCTAAAAATAGATAATCTATGACTAGGCAGAGGATGGTAGACATCATACCAGTTAGAAACACTGTGTTGAGTCTCTAGAAACAACTCTGAAGAAGGGATGAGTATGGTATGTGGAGGGAACAATGAAGAGAGTGATCTAATGAGAATAGAAGGTAGGTATTGAGCAATAGTAAGAAGTGATATTGGTCAGGTGCAGACCTAGATCATGAAGAAATTTGAAAACCAAGAATGAAAAGATTGGGCTTGATTTCATTTATTTAATAAATGAAAAGCTCTCTTTCAGGCAATGTATAATGTATTATGTGTAGCACATAAAGAAAGAATATCTCACATTTAAATGATACATTAAGGTCATATAAAGACCTTTTTTCACAACTTTCAGGTAGGTACTTCGAGTATTAACTTCTTCATGAAAGAAGAGACAACTGAGGTTCAGATTAAAAAGATTTACCTTTGTTCAAAAAGCTATTAAGTATCTGATGTAGAGGCAAAATTTGAATTGTCATCCTAATTCTAAGGTCTGTACTCTATCTACCACAGAATGTTGCATAAGAATGGTCCTTGCCCTCAATAACTTATAGGATGATATAAGGAGAAAAAACTATACATTGGTAACTATAATAGAAATGAAGTATGTAATAAAACATCATCTGAGGCCTCTAAATTACCTTGGCTTCTTGAAGGGTAGACCAGGGGAGCACTAGCATTGTGCCAGGTTATACAGGGTTAGAAATGATGTAAGAAGTGCTTGGTGGTAATTCTAATAAAGTAGGTTGTAGCCAAATTATGAAGAAGCTTGAATGTCAAATTAAGTAAAAGAATGTGAACTATATTTAACAGGCAATAGGGAACCTTTGACGTTTCTGAACAGGAAAATAATATGACCATGCTTGTGTTTTAGGAAAATTAATTTGACAGCACTGTGTAGAGTGGACCAAAAAGGAAGAGAAAGCCTGCAGGCAGAGATAATTTTGGAAGCTATTCCAATAGTCTGGATATGATTTGGAATCAGAGGAACTAGCTTGAAATCTTAGCTCTGCTACTTACCTGCATGACCTTGAGAAAAGGAAAGGGAACAAGCATTTATTAAATGGTTACTATGTCTAATCACTGTGCTAAGCTCTTTACAAATATTATCTTATTTGGATAAATCACTTAACTTCTCTGGGATTCAGTTTTATTTGTTAAATGTGGGATTTGGACTATATAATCTATAAAATCCATTACTATAGTAAACTAATAATTTCAATTTAATAATGACATGAACTTGAGTAATGTCAGTAGGAATGGATATGAGGGACAACATAACATCTTATTAATGCACCTCTATAACCTATATCTTTGCTTGCTGTCATGAAGGTGAGAGGCAGAAGAAGAAAGAAAAATTTGGAAATCAAGATCTTATAAAAAATAAATCTTGAAAATGATCTTTTCGTGTAATTTGAAAATACAAAATACTATTTACAAAAAGATTTAAAAAATATATTCCCTGGGGCAGCTAGGTGGGGCAGTGGATAGAGCACCAGTCTTGAAGTCAGGAGGATCTCAGTTCAAATCTGGTCTCAGACACTTAACACTTTCTAGCTGTGTGACCCTGGGCAAGGTACTTAACCCCAATTGCCTCAGCAAAAAAAAAAAAAAAAAAAAAAGAAAAAACATATTCTCCCCCCCAAAAAAAAGAAAGTATCAAAAGGATACAGCAACATATTTAATATGGAAAGTGAGTGATTCAGAGATAGCACCAACATTTCAGGGTTTGGTTATTAGAATATGCTACTCATCTTCCAGACCCAGGTCAAATTCTCTCACCATGAAATATTCCTAGATTACCCAACGTGATTTGTCCCTCCAGGAATCTATGATGTACTTCTCTATATATTTAATATATGTTATCTTCTGTATAAATATATATGCACACATATTCAATCTGTCAAATATTTTAACATAATTCATATGTATTAGACTTCCTGACATCTAGGGAAGGGGTGGGGGGAAAAATATATATATATATGTTATCTTGGCCAGATTTATGTCCTTACATATTTTAATCCCACTACAAAAATGTGAGATGGGATTATGCTTTGTTCATCTTTGCATTACCCAGAGTCCACTTAGCTCAGTATTTCACACAGAGCAAGTGTTTAATGAATAATTGTTCAACTGAGTCAACAGAAACAATGAAGCCTGAAGAAAAAGACTGGGTTGGGGAGGGAGAATAGTAGTTCAGATTTAGGTAAACTGACTTTGAAGCGCTGACAAAACATCCAATCAGGCTGACATTTGATGGGTAATGTAGAACAAAATCTTGGGATTTCAGGTCCAGGTTTATAACTTAACTATATAAAGGTCAGAGCGAAAGCTGGGGGAATAGATGAGCTCATTCACAAATATAGAAAGAAAAGAGAAATGGGTCAAAATCAGAACCTTGGAAAATACCCATTAAGGATATTTTCTAATACTAACACACTAAAGAGCATGAAGGAGTAGATAATAGAGATACTATTTTTTTCTTGTTAATGCAGGTGGATTTTATATGGTTAAACATCATTTGAACACATGTTCTGTATGACATACTTTCTGCCATGCTGTATGGTACATGATCTGTGCTCTTAGGGGTTTACATATGATACTGTATTTCATGAAAATTAATCTATTAATGATAATATAGTACATATTTGAGAAGGTAGAGGAGTAGACAAGAATGAGGGCATGAAGGTAACAAAATAATTGCAGTCACCTAGGTGCAAAATGGTAAGGCTAAGGTGTTTCCTTTGTCCACAAAAGTCCTCAAGTGTAGATTGGATGATCACTTGAAGGGATCCCTTTTCAAGTATGGGTTGAACTAAATGGTCAACCTAAGATCCCTTCAAACAAAATTTCCTTATTTCTGGGTGGGCACAATAACAATGAAGAAAAATGGCAAATGTAAAGAAATTATATAAAAAAAAATTGATAAGACTTGTGACTGAGTGGTTGTAATGGGTGAAGGTGAGAGATGAGTCAAAGATGAATTCAAACTTTCAAATCTTGCTAAGGAAAGTAGTAATAATAATTACATCATAAATAATAATGAACATTTATAGTGCCTTTGTAGCTATAAAGTGCTGTGTGCATATACATACATACACACACATAAAATTTCATTTGAACATCAAAACAACCTTATGAGTTTGATCTTATAATTACTATCACTCTTATTTCCCAGTTAAGGATTTGCTTCATAGTCATATGGCTAATGTTTCAGAGTCAAAATTTGAAGCCAGAACTTCTATTCCAAATCAGGTATTCTGGCACAGAACACTTTCCAAATTTTTTTTCCTACTGGTCAAAGCAGAAGACCCAGGCATCCAGACCATTGTGGGCTTCTTTGAATGAATGTCTAGGTCTCAGCTAAATCTCATGTCAAACAAGTCTGGGCCAGACTGAGACCGGAAATTCCCATCTTAGCCTCATCTGTAGCCATCATGGGAGTGATGAGCATCTGGTTTGTCTGTCCACGATGGCCAGGTGTAGCTTATTGTCCATCCACATTGTAGAAGGCAATAACTTGCCAAGGAAGGGCATAGACCTCCTTGCTGTGCCTTGTGTATGATATTCTATCTGCCTTTGGACTGGCTTTTCCCCAGGCTCAGAATGTTCTCCCTCTTCATTTTAATTTTGTGACTTTCTTGGCTTTCTTCAAGATTCTGCTCAAATCCCCTCATCTTGTAGGAAGCCTTTCCCAATCCTTTCAGATGCTAGAGCCTTCCCCCTAGGATAGTCTTTCATATATTCTGTATGTAACTTGCATGTGCCTGTTCTTGACATTGTTTCTCCTCACTATGTGAAGGTAAGGTGTGGTTTTGCTTTTTCTTTATGCCCCTGTGGCTTAGCACAGTGCCTGACACATAGCAAGTACTTAATAAATGTTTATTGAGTGGTTGGCTGAATGTTCTAACACTACTGTGTGAGTTTTTTGGTACTGACTTATATTATTTCTCTTGCCCTTCTTTAAGGTTATCCCCCTTGAGAGAGATTTTATTTTGGTTCCTTTCTTTAGAATGACATGTGTGTCATGTAAGCATGCAAGAGAACAAGCTGTACTGGCATGACTTGCTTATGTATACCACACAGGAAGTTTCTAAATCCAATTAGGTCACAATCAAGCCAACAACAGATTCCAAAATTCCTTTCTTGTATAAGTTGGATTACATTTTTCAGTATTAGCTAGTTTCTGGGAGTGGGAAAGTTGAGTTGATCCTAGAAAAAGGAAAATTTTCTCACAAAAGTAGCATCCCAAAACTCAGCCTTGATAATAGCTACTCAACTACTTGTCCTAAGGTGAGTATAAGTAGATGAATCAGAACCAAGAATGGAAACTTTCCTCTTCTCTGTGGCTTCTTAATGCTGCTGAAAAAATTGTGTGCATTGGAGAATGTTTGATGGTATTTTACAATATCTTCAAGTACTTTCCCAAGTGCCTGCCTGATACTAAATGTGCCAGAATACCTGACTTGGAATAGAAGTTCTGGCTTCAAATTTTGACTCTGAAGGACTTTAAATTCAGCATGTATAAAATGGAATTTATTATCCCCTTTCCCTCCATTCAACTTTCAAACTTCCCTACTTTTATTCAGTCACTCAATCTCTCTAATTACCCAATTTGCAAGCTCAGAGTCATCCTTTACTCTCCTATAAGTCCCATATCAAATCATTTGCCAGATTTTGTTGAGGCTAACTCAATGGTGTCTCTTTGTTATATCACCTTTTGTGCCCATTTGTCAATCAATCAACCAATACCCATTTGTTAAGCACTTATTATGTGCCAAACACTGTTCTAAGTGCTGGTGCCTTAAAATGAAATAGTCTCTCAAGAGGACAACAACTACATCAAGAAGTATGTAGAAAATACATATAAAAGTTTTGTGTTTTGAAAGAAACCAGAGATTCTAAGACATGGAGATACATTCCAGACATGGAGGTCAATCAGCAGAGAAAAAAGACAACTTTATGCAAGAGCATTGCAAGTAGTCCTTTCTATGACTGGACCACTTGAGGAGAGCAGTGTATTAAGAAGACTGGAAAGGTAGAAAGGGACTAGATTACATTTGATGTTAGGGAACCACCAGAGTTCATTAAGTATAAAAGTGACATGGAAATATTTACACATAACAAAAGTCACTTTGGCAGCTATGTAGAGGATGAATGGGAATGGGAAGAGACTTGAAGAATAGCAACCAATTAGAAGGCTGTTGCAATAGTTGAAGTACAAGGTTAACTAATAAAGATGTCAACTAGGGTAGTGCCTTTTATAAAATGGAAAGAAAGGAACATATGCAAGCCACATGAAGGTAGAAATTGTAATATTAAGCAAATGATTGGATAGATGGAGTGAGTGAGAATTGTGAGTAGAAAATGACATTGAGGATGGAAATTTGAAAAAATCGAAATGGCAGTGTAAATAATATTGTTGTCAAGAGTTACAAAAAATTTTGGAAGAGGAGTGGTTTGGGGCACAAAGATCAAAAGTTTTATTTTGGACATGTTGAGATTGAGATGTCTATGGAACATCCAATTTGAATTGTATTTGAACTGAAATGATCAATTAGGCAGTTGGTCAGTCAGAATAAGAGCTCAGAAGAGAGATTAGAATTGGATATCAAGATATAGAAATCATTTGCATAGAAATGAATCCATGGGAATTGAAAATGTCATCAAATAAGAAAGAGTAGAAGAAAAGACAAAGACCAAAGTCTGGGGGTTACATTCACAGTATATCGATATGACATGGATAATTTAGCAAAAGAAACCAAAGTGGTCAAACATATGGGAAAACAAGCAAATCAGAACCTTTTCATACCCTTTCCCCCCCAAAACAAACAAATAAACAAACAAAAAAAGTCACAGTATCTAGTCCTACAAAGGCAGGAAAAAATGAGGAATGTGAAGAAACTATTAGATGTTAATGAAAAAATAATTTATTAAGGACTGAGGATACCATTTCTATTGGGTTAGTGCACTGAAGCTCTGAACTCCCAATCTTGTCACCCACCAGCTTCAGCCTCTTCGTAGGCAGGGATAGTAAACATATACCACCATCTCAGGCTGAATGTTATTTTAAAAAGACTATCATAGAGAATTTATAGATGAGATAACTTCTGTTTCTACCCAATAGAAGGATAAGGAAAGAATTGTTTTTTAATGTCTTTCTGAAACATTTTCTTTTTAAAAAAGGTTTATTGATGTTTTATTTTTAAATTGCAAACATTTCCAGATCACTCCCACTCTTGTAACAAGAAAGCTAATTAATCAAAACTAATAATATAGTGACCTCTAAAAGTGTATGCAACATTCCACATCTTTACTACCACCCTAACATATTTTTAAATTGTTTTTGTAATTAGCAAAGATATTATCTCTCCCTCCCACCCCCAATCCATTGGGAAAAAAAAAAGAGAGAGAGAGAAACCAAATTCCTTGTGACAAATATGCATGCTCAAGCAAAACAAATTCTTTCTTTGGCTGACACAAAAATACATATGTCTCATTCTTCACACTATTTCATCATCTGGAATCATGTATGATCACTGTATAGACTTTAATTCTTACACTTCCAAGGTTGTTTTTCTTTACCACATTGTCTTTACACAAATTGTTCTGGACCTTTTCACTTCATTCAACATTTTATAAATGTTTTCAGAATTAGTCATTTTGATAATATTGATATTATAGCACAAATCATTTTTCTAGTTCTGCTTATCCTATCCTACATCAGTTCCAGTCTATCCCTGTATCTTTGAAACCATCTATTTTCTTATTTCTTATGGTACAATAGTATTCCATCACATTTTTTACCATAACATTCCTCAGTTTTTTGTTTTACCACCTTCAAGGACTTCTTAAACTACTTTTCTTTCATCCTAAATACTCCTCACACATCTTAACTTCTTTATTTCCATTGAGATCATAGCTTTTTTCTAGTTAACTTAAGTTTACAAACTAGGAGTCATCTTCTGCTCTTCATTCTTCCTCATATACCACCCATATCCAACCAGCAGTCAAGTCTTCTCGATTCCACTTCCTGAACATGTCTTCCATCTTTGCTCATCTAGTTACACTACATACACCAATCATGCCTTACCTGATCTATTGTAATAGTCTCTCCCTATATCCATCTGGGGGCAGGTAGGTGATGCACTAAATAAAATGCTAGGCTGAAGTAAGGAAAATCTGAGTTCAAATTTGGCCTCAGACATTTACTAGCTGTATGACTCAGGTCAAGTCACTTAACCTCTGTTTGCCTTAAATTTCTCATCTGTAAAATGGAGGGGGAATAACACTTAATTCCCAGAGTTGTAAGGATCAAATGAAGATAACAGGAATCACATAAATATTAGTTATTATTATTAGTCTCTATGCTCTCCAATCCATTTTCCACAAAGCTGACAAATTGCTATGACTAAAGCTCATGTCTGACCATTCACTTCTCTGTTCAAATAATTTCAATGGCTCCTTGAGAGCCTTTGAGAAATTGCCTTGAGAAATCCAATACAAAGTCTTCTTTCAAACCCTTCACCATCTGGCTCCAGCTTACTTTTCTAGACTGATTACACTTTATTATCCTTCACAAACTCTGCATTTCAGTAAAATAAATCTATTGTTTCATTGTTTTTCAGTAATTTTCCTGTTAATGTCTATTTCTTTATTATTCCTTTTGATGTTTCCTCTGCAAAGATACTGGGATGGTTTGCCTGAGGCAAACAGAATTAAGTTTTTTGCCCAGGATTGCACAGCTAGTGTCCAGGCTAGATTTGAACTCAGAACTGAGAGTCTATCCATTGTATCACATAGCCACAAAATGATATCATGTATCATTGAAAATGACTACAGGGGGCAGCTAGGTGGCACAGTGGATAGAGCACCAGCCCTGAAGTCAGGAGGACCTGGGTTCAAATCTGGTCTCAAACACTTAATATTCCCTAGCTGTATGACCCTGGACAAGTCACTTAACCCCAATTGCTTCAGCAAAAAGCAAAAAGAAAAAAAAGAAAGAAAATAAGACTACATTTGAACTCATCTTCCTGACTCCAGGGCCTGAACTCTATCCATTATACTATCTAGCTGTCCAAATCTACTACTACACTCTCTATTCTGTCTTCAATCTCTATTTCAATGTCCATTGAGATCTGAAATTCTAATTCTCTATCTGTAACTTTCTTCCTCTCCAATGGAGGTCTCAAAGTTGTTGTTTGGTTAAATGTCCAGAAATCAGAAGCAGAATAGTATAAAATATAGTATAAAATATTTAACCTTGAGTCAAGTTCTTTCTCTGTTACCTGGCAAAGAATTAACTCTTTCTTTGAATCCCCCATTGCTTAGCACAGTGCCTGGCACAAAGTAGGCACTTATAAATGTTTCCTGAGTGACTGATTACAGTAAATGAGGGACAAGAGAATCTTAAGCACATGTGCTATGCAATCAGTGTGTTTTCTTATGATTCAGAGTGGCTTAACTTTAGTTCTGGGTGAAGGAGATATCCAAACACATGATGCAGCATCCTCATTTACCAGCAATCATTCCAGGAAACTGCCAACAGAAGCAAACAATTGCTCCAATCTCAGTGGAACTTCTTTCCTGTTGTCATGTCAGTTCCCAAAGTGATGACAAGTAATATTTTGCACTAATAAGACATCTTTCAACAGAGCATCTCAGATTTTCTGATAAGCTAATAGTAATATAAGGACAAATAGGAATTAATAACTGTAAGCTTAAGGGAGGAGACAAACTATTTTGTTCTATACTGTGGTAGCACACTGTGTAAGCTCAATAAATATCCAAGTCAGTCAAACAGGATAAAAAGTTGGCTAGGCAACATGTACTTATTAAATGCTGTCTGCAAGGTACTGTGCCAGACATTGTGCTAAGATGGAAATATCAAAGCTCCGGAGCTAGAAGAAATCTCAGAGACAATATAATCCAATCCCTTTTTTTAATAGATGGAGAAACTAAGATAACTACATTTTCCTAAGATCAGGGAAATAATAAGTATTAACCTACTTATTTAGTGCTATGCCAATCAAACTACGAAAAAATTTTTTTTATTGAACTAGAAAAATAATAAAATTCATCTGGAAGAACAATTATTTGACAAAAACAGCTGGGAAAACTAGAAAACAGTATGGTAGAAACTAGGAATAGACCAAACACCTCACATTATACATGAAGATAAAATCAAAATAGATACATAATTTACACATAAAAGGTGTAGCAAATTAATAATGAGATAATTTATATGTCAGATTTATAGATAAGGGAAGAATTTAGGACCAAAGAATATATAAAGAACATTACAAAATGTAAAATAGATAATTTTTATTATATAAGATCAAAAATTTGGGGGAGCAGTGAAATGGTGCAGTAGATACAGCACCAGCCCAGAAGTCAGGAGGACCTAAGTTCAAATCTGGCCTCTGACACTGTGTGATCCTCACACTTAACCCCAATTGCCTCAGCAAAAAAAAAAAAAAAAAAATTGCACAAGCAAAACCAATGTAATCAAAATTATAAGGAAAGCAAACTGGGAAAAATTTTAGAACAATCTTTGACAAAGATCTCATTTCTTAAATTTTTAGAGAACTGACTCAAATGCATGGCAATACACATCATTCCCCAATTGATAAATGGTAAAAGGATAAGTAGTTTTCAGATGAAGAAACCAAAGGTATGTAGAATCATATCAAAATATGCTCTAAAACACTATGCAAATTAAAATAACTCTGAAGTATCAACCTCATACCAATGAGAGTGGCTAATGTGACTAAAAGAGAAAATGTTGGATTTTGGAGGGGATATAGGAAAACTAAGACACTAATGCATTGTGATGGGAGTTGTGAAGTGATCCAACCATGCCAGACAGCAATTATGCCCAAAGGGCTATCAAACTGAATACTCTTTGATCCAGCAATACCCTGCTAGATCTATATCCTAAAGGAATTTTTAAAAGGGGAAGGAGGGGAAAAGGATCTATTTGTACTAAAATATTTTTGTGGTGGCTAAGAAGTGGAAATTGAAGGGATACCCATTAACTGGCTAAACAAATTGTGTTATAAGAATGGCAAGCAGGATGATTTAAAAAAAAAACAAACTATAAGACTGACATGAAATGATGCTAAGTGAAGTGAGCAGAACCAGGAGAACATTGTAAATAACTTAGCTATTCTCAGCAATACAGTGATCTAAGACAATCCCAAAGGACTACTAATGAAGTGTACTATTCACCTCCAAAGAACTGATATTGATTGAATACAGACTGAAACATGCTGTTTTTCACTTTCTTTCTTTCTTTTTTCTTTTATTTGAGTCTGCCTTACAAAATGACTAATAAGGAAATGCTTTACATAATCGCACACATATAACCTATATCTAATTACTAAATCTCAGAGAGGGGATAAGGGAGTCAGGAAGGGAGGGATAGAATTTGGAACTCAAAACTTAGAATAAAAATATTTTAAAAATTAATAAAAAATAAATAATAAGCATTACATGTGGGGTTTTAACTGAGAACTTCTGAACCAGGGATCTTTCCACTAGTCATGTTGCTTTCTAAGATCTACTATCACCTTTGTTCCCTATTTCTTTTCAAGACATAAAGTCAAATAAAAAAGGCTGAGTGACCATTTATGGATACATATCAAACAATCAGTACACATTTATTAAGAATCTATTATGTGTGCACTTTCCTAGGTGCTATAAAAACAGGTATAAAAGTGATTGTTCTTGCTCTCATGGAACTTACATTCTCCTTGAGAATATAATATGTTCACAGATAAGTAATTACAGACTATACACTACAAATACTCAGTGATGAGTTGATGGACTTTAATTAATGGAAGAATCAGAAAAGGCTTCTTGAAAGAACATCTTAGTGTTCAAAGAGAAAAGGTGAAGAGGAAGAGCATTCAGCATCACAGCCTATGCAAAGGAATGGGGATGGGAGGGAGAATGTCTGGAATGTTGTGTACAGGGCATACTAAGTAGTCTAGTTCAGCTGGAATGTGGACTTTATGATGGATGGTGATTTGTAATCATTCTGAAAAGATAGTCTGGAGCCAGATTGTGAAGGGCTTGAAATACCAAATAGAAAAGTTTGCATTTTATACTCAAGGCAATAGGGAGCCACTGAAATTGCTTGATCAAAAAAGTGACATGGTCAGAGCTCTACTTTAGGCATAGCAATTTGTCAACATTATGGAAGATGTACTGGAGAGGAGAGAAATTTTGTAGGAGGAACAATTGGGAGACTATTGCAAACTTCAAAGTGAGAGATGATGGACTAAAGTGGTTGTGGTGAGAATAGACAAAACATACAAGAAGTGCAAAGGAGGTGGAATGAAGAAGGCTTGTCAACTAATTGGATATAGGCGGCATGAGTAGGAGTATAGAGTGGAATTTGAATTCTAATTTGTAAAAATTTGAGTAACTGGGAAAATAGAATGACTTCAACAGAAATAGGGAGGTTAAGAAGGGAGAGAGTGTTTATGGTGAAAAGATAATCAGTCTGAGTTGCTTTGATGACATTCAAATGGAAAAATCCACTAGGAAAGCTGGAGACCAAGGAATAGAGCACCTGAAAAAGGTGAGGGCTAGATACGTAGATTAGGAAGATAGATCAATAAAAATGACAGATAATTCTTAGGAGTTAAGAAGTTGATTGAAATACAAACTGTAGAGGAAAAGGCATGCCATATATCCAGGAAAGCAATAAATTGTTCTCTGTAAAAATACAGTTTTGGTGACAGTCCCAAAGGACTTAGAATAAAAAAATGCTATCTCCAGAGAAAGAACTGATGGCATTTGAATACAGTCTGAAGCATGCTACTTTTCACTTTCATTCTCTCTTTAAAAAAAAAGTTCAAATTTTCTTGCACAAAATGATTAATATGAAAATATTTTACATGATTTTACATGTATAATTCTTATCAGACTACTTACCATCTTAGGGAGAGGGTAGGGTAGGAAGGGATAGAATTTGAAACTTGAAACAAGAATAAATTTACATTTAAATGGGGAAAAAGAAAACATTATTTTTTAAACACACAGTCTTGGTGTGCTTGAAATTTCCATCTCTTAGGAAAATAGTTCATGTTGAGGATCTCTCTCAGGGTTATCATGGTACTTCTGAGAATAGGTTCTACCAAATGAAACCACCAAGTTTCCACCAAAAATACTAAGTAAATTATATATAATTTATATATATATATATATATATATATATATATATATATATACACATATATATATGTATGCATACACACACATATATGTAAATATATGTAAAATAAAAAAATAATAAGTGAACATAAAATAGGAAAAAGGATGAAGGCAATTCAATAGATTAAATAGATTCGTTAAGAGTTGGGAGTCTATTCTACTTCACTGGACCCACAGGCAGGCAAATCTTGTAGTTCGTACCTCTATAACAGCCCTCCCAGAGGTCTCATTATTTCCAATCACAGTCACCAGCTCCCTTCAGGCCTTCTTCATCACTTGCCTAGACTATTATGAATCCCTACTCCTACTAATTTCCCCCAGTTGCCAGAGTTATTTTTCTAAAGCTCTAGTCTAGCCACATCAACACCCTGTTCAATAAACAATAATTTCCTATTACTTTAAGGATCAAAAATAAATAAATTTCTACTTAAATCCCTTCACCAGCTGTTACCTTTCTAGCTTTGTTGCCTATCACCACTCTAAACATCCTATAGCAGAATGAAACTGCATTTATTGCTGTTCCTAACAAAGTTCTATACATTTCCATGCCTTTGCACTGGCTAGTTGTCCCCTATGCCTGAAATGTACTCTTTCATCATTTCTGACTCTTTTAATGTCTGATGAGTCAAGCCTTAAAATGTACAAAAAGTGGAAGGAAAGAGGGAAAAAGCATTCGGGATATGGGAGCTAGACAGTTCAAAGTCATGGAGTTAGGAGACCAAAATGCCATATTTGAGGAATAGATAGTCTCTTTCAAAAGAAGTTATGACCAAACTATCACTATGCAGCTAAAACCTATTATAAGCCTCTCCTAACTTAGCTGAATTTTCTGTTATGTGTCCCCCCATTAAGTCACATACTTGAGAATCAAGAGTATCTAGTATTTTTTTGTTTGTTTGTTTGTTTTTAGTTTTTATTTTTATTTTTTTTACTTGTATGCAACATAGCTTGGAACATAACCTTAGCACAATTCTTGGCACATAAGCATATTCATGGTAGACTTTTGAGATGAATGGCATTCAACATGAACTTCCTATAGTCTTTGTTTTGAACAGCTTTCATGTAATATTGTTTATTCTAGTTCTCAGATTTGGGGTCTTATCTCCTTACTTAGAATAAGCTCCACAAGAGGTTCAATAAGTCCTTCTCTTACCAGAAAATGAATATCTTCCTTCCCTTTTCTCCTCCTCTCCCAAGATAGTGCTGGGAAGGTACTTAGTGAATAATTGTTAAAAGTATCTAACTTTTAAGTCCAAGACAGTCTATGAAATCTGATTCATTCAAGAGGCAGAATGAACTTGGAGCCAGAAATCCCAGTTTTGTTGCATATTACCTCAGGGACCTTGGGCACATTATTTCTACTTTCTGAGGTTCAGTTTATTTATAAAATAAAATAGAGTAGGGTTAGGGGGGAAACAATGTCCCCAATTTATAACAAAAACACTTAGTGAATCATGATAATTCAAGCCTAGTTATCAAATGGTTTGCAAATCAATCTATAAATGCTAGTTATTCTTTGCTAGCTAGTAATTGCCAAAAAAAAAAAAAAAAAGTAAATAAAATTACTGCACAGGGGTTTTGCTTTTGTTTTCTGAAAACCTAAGCTACACCCACAGTTGCCAAACACAGGAAATTACATTTCTTTATTGTTTCCAAATAAGCCTGTGTCAAAACCCAAAAGAGAAAAAATATGCCATTTCATGACTTCATTGGTTCCAGACTCAGCGATAGAATTAAGGGTTGTCCGGACCTGATCACTGAAGGACTTTGGTACCAGCCCAAATCCTGATCATGGGTGAGGAGTGAAGGGGCAGAACTCACAAAGGATGGTCAAACAGGAGTTTGGTTATTCAAAATTCCCTCAGCCTTATATACACTAATGCCTTTACATAACTATAGCACACTGCACATGCATTAACTATATACTGCATATTACCTCCTTACTTTTAAGGAAAGTTCATCTAACTCTGAGAGACCAGGTTTCCAGATTGCCTTCTCCTTCAATTGGCCCCACAGAGCCCAAAAACCTTCTAATCATTTACCTCTATCAGCAATTTGTATTCACTGATACTTTACTTGATCTCATTTCCAAAAGGCTAGCATATTCCCACCTTCTCCTAACCTCTTCATTCAAGTGATACTGAATTCCTAACTGCCAAAGAACACACCACCTTTCCTTGTCTCATCTACCTCAACTCTTCCTCCCCACCTTCAACCCCACTATATCTGACCCCTTATCTGACTGCCCATTCCACTCTATTTTCTGGAATTCCCCCTCTATAATTAATAAACTCCCTTTCATTTTACATCTCTTCTTTTGGCAATGACTGAGACCTGGCTTTATGAGATGACAGCTCATTCCTGGACATCCTTTCTTGATATAATTTCGCTTCTTCACCTACCACACAATTTACTAGTCCCAGCTGGGGACTGGGAATACTTCCTACTCTCCATTACTACTTCCAAACTATCTTTCCATCTACTGCCATAATTCCACAAAATTTCTTCCTTTAATATTCACTCTATCCAAATGTATCACCCAATTCATATCCTAGTAGTCTCCTCCAGGTCATCCTTCCTCCTTTATTAGTCATTTTAGTACCTGGCTCACTAGCTCCCTCTCTATCCCAATTCCTATGCTAACTTCCAAGTTCTTCTATCTAGTCAACTAAGCTATTCTTAGCTAAACATGAGAATGGCCACATTCCAACCCAGTTGTTTTTTTAAGAACAAAATATCCTTATTGGATCATAATTGTTTTATTATTACATCCTTCCTTGTGCCATCCTACTCTTAAATGTATCCAAAAGCTGATTATTGCATTAGTGCAGATTTTGATAAACTAAGTTAGTTTTCACTAGAACTCTCTTTATCCCTTAATCCTTTTCCAAGTCATCATTCCTGTTCTCTCCTTCCTTCTCAGTCTGGATGTCTTTGTGAACCAGTTCAACTATATACTACTTCCAATAGAATCCCTTACTCTTTTGTTTTATCATCAATCATGGCTTGCTAAATCCTTATCCTGCCAAAACACCACCCTTTCTCTTCAGCAATACCTCCTACTTATGTGTCAATGAATGGAGCTTAAGGAAATTATAAAACCATATTAATTAGATCCACCACAAATTTATGTTATCTAATCTCAACTGACCTAAAGTAACTCATCTTCTGCTCCTTAATTTATTTTCTATTCCATTATTTTCAGCAGCTGTTCCAAGTCTTTTCTCATCAAGCTTTCACAATACTTACTCACTCCACCTTATCAACTGAAGACCTATCCTCATATTTAAATGGAAAAAAAATTGATACCATTAAAAAGCTCCCTTTTCTTTTCCTCTCTTTATTTCATTCCCCTGTCATCAGATCCAAATATCTCCTTCCTAAATTGAAAATTAGTATGGCAGAAACTAGCATTGACCCACACCTAATACCCTATGCCAAAATAAGGTCGAAATAGGTTCAAGATTTAGATATAAAAAGTGACACTATAAGAAAATTAGAAGAACAAAGAATAGTTTACCTCTCATGTCTGTGGAGAAGAAAAGAATTTGTGGCCAAAGAAGAAATAGGTACATTATGGAATGTAAAATAGATAATTTTGATTACATTAAATTAAAATTTAAAACAACTCTGAAGTACCACTACATACCTCTCAGATTGGCTAAGATGACAGGAAAAGATAATTATGAATGTTGGAGAGGATGTGGGAAAACTAGGACACTAATACATTGTTGGTGGAGTTGTGAACTGATCCAACCATTCTGGAAAGCAATATGGATCTATGCCCAAAGGATTATTAAACTGTGCATGCCTTTTGCTCCAGCAGTGTCTCTAGTCAGTCTGTATCCCAAAGGGATAATAAAAAAAGGGGAAAGGACCCACATGTATAAAAATGTATGTAGCAGCCCTTTTTGTAGTGACAAGGAATTGTAAAGTGAGTCAATGCCCATCAGTTAGAGAATGGCTGAATAAGTTATGGTATGTGAACGTTATGGAATATTATTGTTCTGTAAGAAATGATGAGCAGGTGATTTCAGAAAGGCCTGGAGAACTTACGTATACTGATGCCAAATGAAGTGAGTAGAGAAATTTTAAAAATAATTTTTTAAATAACGTCCCTTACTATATGCTTTCTAATTGAGTTGATACTTCTTGACAACATCATCTCCTCTACAATAAGTACCTTTGATATCATCCCCTCCCATCTTCTCTATCGGATTATCCTCACAATCATCTCTAATTTTCAACCTCTTCCTTCTACTGGTTCCTTCCCTGCTGCCTACCAAATGTGAAAGTTAAAAAACTATTGTCTTACTTTTCCTCTTCTCAGTTGAACTCCTACAAAATGTTCTCTATTTTCTGCATTTTTGTGACAATCAACTTATTTGCATTTTGCTCCCTACTTTGGGGTCCAGCTCAATCTAAATATGTAAAATTTTTTAAACATTTTTACTTTTCCTCAGATACATTTAAAACAATTTTTTACATTTGTTTTTTAAAACTCTGAATTCCAGATTCTGTCCCTTCTCTCCACTCTTATCCCCCATTAAGAAAGCACACATGAAGTAATGCAAAATTAAACATTTTTAAAATGAAAAATAATCTTGAAATTTCCCAAAGACAATGGTTCTAGTAATAATCCCTATGCTTCTTTCTAAAACAAAGGGCCATCTTTTTTTTTCCCCTGAGGCAATTGGGGTTAAGTGATTTGCCCAGGGTCACAAAGCTAGGAAGTGTTAAATGTCTGAGGCCAAATTTGAACTCAGGTCTTCCTGACTTCAAGATTGGTGCTCTATCCACTGTGCCACCTAGCTGAAGGGCCATCTTTTTAACATCAAACTTTAGAAATAATAACTTCAACACTAATTAATTAATACAGATTTTTAACCAATGTTAATCAAGTCACAATGGGAAAATCATGGCTGAGTCAACATTTGTTTTGGATATAAACTCAATTATAAAATTCTGTAAATATTATAAACATCTCCCCAAGATTTTACAGCTGAATAACAAGAGACCTGACTTTGAATCCCATCTCAGACACTTACTAGTTATATAATCTTGGGCAAGTCACAACTTCTGGGGGCCAAAATTTTCTCATCTATAAAATAAGGAGGCTGGGCTCAATTATTTCTAAGGTCCTTTCTAGTTCTACATCTTTGATCTACTGATTTATTTAAGAATGAGAACATAAGGAAGAAAGCAAACAGAAGAATATGAAAAAATGAATTGTAAAGTTTATGATCACAAAATGTTTTCACCATTGAAGACACTGCCAAAACCACAGCTGGACTTTAGCATCACATCTTAGAGGTGCTTATAAGGAAGGTAGAAATAAAACTGAAGAGAACAGATAGAAAAAAAAACATCTGGATTAGACTAAGTATACAGAAAGGAGAAATGTGCTAGTAAAGAGACAATTGTGAGGAACTAAGATTGTTTCACAAGATAGCGGAAGGAGGGGAAGAAACCAAAGGCATGAAAAAAATATCAGACCTTATTAATATATATTTAGAAAGGTGACCTTGAGAATATTAATAACTATTGACTAATATGCATACTTTTCCATGTATGTAAAATATTTGAGACATCTATCTACATATGAATTGAGGATATGCAAGATGAGGGTATTAGTAGGAAATAAGCAGAATTTAATAATCAGAAGAGTTTATTCTGACCATTTACAGAGAAAAGACCAAGTATATAAAGAATATAAAGATTATGCTTATGACATACAACTGGATGGACAATCTATAGAGATCATTCATCTATATGTGTGTATGTATGTTTGAGATAGTACAATGGACTGTAAGTTTGGTCAGAGTTGAAGAGGAGAGAGAAAAGTATACTAGATTGTCTTCAGGAAATTATAAGGCTTCCTTGATGACTCTTAAGCATACATCTATTTTAGAAGATCTATCTTTATAAAAACAACAACAATATTTTACTCTTGCTATATAGGAGAGACATGGACAGAGGTCTCTGAAGAACTTCAAAAGGCAATCACACATAGAACAGAAAAGCTCATGGCTAAAAATGAAGCTCACAAATGTAAATAAGATACAACATACAATCAATAAGGAACTTTGAAGGATAGAAGCAAAAGATGTCATCAGAGAAATGTATGATAGGAAGAGAATATGGACTGCTCACAATCATATAATGACAGGGAGACAGCCAGGATGCCCCACTATTATCTTCATGATGTCAAGAGAAAGTGAAGAAGGACTCCAGCATATTGAATGGATCCTCTGTGGTGAACTAATGGGAAGACAAGGGTAAGAGTTACAAAGAATGGGAAGTCATGGATAGGTTGTAATCTCCATTAATTGGAAAAATGTCAAAATTATTGAAATCACAAAATCACAAAAATTTTTCATTTTTTTTTTGGAGGAGGGGAATTAAAAAGTTAAAGAGTCTACTTATTTAGTGACAGTCTCATTGACACTGCAATATCCTCTTTTTTATTTTTTATTAATGCATTAAAAAAAAAAAACCTATCACTTCCCAATGACTCCCTCCTCCACCTTTTTGTAAATAATACTTAAGAAAAGTCAATCAATGGTTTCCTTCTCAGATTGTTTTTCTTATAGATCCAATTTTTCTTGTACAGCAAAGTAACTGTATAAATATGTATACACATACTCGATTTGTCAAATATTTTAACATAATTAACATGTATTAGACTTCCTGCCATCTAGGGAAGGGGGTAGGAGAAAGGAGGAAAAAATTTGTAACAGAAAGCTTTTCAAGGGTCAATGATGAAAAATTACCCACACATATGTTTTGCAAATAAAAAGCTTTAATTAAAAAAAAAAGTCAATCAGCATACAGATCACTTATGAAGACATATGCATCCTTCTACCTTTTACCAAGAGGCAAGAGTGATGTTTCACTATCAAGGCCTCTAAAGTCATGATTGATCACAGAATTCATCTCAAACTTAATATATCTCATATCTTTTGCTTAAACATTTCTAAAATTAATTTTATCTTTCATGGCTTTTCTCTACTTTATCAGATGATATGGTTCACAATAATCTATTCTTTATAGGATTTTACAACCGAGTTTATATGCAAAACAAATGTTGCCTTAGGCAACCATAGTTTTCCCATTGTGGCAATAAAAATACCCCAAATTATGATGGTGTTTGCCTTCACAATATGAAATATTACATCTAGTCTTTAAAGAAGTATAAAAAGGGCAATGGAAAAACACACAGTTGACAATTTAGACTACAACAAAATATAAATGATCTATTATGTGAGATGTATTGTGGGATATTATAGAGAAATGCAAAATTAAAAATTACAGCATGAATTGAGGAACACAAAAAGTCTATACACTCCATTTTAATCCAGACAATGTTAAAAGAATTTGAGGAAGACCTCAATCTTTGGGCAGACTCTTTGTGGTGAATTGATGGGGAGACAATTATAAGAATGACAAATGCGAAGTAGGAATGAATGAGTCACCATAGGGAGCATCCAAATAAAGGAGAACACAGCTCCATAGGCACAATGGAATACAAATTAAAAAGAGGCATTTGTGCCCTAGAAATTATTCTCCTTTGGGTGTCACATAAAACTGTTTTATATCATTGTGACTTCAGGCCCCCAAAGTTAACTATGGTTTAAAAAGTTGTGTGGTAATAAGGTTTACAGATTATTTTCTTTACATCATCCCATGATACAAATAATATAGATATTATCATCCTCATCTGTAAGATGAGGAAATTGTCTCAGAGAAGATACTTTTCTAAGAAAGCATATCTAACATATTAAAAGCAAGAGCTACAATTAGAACCAAGTTTTTCCTAAGTCCACGTCCAGTAGTTTTTACCATACATTTTGCTCCTTTTTATGTGTTCTAGAATGAGGAAAAAAAAAAAAAAAGAAAAACGTAATACTGGAGTGTTGCACAGTGAGATTAATATAATGCTAAATGTTTGCTCTGTCTTGCGTGAAATATGGCTAAGCTACCAATATGGCATAAAGTGGTTGCTTTATTTTCTGGCAGGATTACATTTATTCTCTCCTTGTTTGACAGGTGTTCTAAGGAGATCTTTCTTTAGCATTTCCTTTTTCATTTTCTTTCTTATTTTAGCAGCTCTTTATGAAGGGATATGTCACTCTGCTTGACATTAAACACATCCAAAACAATGAAAGCATACAGCACAAGAAGAATGAGGCACAGAAAAGGAACGCAATGAAGGAAGTGACATTTAAGAACAAAAACACTCCAACAACAGAGAATCTCCCTCTCCAAGGATCTCCATGAACTTTGTAAACACAGTCAGGTGGCAAGTATTACTATACCCAGATAATTAGGGACAGAGTTGGGACTAGGACCAAGGGTTTCAATCCTTTATCTAGCATTTCTATAGTTCCTAGACTCCTATCCAATTAGATTACTGTTTTAGTTATTGATTTACTAAGTGGTTATTTAAAGTTTAAAATAAAAAAATAAATTTTCATTTTTCTGTGGTTAATGCATTTTAATACTTTTATTATAATATATTATATAATATGGCTATTGAAGTGATTTTATGCTACTGCATATTTGTGTATATGCTTTATTCTTCCCCCAAACATTGTAAGTTCCAAAGTCAGAGGCTATCTAAATTTTTTTCTCTGCCTCAATCCAGGGCAAATACTTTAGTAATAATAGTAGGCATCTAGATGGTGTGGTGGATAGAATGTGGAGCCTTAGAGGCAAAAAGACTCATCTTCATGAGCTCAAATTCAACCTGAGACACTTACTAGCTGTGTGACTCTGGGCAAAAAACTTAAATGTTCTTGCCTCAGTTTCCTCATTTGTAAAATGAGCTGAAGAAGAAAACAGCAAACCATTCCAGTAACTTTTCCAAGAAAACCCCAAATGGAATCATGGAGAGTCAGACATCATCCATATGGGTAACTGTGTCTGAAGTAGAATTTGAACCCAAGTCTGATGATTCCCAAATTAGTGTAATTTCCCCTATACAACACTGCCTCAAATGAAAGAGGATACAGAAATGAAAATCTGGGTAACCGAAAGGATGATTATGCCATTGATACTGGTAGAAGAGAAGGGAAATGAACATTTATTAAGTCATTCCAAGGCACTCTAAGAACTTTAGAAATAACACATAATTTGATCTTCACAATAACCCAGCAAGGTAAGTATTGTTTTGATTCCCATTTTGCAGTTAAGGAAAATAAGGCGCAGATTAAGTTACTTGACAGGAGCCACAGAGTTAGTAACTATCTAAGACCATATCTGAATTCAAGTCTTTCTAGGTCCAGACTCAGAATTCTGTCCCCTGTCCCCTCTAGTTGCCACAAAGTCCATATGAACTTGGGCCAGTCACCCAAGTCACAACTCATCTATAAATTGAAGGCGCTGAGCTTTGGAAATTAGGAAATAATGGGTTTGGAGAAAGATATGGTGTCATGTATTATAATACATCTGCATTCCAGATTGAGTGTAATCAATTGATTGATCTTCAATCCAGATCAAAATCCATCCATGCCTCCTCATCCTATGTAACTTACTCTGTCCCTCTTATAATGAAATGGGAGACAGAACTCTTACTTACCAGTCACTGTTCCTAAGAGCAGAGTCCACCCTCTGAGGGAAAGTCTTGAAGTGATATGGGCAATTGAAATTTTCTCAGAGGCACTTAACTTGTGATGCTACATTAAGTAGTTTAATTGGGGGGGAGGGGAGAGGAGGTAGTGAGCTTGAACAGCAGAAGGAGGGCATTGAAGAGAGGGAAATTACTTGGAAATAGAGTTATTATATATAATAGAGTTAATATGGTCAAGACAAAACCCTAGATTGGCTATTACATGAGGATGGATCCCAGTTACCCATTGTTTAATTAATCTTTGGTGTCAGATCCATTTTGTCCTGCAATCATATCTTGGGGGACCACTGCTCTATGAAAAGTCTTAAAAGCACAGTAGGAAAAAAAATCATTATTTTTATACTTCATGATAGTTTCTCTAAATTGATTGAATTGGCAGTACCAATCCAGAACTCTTTTATTACATTATTCTGATTTGATATCCAGCTGACAAGGTAAACTGCTCTAAAGAACTCATTTCATTCCAGAAGGAGTACAACAAAGGGTCAATCTTTCTGGCTCAGAGGAAGGCCTCAGATTCTAACTTGCTCCTGATTCCAAGCAGGAGACTGAGAAATACCTTTCAGAAATGGCTCTTTCAAGACCTTAATTAAAATTAAATGGAATTTATGTCACACTGAGCTGGGCACTGCAAATAGAACTCAAAGCTCAAAGGGAAGGACCCCTGAAAGTACAAACTGCAAAGGAAATAAAAGGCTAAGAATTTTCCAAAAAGGAACATTTCAAAAGAGATTTTTTTTGAAAACAAATAACTGCTTCTTTTTAGAACTCAGGAGGGCAAGGGTTCAGCCTACTTTTCGTTTGTATTTTGCTAAATTTTAATTATTTTTTTTAAACTTTCCTCCCACTCCCACATTACAAAACACAGACACCAGTTTTCATTTAGTCCCTATTTTTTGGCTTCTTTTCTGGCTGGAGTTAATTAATATGCAGTGCTCTCAGCAGAAAGTCCTTAGGGAGGGTTCCCCATACACTCCTCTTCTGCCATACATACACTATGACAAAAACCAAGGAGTTGGTCCTTGTCCCTACAGAATAATGCCACTCTTCTTAGAAGGCTTTAACTTCCAAGTTCTAACACAATGGACCAGATCATAGACTCATTAGGGAAGGAGTTTATGACATGAATAAAATGGATGACATAAAGGGTTTTGATCCAGTTTTTGATCCTCTCAAATATGAAAGATAACAGTAACTAACTTAAAAGCTGGCTAATACATCCAAGGCATTTTTATTACTTCCAGTTAAGTCAGAGAAAGATATACATTAGTAGCAAGATGTCAATTGAAACCAGACTGACCTGCTTTATTTGAGAAATATGTAACCTGCAATGTTGACTAATCCAGGAAGTTTCCTTTAAAATAGAGATTCATATTTCAAAAATATGACTATCCTGGAGAAATTATTTGGTGTTACCAAATTTAGGGCTCTAAGTAGAATTCATGATTCTCTCATGCAATGTATCTCTCTATTGCAAAGTGGTTTGTTCCTATTTAACTACAAATAAATTCAGGGTTTCCTAATTTAAAAAAAATTAGTCTAAGGGGTAGGACAGTATGGAAAGGGGAGGTAAAAATAAACTCCTTTTTATGAAGCACCTACTCTGGCCCAGGAACTACTTACAAATTTTATCTTTTCTGATCCTCCAGATCAGGTCTAGGGTAGCTATTGTTGAAAAAACAAGATAAGACAAGAAAAGAAGGAGCTGCTTTTTCTCACCTCCCCCTACCAGTCTATTGGAATTGCTATCTATCTCTAAATTCCAGGTAACTTTATAACTGCCCAATCAAATGGCCCCCTTTTGGCGGGCAAGGACTATCTTTTCCCTCTTTTTATATCCCCAGGGATTAGCACAGTGCCTGGCAAATAATAGGGGCTTAATAAATGTTTACTGATTGATTTTCAACCGCTTTCCAGGTTAATACTCTAAACCACTCCCTCTTACCAGATGATTTTCTCTCTAATTTCTCTCATCTTTATCTGTTCCTCTTCTGCTAGCATGTCCCCTAAAAGTGATTGCTGCCCCAACAATCTGTCCATGGCCTTTTTCTTGTTCTATCTACATTCTTTGCCTTGACAATGTCATTTCTACTTCAACTAATACTTCTCCATAATCATTATCACCAGCCTTGACTAGTCTTCTTAATTTCATATCCACATGTCCCACTGACATATACATTCTACTATGAGGTACCACTGATACCTCAGGCACTTCCAAAACTACGTTCATTATCTTTCCCTCATTTTCTCTTCTAATTTTGCTATGTCTGCCAAAGGTTAAAACTTCTGATTTCATATAATATTTTATTTTTTGTAATTGATACTGTTTTGGTGTAATATTATATATCATAAATATTTGTATTAGTGTCTTAACCCTTTCAGACTAGTTCTTAATTTTTTTATTTTTTTGAGTTATACATCTCCAAGTTCTCCTTTAGAGTTATGGACCCTTTCTCAGAATAACGTCTTATATGTACAAAATAAAATATATAGTATTTAAAAAGAAAACAATGATATTGAAATATAATCAAAACACATGTATGTAATTAAAAACCCAAGTTTATGTAGACCCCATGTCAAGTCAAATCAACAAATATTGATTGATTATTATGATAAAAGTATTGCACTTAGCTCCTAGGATACAAAGAAAGATATGTCTTCCCCATTCTTTTCTTCAATCAAGGAAATCAGAACTTTCCAACTATTTCACTTCCTACTTGATTAGCACTGATTCTCCTATAATTTCTTACATCTTCATAGACTTTTTGTAGATTATGTCTCACAGACACCAGGAGAATATTGGTATTAAAAATATGAGCCATTTTTTCTCTAGAAGTTTCAAGTCCTTAAAGAATTTAAGATTCAAACCATCTCTCCAATATCCTGAGTCAGAAATGGAAACAAGAAGCTGACAACATTCTAATAGTTTGCCTATTGACTATTAGATACATTAGTAAATGCATCTGATGAAACACTGGCAAAATTATGAATCACAGATCAACAACACAAAGAAATGCTAACAATTTAAATTTATTGACCACTTCATTTGACATTGTAAACTCAACATAAGGTGAATTAGTCTACAATATCAAAGAGTTACAGATATCCCTCATTTTAATGCCCTTTCAAGAACTTGAACTCATCTCCTAATCTACTGCTACTGAATTTGACCTATTACTAAGAAGCAGTCTATAAATAACCAGAGTTGTAGATTGTTTTAAAATCTATCCTTTATGCTATATACACACATGCTAAATGATGAGACCAGCTTTAAAAATGGGGAGCCACTAGGCTGGTCCAATTCTGAAAGGTGGTCCCAATAATATCTCTCTCAATAGGTGCTAGAAATTCCAACAGGCGACAGACATTCCTGAGGATTAAGCAGCAGAGTAAAATGCAAACATTCCTAGAAGGGGAAGGTACAGACTTGTAATCAGTCAACATTTTTCCTGCAAATAAAAATAAAAAAAAAAAAGCTTCAAAATGACTATTAATCTTGAGCCAAGATTTCCTCTCTAAAGGAAAGAACAAATTTGAAAGTTATGGGAACAGCCTCAATGGTCTAAATCTGGGGAAATTTTTTGTCATTCCTATCATCACAACATCCCTCCTATGTCTCCTGGTCTCTACTCACATCATCCCTTTTCTCTCACACCCCACTACAATTCACCCTTTACAATTTATGAACTCTTCTCTCCTCCTTTACTAGTTTCTAATGAAGTGATGCCTCTTCCAGACAAGAGTAATTGTTCTAAATTCATGTACTCTTGATTCCACTATTTTTTCAAGACCAAAGGGATCTTCCTAAACCACACGTTTATGATGTAAATGCCTGCCCTTCTCACTCTCCCATTCAATAAATTCTAATGATTCCCTAATTACAACTAGGATCAAGATATTGTTTGACTTTTAAAACTATTCACATTGGGTCAGCTAGGTGGCGAAGTGGATATAGCACCAGCCCTGAAATCAGGAGGACCTGAATTCAAATCTGCCCTCAGGCACTTAACATTCCCTAGTGTGTGACCCTGGGCAAGTCACTTAACCCCAATTGCCTCAGGGGAAAAAATTATTCATATCTAGTTCTTTCCTATCTTTCTCTTGCACACAGTTGAGTTTTATTCCTAAATCAAATAACTTAAATCAAATGATAACATATATATGCATAGCAGATCTCTAGAAAAGTTTAATAACTAGCACTTATTCATTACTTTAAGGTTTACAAAATACTTTACAAATATTACCTTATTTAATCCTCACAATTCTAGGTGGTAGGCTATTATTAATTCTTGTTTTATAGTTGAGGAAACTGAGGTAGACACGGGGGGAAGTGATTGACCCAGGATCTTCCAGACTCTGGTCCTGATCTCTATCCATTGTACCACCTAGGTGCTAAGTCACACTGTCCTATACATGCAAAAGTGGACTGAATGTCTGTGGTGAATGATCTTCAAGTTCCTTAAAGAACAGTGGGATTGGATTTGTGACCAATTGCTCCCCTTTCTTTTTAACCTAACTTTTTTATAACAACTTCCAAAAAAGCCAATCCCTTCTTTGTAGTTGTATCACCAGCATATAGTAAATGCTTAATAAGTGTCTTTTCTTCTTTAATTCATGAATATAACTGATCTTAATAAAAATGTCATTGCTCAGAATGTTTGTGGCAGCCCTTTTTGTAATGGCTAGAAACTGGAAACTGAATGGATGCCCATCAATTGGAGAATGGCTGAACAAATTATGGTATATGAATGTTATGGAATATTATTATTCTGTGAGAAATGACCAGCAGGATGATTTCAGAGAGGCCTGGAGAGACTTGCATGAACTGATGCTGAGCAAAATGAGCAGAACCAGGAGATCATTATACATAGCAACAACAAGACTATATGATGATCAATTCTGATGGACATGGCTCTCTTCAACAATGAAATGTTTCAAACCAGTTCCAATTGTTCAGTGAAGAAAGCCATATATACCCAGAGAGAGGGATATGAAATGTGGACCACAACATAACATTTTCATGCTCTCGATTGATGTTTGCTTGCATTGTTTCCTTTCTCTGATTTTTTTTCTTGTAGATATGATTTTTCTTGAACAACAAGATAAGTGTGGAAATATGTATACATATATTTGACTTGTCAAATATTTTAACATAATTAACATGTAGTGGACTTTCTGCCATCTAAGGGAGGGAATTGGGGGGGGGGGATTTGTAACGGAAAGCTTTGTAAGGATCAATGTTGAAGAACTACCCATACATATGTTTTGCAAATAAAAAGCTTCAATTTAAAAAAAAGAGAGATGAAAAAAAATGTCATTGCTCAAATGTCAGTACAACTCTTTTTATGCGTTACTCAACATTGCCCCCAGCTTCCCTGCAACTCCCATTCGAATTATAACTAAGAAACAGAACAACAGAAGAGAATGTCTCATGGTATTCTGGGAATTTCAATGAATGAAATAACCTTTAAAAGGGAAACAGGCGAGTTTACAGAAACAATCAAGGGATGTCTATATGGTCCTGATACAAAGTTAAATATCTATATACAGCAGAAAGTGGAAAAGCTTAATAGATTCCCAACATTCAGCAAAACCACAATTCTCAGGTACCATGAAAAAGCTATTAGTCCCCACCAAGATCTTCCCATAGGAGCAGTACCAGGAAGAGGAGGAAAAATATAAAAAAGAAATGGAAAATAATGTGTCCTAGCCATGAATGAGATCTTTTGTTCCTCTAGACAACCAGGAGGATGAACTCTTAAAATAATCCTTCTCCCTTGGATGCCTTACTACTTCTAAACTTTTTCTTGGTGTTAACTGTTCAGCCAAAATTAGTATAAGCAGCAGAGAATTGATCCATACTTTGTTGCATCTCTGCTTTGAGGCGATATTGAGTGCACAATAATCTGCAAACAAAAAATCATGCACCAATACTCCCTCCATTTTAGTTTTGGCTTGTAGCCTTTTCAAGTTGAAGAATGTGCCATCAGTTCCTGAAGGTCTACAGAGCCACTGTGCTGAACTCATTGTTGTATGCTTGTGAAATCTGGACAGTATACCAACGCCATATCAGGAAACTGAATCACTTCATTTGAAGTGTTTTAGGAAGATTCTGAAGATCACCTGGCAGGATGATAACAGACACTCAGGTACTTCCTTGAACTAAAATGCCAAGTATTCCAATTCTACTGCAGAGAGCACAATTCTATTGGGCTGGCCACATTGTTCCAATGGCAAAATGATGATTTTATGGAGAACTCACATAGGGCAAGCGCTCACAAGGTAGTCAGAAAAAGTGATACAGGGACACTCTCAAAGTATCTCTTAAAAACTTTAGAATCAATTGTATGACCTGGGAAATACTGACATAGGACTGCCCAGCATAGCATACCCTCATCAACGAAGATGCTGTGCTCTATGAGCAAAGCAGAATTGAATTAGCCCAAAGGAAACTAGAGATGCACAAAATTAGAGAAGCCACTCCAAATGTTTATATGGATCTGACTTGTGGCAAAACATTCTGAGCTCCACAAAGTAACTGGACTCTAACATAATGATGCTATTTTGGTCCTCTTCGAGACCAAAGGACAACTAACTTCTAACTAAAAATTTCTAATTTCTAACTAATCTTCTTGGTGACCTTCAGTCCTTATATCACTTGGTATTTCCCCAGGTCAACCTTCCCCTCCAATCTTTCCCACTTATTATATAAGTTTAGCCCTACTTTATCCTCTACTTTCAAATTCCTTGCTCCCTAGTCCTACTGTCAATCACATCTTGCCAAACTTCAACCCTGGACTACCCTCACTCTGGAACTGTAGGAAATCAGGAAAACATGGGCAGGGTCTCAAACAAATTAGAAAAACAATAGCTGGGTCTTAAATCAATTTATTTTATCTAATCTAAATCAGTTCCTCACAAAGCAATCCTCCCACCCTTAAATTTATCTTATCCCAAATTTCAATCCTACTCTCCACTAAGGCTCTTCTCCGAAAACTTCACATAGTACTTCCTCATTCCATCACCTCAGATGAGGACCAAGCCCCATACTTCACTGGGAAAAAAAAAAAAGAGGTCCCTCACTTAGAAGCTCCCTCTCTTTCCTCCCTTGAGTTCAGTTCTCACATTCCCTGGATCAACATCAACTGTCTCATCTCCTTTCCTAGTCTCTAATGAAGTGAAACTTCTTCCTACCAAGACCAATCACTCTACATTTATACATCCTTGATCCCAATGTCTCCTCCAGCAGACAGTCCCCACAATCATTCCTTAGGTCTCTAATCTTCAATCTCTCCATATCTATTAGGTTACTTCCTTAAGGCCTACAACAGATCATATCAATCCCAACCACTTAAAAAAAAAAAAAACCCTCATTAGATTCTACCACACCCAGTAACTACAGTCCTTATTCTCTCCTCCCTTTTTCTGAACTCTTTTAAAAAATCCTTAGACTTAGCATGTCTCTATTTCTTCTTCTTTCATATTCTTCCAACTTTTCCAACATTTGAACCTCATTATTCAATTGAAGCTCATCTCTCTAAAGTTAATAATGATCTCTTCTTTCTGGGTTTTCATTTTGGTTTCTCTTGCTTTTCTTCCTCTTTCACCCTCTTTCTCAGTCTCCTCTACCACATCATTCCCACTAACTGTTAGTGTATTCCAAAACTTTGTTCTGGACTCTCTTCTCAATTTTCTCTATATTTTCTCATATAGCGTACCCATCAACTCTGTTTAATTATAAATATTTAGGCAGATGACTCCCATTTCAACCTATTCAGTTCCAATCTCTCTTTTCAGCTCTAGTCCTGAATAAAAATAAAATAAAATAAAACTCTTTAGAGGTATTAATGTCCTCCTTCAAGTCACCTAAGCTCAAAATCTGGGTGTCATCCTTCACTTGTCATTCTCACTCAACAGCCATTTATCCAATCAATTGAAAATTCATCATCTCATCTGTCCTAGTCTTTCCACTCAGAACAATCACCCTAGTTCAGGCCATCTCAACCTCCTATCTGGATTATTTCAAAAGCTTCCTATTTTCTCTTCTAGGATGCATCTTCCCTCACCAATCCATCATTCACTTAACTGCCAGGGTGATTTTCCTAAAATCAAATCTGACCATGTCTCAGAGTACCTACTCAAATTCTAGTGGCTCTCTATTATCTCTATAATTGAATACAAATTCCTCTGTTTAATATGTAAAATTTTTCACAAACTGACCATCTCCTATCTTTCTAGTCTTCTTCCATTTGGATCTTCTTCATACACACTGCAGTCCCTCAATTCTGGCTTACCTGCTGCTCTTTCTGACACAAAAAACTCCATCTTCCATCTTTGCGCTTTTGCCCTGGATGTGTCCCACGCCTGAAATGCTCTACTGAAATTTCTTCTTACCTCTACCTCTCAAAATCCTTAGTTTCTTTCAACTCTCCCTCATGTATAACTCTTTATATATTTCCTGATTTATATCTCCCGATTCCTCCAGCTGTTATTACTTTACCCAGTGCAAGGTTAGCTAGGATCTATTTTATAATTTAACTATAGGTGCGGCTTCCTTCATTAGAATGCAAGTTTCTTGAGGGCAGGGACTATTTTCACATTTCCTTTGCATCCCAAGGGCTTAGTTAAGAGGGACACATTATAATAGGTTAATAAAATGTTCACTGACTTAGTAGAATCATATAATTTATCAGTTAAAAAAGTATTTTATGTGCCTCAATTTCTTTTTCACTAATTTAGTTCTCAGAAAATTCTGACCTTTCCAGGTATAAAGCCCTAGCTTCTGGCAGCAGTATACTCATGTTCTCTATTCTCCAAAAGACAATTAAATATATTGCACTTTCCCTCACTACTTGTTCATAGTAGGAGTCATGGAATTTATAATTGACAGTCTGAAATTCTTATTTTCTTGCTTTGCTATAGACTTCTATGGCATTGTTGGTTCCTGATTTAACTTTATAATTCTTCTGTAAGAAAAGACCAGCAGGAGAAATAGAGCAGTCGATCAGTGGCGTAGGATAGGATATCAGGACAAGCTAGGTAATAATGTTAGCAATTTACTGTTTGATAAACCCAAAGACCCCAGCTTTTGGGATAAGTACTCACTATTCGGCAAAAACTGCTGGGAAAATTGGAAACTCGTGTGGAAGAAGTTAAGGCTGGACCCACACCTAACACCACACACCAAAATAAGATCTAAATGGGTTCATGATCTAGATATAAAGAGTGATATTATAACCAAATTAGAGGAACATAGGATAGTTTACCTCTCAGACCTGTGGAGATGGAATAAATTTATGTCCAAAGAAGATCTGGAATTCTTAATTGAACACCAGATAGATAATTTTGATTATATTAAGTTAAAAAGTTTCTGTACAAACAAAACTAATGCAGACAAGATTAGGAGGGAAGCATCAAATTGGGAAATCATCTTTACATTTAAGGGTTCTGATAAAGGTCTCATCCCTAAGATATATAGAGAATTGTCTCATATTTATAAGACTTCAAGCCATTCTCCATTTGATAAATGGTCAAAGGATATGAACAGACAATTTTCAGATGAGGAAATTAAAACTATTTATAATCATATGAAAAGGTGCTCCAAATCACTATTGATCAGAGAAATGCAAATTAAAACAACTCTGAGGTACCACTACACACCTGTCAGATTGGCTAAAATGACAGGAAAAGATAAAGATGAATGTTGGAGGGGATGTGGGAAGACTGGGACACTGATGCATTGTTGGTGGAACTGTGAATGGATCCAACCATTCTGGAGAGCAATTTGGAGCTATGCTCAAAAAGTTATCAAACTATGCATACCCTTTGACCCAGCAGTGTTTCTATTGGGCCTATATCCCAAAGAAATCATAAAGGAAGGAAAGGGCCCCACATGTGCAAGAATGTTTGTGGCAGCTCTTTTTGTAGTGGCTAGAAACTGGAAACTGAATGGATGCCCATCAATTGGAGAGTGGCTGAATAAATTATGGTATATGAATGTTATGGAATATTATTGCTCTGTAAGAAATGACCAGCAGGACGACTTCAGAGAGGCCTGGAGAGACTTGTATGAACTGACGCTGAGTGAAGTGAGCAGAACCAGGAGATCATTATTCATGGCAACAACAATACTATATGAGGATCAGTTCTAATGGACATCACTCTCTTCAACAATGAAATGCTTCAAACCAGTTCCAATTGTTCGGTGAAGAGAGCCATATACACCCAGAGAGAGGGATGTGAAATGTGGACCACAACATAACATTTTCATGTTCTATATTGAGGTTTGCTTGCATTGTATTTCCTTTATCACATTATTCTTTCTTGTAGATATGATTTCTCCTGCACAAAAAATGATGCAATAACTATACATATATTCGATTTCTTAAGTATTCTAACATAATTGTCATGTAGTGGATATCCTACCATCTAGGGGAGGGGTGGGGAGTAAGGGGGAAAAATTTGTAACAGAAAGCTTTGTAAGGGTTAATGTTTAGGAATTACCTATACATAGGTTTTGCAAATAAAAAGTATTAATAAAAAAAAAAAAAAGAAACAACCAGCAGGACGATTTCAGAGAGGCCTGGAGAGATTTGCGTGAACTGATGCTGAGTGAAATGAGCAGAACCAGGAGATCATTATACACAGCAACAACAATATTACATGATGATCAATTCTGATGGACATGGCTCTCTGCAACAAAGAATTGTCTCAAACCAGTTCCAATTGTTCAGTGAAGAAAGCCATATACACCCAGAGAGAGGTATATGAAATGTGGACCACAACATAACATTCTCATGCTCTCTATTGATGTTTGCTTGCATTGTGTTTCCTTTCTCTGATTTTTTTTTCTTGTAGATAGGATTTTTCTTGCACAACAATTTGTAATTAAAGTATTTTAACATTATTAACATGTAGTGGACTTCCTGCCATCTAGGGGAGGGGAGGGGACTGGGGGTAAAATTTGTAACGGAAAGCTTTGTAAACATCAATGCTGAGGAACTACCCATACATATGTTATACAAATAAAAAGCTTTAATAAAAAAAAAACAAAAAAACTTTATAATTCTTCCATTTACTTTTCTTCCTAGCTCATTAACTACAAAGATCAATTATTAAAGTCCTTTGGTTGGTTGGTTCTTATTCCTTTTATTTTCCAAGTGTGTCTGCTCAATTCTTACATAGTCTTTCCAAGCAATTTCCCTGGCTTCAGTTATCACCTCTAGAAAGACTTGTCCTCTTATATCCAGCTCTGAACTCTTTCCTGAGTTTCAGTTCCACATGTCCAAATGCTTATTTGTATGTCCATTAGTTCCTTACACTCTACATGTTCCAAAATGAACCTAAAATATCTTTTCTCTAAACTTTACTAACTTCCTTATTTTTATTATGGTATAAACATTCCCCGAATCATCCAGCCTTTAAATACTTGTGTCATCCTTAAATTCTACTTCTCCCTCATGCCTGACAATCAATTTGTGATTAACCCAGTTTTTATCCCCCAAATATTTCTTCCACTTCTCTCCTTCCTTCAACTTCCATTGTCCTTAACTGTAAATCAGGCCTTAATCATATAATGTCCTAAGATGTAGAAGAAGAAGGAGCCTCAGTGATCATCTAATTTCAACAAATTATTGTTTCAGATGAGGAAGCAGATGCCCAGAGAGACAGTTACATACCTAAGATGGCACAGGCAATAAGTAGCAAAGTCCAAATTTGAACTCAAGTCCTCTAGCTCCAAATCCAGTCTTCTTTAGTCTATTGTCATGGCCTCTTTCCTGCTCTTGCTCTTTCTCTTCAAGGGCAATCCCTGCTAATTCATTTTTGTCTTTGTAACTCTTAACATAGCACGGGTACATAATAGGGGCTTAAGAGATTGTTCTGAGACCCAAAAGACCAAACTAGAACCAATCAAAGAAGACTACAAGGAAATTGATTTTGGCTCAAAGCAAGAAAGAACTTTCTAACAATTAGAGTGATTCAAAAGTGGAATGGGTTGCTTTAGGAAGCAGTGAGTTCCTTGCTGCTTATAATCTTCAAAAAGGAGCTGATTGACTACTTGTCAGGGAAACTATAGAGAAGATTTATGTTTCAAATAAAGATAGATTAAAAGCCTTCTAATTTTCATTCAACTCTCTTGTTTTCTCCATGAAAACAAGAAAAAAGTAATATAAATATGGAAATAGATAGTTGGTGGTAAACAAATATTCGGGTGAGAAGTAAACTCAGTACCTGTTATCATGTCTAACTGAAGGTGGGAAGATCTCACTTTCTCAAGAACTTAATTTCCTCTTTTCTTTTGTTTAAAAACATTAACAACAAAAACACACTGCAAGACACTAAATGGTACAGATCCAGATACTTAACTAATAGGTCCTAACATCTTTTTTGCCTATAGAAGAAAAATAAGATGGACAAAACTTAAAAGCTCTTTTAGCACTAAGATTAGGATTTTATCAAAGTATACATATGTCAGAATATATACAATTTCCTTTCATGGTATAGTGCTATTCTGTAAGATTATTAATTGATCAACAGGTTTTCACAGATTTGAGAGAAAACTATCTGTGAGTTAAAAAAAACAAACAACAACAACCCAAACTCCAACTGATGAACAATTGTCTAACAAGATTAATAGATAAAAGTCACCACCTGGGAATAAATGTTTCTGATCAAGATTTCTCAACTGTGGAGGTTCTAGGTTGTCACTAATTGGGTGTGACCTGGAAAAGTCATTTCACTTCTATTTCCTCTTTTGTAAAATGAGGATGTTGACTTTGTTTACCTTCAAAGTAGTGGTGGGATCAGTCTAACCAATCAGTCTAAACCAACCAGCATTTATTAAACAGGCATAATGATAGCACCTACCTGAGAAAGTAGTTGTGAGAGGATTAAATGAAACAATATGTACAAAGCACTTACTTAGCAAACCTTAAAACACTATTGTGTTAAACATTGGGGATATTTTAAAAAGGGCAAAAACATGGCTCCTGAATACAAGGAAATCACATTCTAAGCATGGAATGTCAATGGAAATACTAAAATTGGGCAGTTCCCCTTGGCTTAGAGAGGATGGTTGGGGAACGGAGATAGAGAAAGAAGGATAATTCTGAGTATGGGGGATAGGTAGGGAAAATGCTCAAAAACTGAGTGATGCTGGACCACAAAGAATGTGGAGGACAGTAAGGTGTAATAAAATGATTAAAATAGGAGGGGACAGTTTATAAAGGGCTTCCTACCCAAAACAGAAGATTTTGTATGAAATCTTAGAGGTGACAGGGAATCCCTAGAATTTAACAAATAAGATGAATATGACAGCTGAGTAGAGAGTATTCTGGAGAACTGAGACAACTGAGGCAGAACAACCAATCTTAGAGGTGACAGGGAATCCCTAGAATTTAACAAATAAGATGAATATGACAGCTGAGTAGAGAGTATTCTGGAGAACTGAGACAACTGAGGCAGAACAACCAACCACAAGGCTCATTTATATTTTACTTTAATGTTTGCAGAGTACTTTTCTCACCACCCTATCAGGTACGAGGAAACAAGATGAGGAGATATGAGGATATGAGGAATGTGAGGATAGGGAAGATCAGAGAGATAAAGTGACTTGCCCAATCAGATGGCTTAGTGTCAGAAGTTTGGTCACTTATGTAAAGAAACTAATGTTATCATGTGTATAATACAAATGTTGTTCAGTCATGTCTGACTCTTTTTGGCCCTATTGGGAGTTTTCTTAACAAAGATACCAGAGTGGTTTTCCATTTCCTTGTATAGCTCATTACGGTTGAGGAAACTGAGGCAAACAGAGTTAAATTAGTTGCCTAGGATTACACTGCTAGTAAGTGTCTGAAGATGGATTGGAACACAGGCTTTCCTGACTGCAGGCCAAGCACTTTAGTCACAGAGCCATCTAATTAATTGCCTCAAAATACAAATGGTTATATTTCTTACTGTCAGTACAATTCTGCTGAAGACTTGGTAATAATGTGTAAGAAAGATCTAGCTTCAGGACATCTGGGTTTGAATCCTGCTGCTTTCATAAACCATGTGACTTATGGGTAAGTCAATTAACATTCCTACACCTTGATCTGTTTCCTCTTCTGGAAAATGAGGGCATTAAATTAGATGGCTTTTAAGATACCTTTCAAGTATAAATCTATGATCCTTTGATAAATATCACTTCTGTTTGCATGTCTAAAAATTTATCTTCCCTCACACACTCTTCCTCCCAACCTACTCTTACTCTGAACTTCCTTACTTCTCTTGCAGGCACAATATTTCAAGTCACCCAAGTTCTCATAGCCTCTATGTCATACTGAATTCCTCATTTTCTCACTTTTCACTCACCTGTTAAACATTGTCATTTCTAACTCTATGATAACTAACTCTCCTATATGTCCATTTCTCTCAACTCACTCAGCCAACACTGTAGTAATGATTACCTTCAGCACCCCTTTCCCCATAGCTGCCAAATCTAAATATTTGTCACTATCTCCCTATTCAATACATTTTAGTGGTTTCCTCTTTACCTTCAGCATTAGACATAAATTACTCTAGCATTTAAAGCTTTTCATAACTTGGTTCCAACTTACATTTTTATCTTCATCACCAATACACTACCCTACAGTCCAGCCAAGTTGGCCTTCCTATACTAAATCTAAATCTTATGACTTCATGGCTTTGCTCAGAAAGCTCCCTTGCCTGGTACACCATTCATCTTCTCCTGTTTCTCTCAAAATCCCTAATTTTCTTCAAAGTTCACTCAAGCTTCTACCTATATGAGTTCTATTCTGACCCCATCCCACATCATGGTTTCCCTTTCAAAATCAATTTATGTTGATATATGTATAGATATATAGATAAATAACCTTTCTGAGAAGAAGGGCTGTTTTTATGGGTTTTTTTTTTGGGGGGGGGGAATTGTATTTTTTTGTTATATCCCCAGTACCTAGCAGAGCATCTGGTGTACAGTTAGTGATTAACAATATTTGGCTTGAGTTTTTAAATTATGCTAGATTATGTATTCTGAACATGCATTTCTGACACTTAGAGTAAACAAGGCAAAGTCAGGCGGAAAGATTTGATTCCCTAAAAGAGAAAAACAAATATTTAATATAGGTGGATGGAATGGAAAAGAATATTTATAGATTTATATTATATATGAGGGTAGTTAGATGGCTCAGTGGTTCAAGCTCTTGACCTAGAGTCATAAAGATTGGAATTTAAATTCAATTTCAGTCATTTACTATCTGTGTGATCCTGGGCTAATCATCTCCCTTACTTTCCTCATCCACAAAATAAGGATAGTTATAGCATCTCAAGGTTCTTGAGAAGACCAAATGAGATAGTATGTGTAAAGTATTTAGCAAATATTAAAGTGCTACATAAATGCTAACTATACAAATTATATGAAGCACAACCTCCCTTCTAAAAGAGTTTATCCTCTAATAGAACAAATAAGTTAAACAAGATACCCCATATGAATCACTGTAAGACAAATTAGAAATGAATGTAAAGAATCTAGAGAGTTATTAAAAACTTGAGGAAGATGAGAGGTCACTTCCAAAAGGAAAGGGGAGGAAACAGGAGTTGTCAAGAAGATGTCAAGTAATAGTTAGATCTTGAAGAAAAGGAAGAGGAAATTCAAAAGGAGGATAGTGGGGGTAGGAAGGAAGAGCTCTTTCAAAGAATAGATTTAGAGATGAAAATAATCCAAAAGTGGAAATCATACAATAGCTAACATTTGTATAGTGCTTTAAGTTTTATCAATAGTTTGCAGGTAATCCTCACAATAATTATAGAATTAAGAAATAACTAGGAAAGGGAAGGAAATAGACATTTTTACAGTACCTACTATTTCCTAGGTACTGTAGTAAGTGCTTTCACAGATATTATTTTTAGTTGATCCTCCCAACCACCTTGAAAACTATTCCCATTTTACAGTTGAGGAAACTAAAGCAAGCAAAAGTTAAATGACTTGTCCAAGGTAACAGAGCTAGCAGTCTGCTTCTCAGGTTTCCTGACTCTGGGCCTAGTGCTCTATCCACTAAACTGTCTCACCTTAGATCTTAAGAGATGTGGCAATTGAGTTCAGAGCAATAAGCAGAAAGCAGACAGGGGACCTCCACTGAATTCCAAATTCAAGCACAAAAACAGAGTTTCCAGAAGCTAAGGGAAAAAGTCCAGATTAGTCAAAAAGCATTGATTAAGTGCATGCTGTTTGCTAGGTACTGTGAATGCTAAAGTTCGGGGACACAAAGAGAGGGGGGAAAACAGTTCCTGTTCTCAAGAAGCTCCCAGTCTAACAAGGGGAGAGATCAAGCAAACAGCTGTGTGTAAAGAAGCTATAAAAGATAAAGCTTTCTTGTAATTGTAATCCCTACAAGCCCTTCAAAGGCTTAAAAATGTATAGATGCCTGGCTCCAAAGTGAATAAGGATCAGTGCAATGTGCTAAATTCACAGCCAGACAGCCAATAAGGAATGAAGAAAATGAACTAGAAAGAGATGAGAAGGAAACATGAGCATTTGCACAATGCCTACTATGTGTCAGACACTGTACTAAGCATTTTTCTTTTGTTGCAAATATTATTTCACTTGATCCATCCAACAAATCTGCCAAATAGTCAATAAAGAATAAAGACATTACAATGGGAAGGGAATGAGAATTTATATAACACTTACTCTGTGCCTGACACTATGCTAACATACTGAATTTACATATGTTATTCAGTTGATTCATAAAAGAACCTTAGGAAGTAAGTGCCCCATTTTACAGATACCGAGATAGACAGAGGTTAAGTAACTTGCCCACAGTCTCACAACTACTAAGTGTCTTAGGCAAGACATGAACTCAGGTCTTTTTGATTTCGATTCCAGTGCTCTATCCACTGTGTCACTAGCTGCCTCTGACATGGACATGATAGTTGGTCTAAAGTAATTTTCATTTAGGATAGTATTGCGAAGTTACAGGGAAAGTAAATAATATAAAGCTGATCTTGAAGAAATTCTATGCCTGCCTACTCGTGATTTTAGAAATGAGTATGATTGCTTATTGAACATGACTTTGACTCCACATGGCTCCACATATCAGTTAATAGTCTACCAGTAAATACTTTTATAAACACAGACCTGAAAGTCAGACAGAAGTTACTTTCCTGGGATTCATTCAGCAATCATTTCTACTTATTTGCAGATTATGTGGTCCTTTGGTATAATCTTCCAGTAAGAACCTACCTACTTTGACTATGCATCATGATGTGACAGTATATTTCAAAGTATGCCTGAAAAAGACAAATTTGGCAGGTCTGGAATAGGAGCCCCTGTGATAGACTACGTGTCAATCTAGGACCAGAGTAGCTAATTCTGGAGAGATTCTTCACCAGGCAATCCAGAAAGTTAAAGGAATTTTCTAGGCTAAGACATTTTTGAACTAAGTGGCTTATTTGGAAAAATCAAAGGTTTAGTAAACAGAAGTCATAAGATCAAAGTGAGACTTCTTTGATGCCACATACCATTAAAACTTAATTCAACCAATAAGGAAACAGTGACTTTAAAAAATTCTTACTTTCTTCTTTGCAAAAAACTCATCATTCCTTTGGCACCAATATAAGTCCCAAGTAAAAAGTTTACAATACTTCAAAGAAGTATTTGCCTTCAGAGATATAAACAACTCCACGTAGAAAAAAATGTTTAGGTGAAAAAATATTCCTGCAATTGGACAAACAAATTATAACTCTTACTAGTATTGACTTAGGAATTTGTGCTTTGTCCCTTGGTAAAATCTACCTTTTTTTTTAAATTACATTATTCAAGTATATCCATTCTAAGTTATTAGATGAGTATTGAGCATAAGAATATCAAAATATTCTCACGTATTTATTTTCTCATTGTCTAACCACGAAGTTGTTTATCCCTACACAGTTGGGGAAATGCCAGATGTGCCTTCCTTCCCTTTTTTGTTTAAAACACACATACATACTCAAAGAACACTCACTCTTTTTACAACCCAGAAATATACTGGACAATTCCAAGAAATCTGCTCTAAACCTTAGCAATAAAAACGATGGGAATTGTTTTTGTTTAAGTCTTAAAGCTAAAGCGTATAATGAAACGACATCATATGAAGCAGTTCCAATTTTTATAACTAGCAACTAGTTACGGCTGGCTACATAAAAAGTTGGAATCTCAGTTACAAAGAGAAAAGGCAATCAATAGCATTACTATGTTAAAAGAAGCCTAATCAGGTGACACAATTTTTAAAAAGAGCGAAGAACTCAGTTGTGGATTGCTATATTATTAGCACAGATAACCACAAATAGTTTTTTCTTGTTCTCTAAGTTTGTCACAGAAAAGAACTATAAAACGTCTGGCTTGTTTTCTCCGTGCTTTTGTGAGAGTGAGTTCAATTTTGGTTTACTCAAATCAAATTATGTTCAGGACCGATTCCAATACCCAACAGATCAAGGCATCTTTTCCCCAAAAAAGGAATCTGTACCTTTAAGGCAAAAAATCGACTATTAACCCTGCCCTCCCCCCTAAGGCATTCTACTTTTCTTTGACAAAGAATTCAGGATAGCTTCCCAAATCGGCTCACTGAGGAGATTTTATAGGTCAGAAGAAAATCAGCCCGACGAAGTAGTTTCGTTGCCCTCAATTTTACATTTGCTCAAGTGAGAGAAAACAAAATCGTTTGTGAGAAAGAGAGGAGAGAGCTGCATCTGGCTGGCCAGTCCCGCGGGACAGACAGCTGGAGGAAAGAGACTTCTCTCTCAACTCACCACTGGAACGTTGCTCAGACAGCGTGGAGACTGAAGTCTGGCCCATTTCTGCACGTTAGCGGGCCGGGGGCCAGCAATCATGCAATTCTCTTGGTCCTTTGGTCATGGATTCTTTCCCCCAAGGGCTTCCAAAGGTTCATTTCACCTTTCCCGTAAGGCTCTTTCTGGTCTGAGCTCTCCCGAGCACCTCCCGCCGGTCTCTCACGCTAGTCTGAAAGTCCACCTCCTGTTGCAACCCAGCTCCGCTTGTTCCTGTTCCACAGAATGCCTGTCATTCCTCTATGCAGATTACCCGAGGTCAAAGGTCGTAGGGAGGGAGTCCCTAGCTGGTACAACTAGACCAGAGTTTACTCATAGACCAAGACCCTCCCCTTTAACACAAAAGATGCCGTAGTAACTGATCCTATAAGGCTTGAATGAAAAGAAATTAAAGTACTTAGTCGTGGTACTTAAGTTTTAACAAGATATGGGTCCCCCCCCCAAAAAAAAAGTTCTTATAACCTTTAGTGTCTCCCTCATCCCTTATTGCGCTCCCTCTTCTATTCCATAACCTCTTATAAAGAATGCCCCCTCCCTTTTTTTCTAGCTATGTTTTTCCCATTAAAAAAAAATATATTTCCCTTTAAAAATGCTGGGAAAAAAATGCTTCGTTTAGGGAGTAGCCATTCAGTATCTGAGTCAGGATTGGAGGAAATATGATTGAGGCTGGGAAAGATTATGTGAGACTAAAAGTAATTCACCTAGTTTTCAGCACCTAAAATTGAAATCTTTGCTACTTCTGTATCTTATTAGGTACGCTAATGAGATACTAAGAATAATTCACACTTCTAGAATATATGAGTTTTATAGAGCACTTTCCTAAGAAATAAACCTCTGAAATCAGTAGAGCAAGTATAATGACCACCATATTACAGACAAGGAAATTGAGGTTCAGAAAGTGTAAATGACTTGCCTACAATCTCATAGCAGAGTCTAGACTAAAATTCATGTTTTTATTGACTTGTGTTCTTACCATTATACCATACTACCTTTAGGAAAAAAGATTTAAGGTGCTTTCAGATATTCTGGGAAGAAAAAGCTATTTTCAGATTGTATAATACCAGCAATGCATGTAATTTAAAAAAAAAAAAAACAACCTAGAAACAAAAATCCAACAATAAGTGAATGGTTAAAAATATTTGTGGTATATTAATATAATTGAATGCTATAATGAAGATTGATAAGTAGGAAAAATACAAAGATATTTTAAAACTTTTATTAAATAATATGAAGCAAAAAAAGGATTAGAAGAATGATATACTAACTAATTATATAAAGAAAAGTAAATTAGACTGAAAGGACAAAGAAGTATGATGAGAATTGAAGAGATTGAAATATTTTTAAGATAGTCACTAAGCAAAGTTTAGGTTGCACAGTAATAGATAGACTACTAGGTCTGGAATCAGGAAGACTTGAGTTAAAATATGGCTTCAGATACTTAACTAGCTGTGCAAATCACTTAATCTCTGTCTTAATCCAATAGAGAAAATAATAGCAAACCATTCTATTACCTTTGCCAAGAAAATCTCATGAAAAGTATGATCCACAAGGATCATCAAGAATCAGATGTGATTGAACTCCACCACCACCATTGCACAGTTAAATAATGGAGTGACTGAGTTCAAATCTAGCCTTAGACACTTACTAGCTTTATGACACTGGCTAAGTCACTTAAGCCTGTTTGCCTCAGCTAACTGATCTGGAGAAGAAAATGGCAAGCCATTTCAAGTCCCAAATGGGGTCACAAAGAATCAAGTGATGATTGAATTGTTAGAATAGTAACAACAAGCAACATTTAGGTTTTTTAGGTTGATGTTCACTGTAGCTTTCAAAAATTTTTTATTTGAAAGAATACAAGACAGAAGAATTGCCCATGTTTAACATATATTGGATTACTTACTGTCTAGGAAAGGATTACTTGCTGGCAAGAAGGGAGGGAGGGAGAAAAAATTGGAATACAAGGTTTTGCAAGGGTAAATGTTGAAAACTATATTTTGAAAATAAAAAGCTTTTAAAAAAAAAGAAAGAATACTAGGAAATATAACACTCATTGAACAAAGGAGAAAAAATAAGTAGAATCATGTATTTTAAAATGGGAACTTGACCTTAAAACTGAACTGATAAATGGACATCTATATCCATGATTTCACTGTGACATTTGATTAGGTAGTGATCATCTTCCCACTACTAAACAGAAATATATGATAAACTGTAGATAAAAGAGATTATGCATATAAAAAACACAGTATATTAGTGGTTGTCTGGCACCCTAAATTATATATATTATTATTGTATTACATATTATATATATATATATAATTTTTTTCTTAATTTAAGCTTTTAAGAAATTTATATAATTATAGAGAATACAAGAGAAAAAATAGTCCATAAATAAAATTTTAAATTGCTTAATACTTCTGCAGATAAAAATAAAAAGAACTCTGCTTTGGCCAAACATGGTTCAGTGTTAAAAAAAAAAAAAAAAAAATGCCTTCTCTATTTTTTTCTTAGCTGTATCTATATGAAACAAAGTGAAAAGATAAGCCAAATTTATCCAGCTAATTCATTATCTCCTTTTGAGACAGTCATTTTTTTCCCTTTGACTTTTCAAGATGTCTATCAACACAATTAACTTTAAAAAGTTTGATCGATTATTCATTTCACTTTGCTTTGGCAAGCTCAGACTTAAGGTCCTCAGGCATTGTTTGTGAAATTGAGGAATTAGCCCAGATTTGAGTTCCAGACTAGATAAGCATCCCATCTCAATTTCAAACTATGTACATGACAGGCACCTCCTTCTGGTCAAAGGTCTAAATTTCAGATCACCTGAATGTTCTCAAGAATTCCTTCCTATTTCGATTCCCATTAATTGGATTTAATTGTGGGGACAGGGGAAGAGTAAGGACTTGGATATGTGATTCCAATTGTGTAAAGAACACAGTAGCTTATCTTTGAAACTTTACAATTTTAGAGAGCTTGCCTTAGAGTGGCTGGATCACTTGTCTGTCTAAGAGTTAGTTATTAAGCATTTATCAAGTATAACATGCACTAGGCACTGTGCTAAGCTATCTGGGGATACACCAACAACAATACAAGGCAGGGTAGTAAGAAGCTTCCTTTTATCTTCTCTATAATTATTGTATAAACTTCAAAATCCCATCTTTTACAGGAAATCTTTCTCAGCCCTTAATTCTAATGCTTTCTTTCTGGTAAATATTTCCTACTCATCCTGTATGTAGTTTGTTCATACATATTTATTTGCTATCTCTCCTATGAGTGCAAGCTTCTTGAAGGCAGGGATCATATTTTGTCTCTTTTTTGTCTTCCCAGGAATTTCCACAGTATTTGGCACACAATAGGCACTTAATAAATGTTTATTGACTGATTAACTTCAAATTTCCAGGGAGGTGAATAACCCCAGTTCCAGTACTCTAGGATTTGTTATACCTCATACAGAACCTTTCATAATTTTGTGAACTTCATATTTCTCTCAGGCCTAAAAAAAAAATAAATAAAACTACTTCCTCATTTGAGATCACTTTATTTGCCCTTTTCTGAACATTCAATTAAACCTTTCAAAAAATTGAGCCCCCCAGCTGGAAAAATATATCTATTATTGCACTGAAATTCAGAACAAGGGCAGATCATTAGATTCTATTTTGTTACCACTGATCTTCCCTAATAATACTTAGTATTTTATTCCCCTTTCTGACCACAGCAATATATTATTCTTTCTCCAGATTGTCTACAAAGAACTTATAAATCCCTCTTCTGGGTGTTAACAAATAGTTTGAAACTTGCCATTTATGGAAGAATAGCTTAGTTTACTTTTCATCAAAATTGCCTTCTACTTTTCCCTCACCACATCTTATCAGTCACTCTGCTGCCCATTCACACAGTTTCATGATGCTTCTTCAGATTTATGTCTGCTGGATTTAGTATTTCTGTCACAGGAAGAATTTAGTGTCACTTGATTCCTTAGAAATTCTCCTGCACACTATTCTTTTCAAGTCGTTTGAAAAATTTTTTAAAAATCAGAAGAGTATCAGTGTCCATTCTTGGAAGGCCAAACTGTTTATACTTTTCTGAATAGCTTATTCCCTGTGTCCCTATCTTTATTTATACATGGCCAAGTGTTCTGTTTATCCTGTATATATATCTTGTTTGTGTAGAGTTGTTTTATAGTGCCTCTTCTTTAAGACTATAAGTTCCTTGAGAGCAGGAACTTTATCTTTGTTATTGTTTTTCTTTCATCACAACTCCAGAACTTAGCGCAGTGCCTGGCACATAGTCACTTAATAATTGCTTGTTGACTTGACTTAACCATTCTGTACTCCTGGCACCATCCTGTGTTAACTAAGTTTTATCCTTTTATTTCCCCTTTGCAGGAATATTAATAAAAACATTTTGAAAGTCTAAATTAATTACATCTTTTGATTTTTCTTTATGCAAATTGTCAAAAAAAAATCTTATGTTACTCTTTATTGCCTTTAGAATAAATTAGAAACACCGTAGCTTGAAATATAAAGTCCTCTACAATCTGGCTCCCACTTATCTTTCAAGGCTTATTTCATATTATTCCTTTTCATATATTATATTCTAGCCATATTGCCACCTATTCCCCAAACTTAATATTTCATCTGACATCTCTCAGCCTTTTCATATTCCCCATACCTGGAATTAATTTCCTCCATCTTTTCAAATTGCTGAAAGTTCAAAATATAGAATTTCAATTTCAGTGAGTAACAGAATTATCAGGATTTCATGTCACCCATTGCTAACTATATCCTGGTGACTCTTCTCCCAGGGTAAGTATGGGCCAGGATGGGACTTCCAATTGGCTTTCCTACCTCAAGTCTCTCTCTTCATCAGTCCATCCTCCATCAAACTGACAAGTGATCACAAATTCAACCATACCACCTCCCTACTTAATCAATTCCATAGTCTTCCCTATTACTTCCAGTATCAAATATAAAATCAAAATTCTTCCTAACCTGGGCTCTTCTTTCTTTTCCATCTCCTTAGATCTTACTCCCTTACTCATACTTTATGATTCCATGACTCTGGCCTCCTTGCTGTTCATTACAAAAAACATTCTATCACTCAATTTTGTGAATTTTCTAGTTGTACCCCATGCCTGGAATTATCTTTCCTTATCTCCCCTTCTTGGTTTCCTTAGTTTCCTTCAAATCTCAACTATTATCCCAAAGGAGTCTTTTCTGACCCCCCACTAATGTTAGATTATTAAGATTATCTCCAGTGTATTTTGTATAACTCTTAGGTTTCTTTTTTCTTTTCTTTTTTTTTTTTTGCTGAGGCAATTGGGGTTAAGTGACTTGCCCAGGGTCACACAGCTAGGAAGTATTAAGTGTCTGAGGTCTGATTTGAATTCAGGTCCTCCTGACTTCAGGGCTGGTGCTTTATCCACTGCACCACCTAGCTGCCCCATTTGTATAACTCTTTAAGACACAAAATCATCGACATGGTAATTCCTTTTTAAGATGGTGAGTTCTTAGAGGGTAGAGTCTGTTTTATTTTCTTTCTTTGTATCCCCTGTACTTGAGATAATGCCTGCCACACAGTAGGCACGTAATGTTTACTGTTGTTGATTTGTTGGTCTTCACAGTTCACACTGCTCAGAACTATAAGGTCTCTGAACAAGATCATCTCTATTGTTACATCTTTTAAGAATTTTGCATTATTTTGCTGTATACATAGAAGACATCTTATTATATGGTAATATTTAAAGTAGCATTTATATGGCTGAATCACCTAATTTTTTTTCCTAGAGTCAATCAACAATAAGCACAATGGAAACTTGTATTCTCTACATATTGGTAGGTCTCAAGGGAAGGCCAAGAAACTTTAGAGTTCCCTGAAACCTTTTCAGGAGGACCTGCAGGTCAAAACCACTTTCATAATAATGCTAAGATATTTTCATTTCTAATATGGTAAATTCAGCTAGATATAACCCACATAAATGAAAGCAATTGAGAGTCATCAATAATTTTTAAAAGTATAAAAGGGTCCTGAGAAGAAAGACTTTTAATAATGATGTTCAGCATCATTAAGTCAAGTGTATAAATGTAAAGATAAGGCCTACTTTGCAATACTAACTCTAAGAACCTGCCTTGCCTCTTCTAATACCCTCATCAAGGGTCCTTGATAGGTATATGTATATGACTCTTACAAAAAATTTCATATAAATAGAAATGTAGGCCTATGGGCCATTAGTTATTGATGTTCTTTTGATGTTTTTAAAAATAAGAACCAAAAAAACTCCCCATTTTCCACTTCAGATACCTAGAGAATACCTTAATACCCTAAAAATTTTATTATCTTCATTCATTGTCCTTTCCTACATATGCTTGGTTTAGTTTCATTGCTTTCTTTATCTTTATACTCTTCCACACCATTCCTATATGTTCAAAAAGTCTATGGAAAAATATATAGAGTTCAAACATGGTAGTTCCACTGACCTTGATGTGAAAAGACTATAAAGAAAAGAGCATAAAGAACAATCTTTACAAAATTTTCTTTCATTTTTCTTTGTTTGGGAGTCCTTTAAGTTACATCCTTAATTGTGTCTCCTCAGGATAATTTTGCTCAACTCTGTCTCTTGTTAACCTTGTTTCTTCTTTCTAATATTTCTTATCACTTTAGGAGGTGATACTGTTCATGATTTTCCACCATCGTTCTCCATAATGTTTTTTTATTTTCAAAACATATACATGGATAATTTTTCAACAATGACCCTTACAAAACCTTGTGTTCCAAATTTTCCCCTTCTTTCCCCCACCTCTCTTCCTAGATAGCAAATAATCCAATATATGTTAAACATTAAAATGCGTTAAATCCAATATAAGTATACATATTTATACAATAATCTTGCTGCACAAGAAAAATCAGATAAAAACAATCTCCATAATATTTTACAAATGAATTTTTATTTTCAACTCGTATTTCCTTTTGTTGTTATGTACCTACTAGACAATTTAATCAGATGTTGATGAGTAAGGTGATTTTTGCACCCTTAAAGTCTCCTTGTTATGGCTCTTGATTTATATTGCTGAACTTCTATAATTGTTATAAGTATTGATGTTCTGTCCCTTAACCATGTCCCATTCTTCACTTGTTTAAATAAATAAGGTTGGAGTTATTTTAATTACATATCATATCTTTTTATTCTAGTTTTACCTTAATTTTGATCTTTGCTCTGTTAAGCTAGTTATTATAAAAGATCAATTGTTAAATTTGGGGTCAGGAAAATCAGAGTTCAAATCTTGCCTCAAATATTATTTATCTCTGGGCAAGTAACTTAACCCCTTCAGCCTCAGTTTCCTCCTATGAAAAATAGAGGTAATAATAGCATCTACTTTACAAGGTTATTATTTTTTTAATTAAAACTATTTATTTGCAAAACATATGTATGGGTAATTCTTCAACATTGACCCTTACAAAGCTTTCTGTTACAAATTTTTCCTCCCTAGTCCCACCCCTCCCCTAGATGGTAGGATATCCACTACATGTTAATTATGTTAAAATACTTGACAAATTGAATATATGTATACATATTTCCACACTTATCTTGCTGTGCAAGAAAAATCGTATCTACAAAAAAAAAATCAGAGAAAGGAAACACAATAGAGCAAGCAAACATCAACAGAGAGCATGAAAATGTTATGTTGTGGTCCACATTTTATATCCCTCTCTCTGGGTGTATATGGCTTTCTTCACTGAACAATTGGAATTGGTTTGAAACATTTGACTGTTGAAGAGAACCATGTCCATCAGAATTGATCATCATATAGTATTGTTGTTGCCGTGTATAATGATCTCCTGGTTCTGCTCATTTCACTCAGCATCAGTTCATGCAAATCTCTCCAGGCCTCTCTGAAATCGTCCTGCTGGTCGTTTCTTATAGAACAATAATATTCCATAACATTCATATACCATAATTTGTTCAGCCATTCTCCAATTGATGGGCATCCATTCAGTTTCCAGTTTCTAGCCATTACAAAAAGGGCTGCCACAAACATTTTTGCACATGTGGGACCCTTTCCCTCTTTTAAGATCTCTTTGGGATATAGGCCCAGTAGAAACACTGCTGGGTCAAAGGGTATACACAGTTTGATATCTTTTTGAGCATAGTTCCAAATTGCTCTCCAGAATGGTTGGATCCGTTCACAGTTCTACCAACAATGTATCAATGTCCCAGTTTTCCCACATTCGTCATTATCTTTTCCTGTCATTTTAGCCAATCTGACAAGTGTGTAGTGGTACCTCAGAGTTGTCTTAATTTGCATTTCTCTGATCAATAGTTATTTGGAGCATCTTTTCATATGACTACAAATAGTTTTTATTTCATCATCTGAAAATTGTCTGTACAAGGTTATTATTTTGAAGCTGAAATAAGAACACATAAACAAAGAGTTTTTACAAAACTTAAAGTAATATACAAATACCAGTTATTGGTATTATTAAGTTCTTGTTCTCACTATGTAGTCAGCAAATTCAGGACTGACATCCCCATCAGTAATAGTTCATATTTATGAAAATGTAATCATTTTGATTCTTCTTTTAAAAATTGTATTGTTTGTGTGCATACCCTTTGACCCAGCAGTGTTTCTACTGGGCCTATATCCCAAAGAGATCTTAGAGGAGGGAAAGGGACCCACATGTGCAAGAATGTTTGTGGCAGCCCTTTTTGTAGTGGCTAGAAACTGGAAACTGAATGGATGCCCATCAATTGGAGAGTGGCTGAATAAATTATGGTATATGAATGTTATGGAATATTATTGCTCTGTAAGAAACGACCAGCAGGACAATTTTAGAGAGGCCTGGAGAGACTTGCATGAGCTGATGCTGAGTGAGACGAGCAGAACCAGGAGATCATTATACACAGCAACAACAGTATTACATGATGATCAATTCTGATGGACGTGGCTCTCTGCAACAAAGAATTGTCTCAAACCAGTCCCAATTGTTCACTGAAGAAAACCATATACACCCAGAGAGAGGGATATGAAATATGGACCACAACGTAACATTTTCATGATCTCTATTAATATTTGCTTGCATTGTGTTGCCTTTCTCTGATTTTCTTTTTTTTCTTGTAGATAGGATTTTTCTTGCACAACTTGTCAAGTATTTCAACATTATTAACATGTAGTGGACTTCCTGCCATCTAGGGGAGAGGAGAGGACTGGGGGTAAAAGTTGTAATGGAAAGCTTTGTAAAGATCAATGCTGGGGAACTACCCATACATATGTTATACAAATAAAAAGCTTTAATTAAAAAAATTATATTGTTTGGTATTTGCCAATTTCAATGCTTCCCAATTCAAGAGGATCAATGACATCACAGATAATGACTTGCACATAAATTGTATTCTTTATGTTCAAAGTGTGAGGCTTCTCGGTTATCTATAAGCATTTTTTCTCTTTCATTCCTTCTCTATTTTTATAGCCTTGTGCTTAGAAGGTGCTAGATAAATGTTAACTGAGTTTGTTGTTAAACCCAGATCTCATATGCAATGCTATTTACAAAAGTAAAAGGAATGTGTGATACACAAACTAGTTTTAGACCAAAGTCCTTTATATCTCTCCTATTCCTCTACATTTCCATTTTGCATTAGGAACATTTATAAACCAGCCTCATCCTCTTACTGGATGAGAGGTTCCATAAAGGCAGGGACACATATTTTTGATCTTTGTGGTGTGCCATATGCAATGCATTGTAATCTAGGTGCAGAAATGTGGAAGTATTTCAATATTCTTGAACATCTCATCTGTCAGTTTATAACAACAGTGAACTGCTCTATGGCAGAAACTATCATTTTTTTTGGGGGGGAGAGGAGGGTTGTATTAATACATATATACAAGGTGCCCTGTATGTGATAGGCTCTTAATATATATTTAAGAAATTGAATTTGAAGGAAATCCCTGTTCTGAACAAATTTAATTCAACATATTTTATTTAAGGGCCTATGTGTAAGGTACTGGTGACTTAACAAAAATAAAATAACTCTTGTTTTTAAGGAACTTAAAAGTCTATTGGAAGAGTCATATTATCTTAAAAAGTAAATTCTACTATAACATATTTTTCAAAAAAGAAATTTGTGTCAATATCTTTTGTTTTTAACAATGACTGTTTCCCTCTGTATCTTTTCTTCTCCCAGAAAGCCATCCTTTATAATCCAATTAAAAAAATAAAAAGAGAAATAAAATCCACAAACTGATTAACATATCATAAAAAGTTGACAGGATGTATAATGCTCCATATTCTTCCCTAACTCTGGGAAAGTGTTTTCTCATATATCTTCTACCAAGCGAAGCTTGTAAAACATTTTGCAATTTGAATTTGTGAATTTCTTATTCAAATGTACCCTTCGATCACTGGAAGTTCATTATAATACCCATTTAATTAGATAAATTAGATAATTTAAATAAATCTGAAGGCAGCTGGTAGGAGCTGTCAGTTTATGCCTAACAAAAATTTAATAATAAACACACATCCATACCTAGCCAAGGTGGTGAACTGGACAAAGGAAAACATTTTTTCTCTGACAGGAGCCTTTGAACTCTTCATAGAAGAGAAATACAACATTCCACAAGTGTTAACACAGGAAATAAACCTGTAAGACTGGCTTTTTCCCCCTATTGTTCTCTTAATTTGTGTAAGTGCTTTGAATAAAATCCTACTTCCAGTTTATTGCCTTCCACTGTTGGGTTTGTTTCTGTCCTGGAGCCTTTTATTTACTGCTTTCTTGTGCAGGAGTGATTAGAAGGTCATTTAATCTGTATCCCTAAGTGTTTCTGTCTAGAAGGAGTGATGATACTTAGTGACTGAAGAGAACAATGGGAAAAATAGATGAGAAAACAAAGATCTCAGTAGGTAGGAGAAAGAAGACTTGGACTGGAGTCAAAGGACATTGGTTTGAATCTTGACTCTGCTGTTTATTATCTACGGGATATAAACATAGATAACAATAATAATAACAATAGTAGTAGTAGTAGTAGTAGCAGTTATATAGCACCTACTATGTAACAGGTACTATATTAAGCTTTTAAAAAAATTATTATTTTCAACATTCACTTTTGCAAAGTCTTGTGTTCCAAATTTTTTTTGGGCAATGTGCCAAACAAAGGAGATATGAATGCAAGTTAAGAAAAAAAGTCCCTATCTTCAGGAAAATTATATATTAATGGGTGAAAATAATAATAAAGAAAAGCTATGGGTGAGGAAAGGAATTGGGGAAGAGAAATGCAGTTGTGAAAGAAATGGAAAAATTCATAGAGAGTCAAGTTTTAGAGTTGGGAATGAAGGAAGAACTAGATACTTCAAGAAATGGTGGTATGGGTCAAGGACCCATCAATCAGAAAAGAGGGGCACAGAGTGGTTGGGAGGTATCTTTAAAAAGTTTGCTTTTGAGGAGGTAGAAAAGTCTAGAAAGTGAGCAATGTAATAGTGAGTTTGATCATAAACATCTTACTTTACCTTACTGAATCTTGGTTTCCTCATCTGTGAAATGATGGGATTAAACCAAATAGTTTCCCAGGATTCTTTGAGCTCTAAATTCTATGATCACATTTTAGAATATTCTTTTATGGAAGACAATACTTTTCATCCTCATTCCTAATTTGAAATAATGTATTCTCATTCCTTTAGTAAAGCATATCAGTAACTAAAATGTGTTAATAACTAATAAACTGAGTGTATTTTCCTACTGACATAAATATGAGGGGAATTCCTAGAAGGAAACATTACCTGAATAATTACTGCCCATGATTCCTAGTCATCTATTTTTAACAAGGGAGTGATAATTAGAAGGAATATGCTACACTCAAGGTAGTTATCACAATTTTGATCTCAGCTACTGAGTAGAACTCAGATTAGAGCTCACCAAGAGCTTCCAGTGATTGATAGTGACCTAATTCCATGAGGTCTGTGGTGATCAATGAACTCTGCTCAGTTTGGGGTTTGAGTGGAAGTGTGGGAGAAGCAATAGAGAGGAGGAAGTAACTGCAAGTAAAGTGTTTTTTAGTAGCTCGGGAATAAGAATCCAGGTTTTTGTTTTTGTTTTTTGCTGAGGCAATTGGGGTTAAGTGACTTGCCCAGGGTCACACAGCTAGGATGTGTCTGAGACCTGATTTGAACTCAGGTCCTCCTGACTTCAAGGCTGGTGCTCTAACCACTGCGCCACCTAGCTGCCCCAGAATCCAGGTTTTAATAAATCAAGATCAACAGCTAGAAAGATATCTTACAGATGAAAAAGTCAGAGGAGGGAAGATGCAAACAATACCTAAATTAGAGACTGCTTCATGGTTTATGAGGGCTTTACCTAGAGACAAAATTCTGGATTCAAGTTGTAATAGTTCTATATTCCTTTTGTATTCTTATGTCCTTTTGGAAAAGGAACAGATATGGTGTATAGCTATGGGCTAAATCAGATAGCCTGTAAGATCCCTGCCAAATCTGATATTTTCTGATACTGGGATTATCTGTCATGAAACTCAAATGCTTAGCAAAGTGCCTGGTCCACAATAGGCATTTAATAAATGCTTATTGATGGATTAGTTACTGTCTTTTACTAAGATTAAGGGCAAAATCAATACCATATAAAGTATGTTGAAAAACCCAATATGCAACCATAATTCTGCTCACTAAACATCCAATTATGTTTATGGATACTAGAAACTGTCTAATTATTCATAAAATTCCTTAAACAGATAATTACATTTTACAAACAAATGTGTGGAGACATCTGTCATTCTGTGGCTATACTTTAAGTAGTAAAGAGACTAAAGTTTCTATTCCCTCATTTTCTTTTTTTTTGGGGGGGGAAGCAAGTTAATCATTTTATTAACAAGGTCAACAGGTAATTAAATTAAAAGGGAGAGTCATTTGGCCATCTCTTTTAGATCAAAGATAATCAGACCAAAGATAAACACGTCATTTCTTCATTTTCTTTGCCTCTAATGGACTCTTCTTTTTTCTGATGATCTATTTTTCATGATATAGGGGAATGGGCTGTTTGGGTAAAATTTACCTAGGATAATAGCCACAAAACTTTTATTTTTCTGTTAGATATATACTTTAAGGAGTTCACTATAATTTGCCTAGAATAATCTTGAGAATCAATTAATCACCAAGCACTTATAAAGTACTCTTGAGGTCCTGGGAATTGTAAACAAAGCCCTGAAGATTCAAAGAAAAAAGCAAAACTGATTTTTCTTTTTGATGTCTATAGGAGGTACTTGCTTTTGAGGAAATATCAGAATATATTTTAGGATAGGAAATGGAAATTCAAGTTTCCTAGCATTTGGCCTAAAGCTCTTTGACTATTTCTGAGCTATTTTCAGAATCACAAGATTTCAAATTCTGAAGGGACCACCAAGGTTATTTAGTCCAACTCATACCAGTCAGACACAGTTTCCCAGTCCGTGATAAGTGCTTATCCGCTTATCCTTTTACTGTGGCAAAAGGCCCTGTCTTCAGAGTCTGGTGTTATGTGTACCTTTGTCTTTTAGGCTCATATTTACTCAAAGCTTCTACTTAAGAATTAATCTTTCCTGAAATGTATAGGTGAAGCTGTTCTGTTGTTTCCCATCTTTACCCATCATTCAATATTTAAGGAGCACCTACGATGCACACCTAACTATTTGAAACTAGATATCATCTGCAATATAGACCTTGAAAGCTCTTAGTGGATTTTGCCATTTAAGTAACAAAAGTGTCATCTACTGTGAGGCATTTACTGAAGCAGAAACTGAAACCAGGAAGGCCAGTGTGTCCTCTGGAGGCTAACAAAGTATAATATTAAGGCTGCTTCTAATTCCAAACCAAACTGAGAGTCTCAAGAATTAATTTGTACTGAACAAGAATTTCCTCCATAATATTCCTGGCAAGTTCTTGAAGACTTCTAATGATGGAAAGGAGGCAGCTAGGTGACTCAGTGGACCTGGAGTTAAGATCTGTGTTCAAACACAGTTTCAAACACTCACCAGCTGCGTGACCCTGGAGAATGAAACAGCAAACTATTTCAATAACTTTGCCAAGAAAACCCTATGGACAAATATTGGTTTGCTATGGTCCGTGGGGTTACAAAGAGCTGGACATGACTGTACCAGCTGATGAAAAAACTTACTATTTGCCAAGAGAGCTCTTTATTCTTGGTCATTTCTAATTATTTGGAAGTTTCCTCCAACTGAGAAATAATCTTTGGTGATTAAAATACATTTTATATCTTAAAGCCTCAGCAATATGAACATTATTTTCCTGGAAAATGGTCTAATTTATTGTTCTTTTTGTAGATTTGTGTTTGTTTTTGAATAATTCATATGTTTTCAGGAATGAAAACTGTGACTTGATTTACTATTTTTAAAAGAATTGTCATTAAAAAAATAAATATCAACCAAATATAAGAACATTAGAAATGAGACATTAGTTATTAAGCCCATGTTTCTTTCTGACATTAAAGTTTTGCTTTCAGAAAAGTTTAATTCTTCTTCCAAGTGACAGAATATCACATACTTGAAGACAGTTAACAAATTTTTCTCTAAGTTTTTTTTCTACAGAATAACCATGGCTAATTTTTTCAAATTCCTCTCCTGTTTGATATTTTCAACACCTAAACCTTTTGTATCTTTCACCATGGTGGATACAAAATAATATGGATAGATGATTGTAGAAATAAGGCACAAGTAAATATATATTGTATCCTCTACCTGTAAAATCCTTGAAGGCTGAACATTTTTTCTTTTTCACTGTTGTTTCTCTAATACCCTTACACAATGCCCTTTAATTACAAATGAACATCCAAGGTTAGAACAATTGCATTTTAATAGATACAGCAATTTGATATATTATACATTGTCTTTTCCAGTTAGATGTTCCATATGTGAAAATGCTCAATGATTTTCAATCAGCTGAGATTTCCCTAATGTCTATCAACAGAGTTCAAATCTCAAAAAGTGTCCTTGAGGATTACCTAAATTTATACACCTATTAAACTGTGGCTAACATTTTCCCCTTCCACCAATTGCCATAATTTCCAGTTGTGTATTGAAAGAATACAAACTAATAAGTAATAACATTAGCTCATGTATAACACATCTTCTAAGATAAATATACTTTATAAAAATCAAGCTAAAATCACATATTATGATGGCTAGAAGGGATTTTTAGAGATTATCTGATTTAATGCTTTAATTTTACAGATGAGGTAACTGATGATGAAGTGACATGGCAATGTCATATTGCTAACTAGTGATGGAGCTGGGATTTGAACCCAGGTCTTTTGACTCCAAGTTCAGAATATCTCTCTCCTTCCTACTCAGATAGAATCAGATTATATTGTATAATTCAGACAAGTTCAAATAAATTATCTTCCACATTGAGTAATCAATGAGAATATTTCCCTTTGATACAGATAATTAAAAAGCCACTATCATAATCCACAGAGAACATTTTTCTCCTTTTGGTGGTAAAAATATTAGGAAAGCAACCAAAGATAATCACTAACATAAGGGATAGAATTAGCCAGAATTTAGAGGAACACAGTATTACCAGGAAAGGAAAGATTGTTTTTCCTGACTTCAGAGAAAATGATGCAGATCCAGTTCTTAATGTTATTTAAAAATACAATGCTCCAATAATTCCATAGACTATGACTAAAAACAGATGTAAAGTTCATACACATTGCTTATTTCAGTTTCCCCCAGGGTAAACATCTATTCTTAATGTTTCTCATTTGTAGTGTAATACTATGGGTACAATACCAAAGGGAACCACAAACATAATCACCACTAGTTTCTCCTTTCCAATTGACTGCAATTCAGCTGCTCTTTACTTTTTCTACACAGGACTTTTTTTTTTCTTTTCTTTTTTTAAGCAGTAAATCAAGTCACAAAGTTAATTACTGAAAATAAATTCAGTGAGTTATTAGAAAACTTAGCTCCAAACTTAAAGAAAGGTCTCCAAATTACAGAGAAAGGTGTGCACATTAGCAAAGTTTTAGATCACTGTGTTACAATAACCACAAATTAAATCTTAAATAGGAAGAGCTGACAAATTTTCAAGCAGGTGGGGAAGGGTGGGGAGTCAAAAGGGAAGGAAGCTTATAGGAGTTCTAATTCAGAATTCTATTGACAGTTTATTTAGGAAAAATAATATTTTAACACAAATAAAGAAATGAACATACAAAATTGGCAGAGCAGATAGAGCATTAGACCCAGAGTCAGGAAGATGAATTTGAATTTTGCCTCAGATACTAACTAGGCAAGTCACTTAACCTGCCTCAGCCTCAGTTTTCTTTATTTGTAGTAATAGAGATAATTAAAATACCTATTTCTCAGCTTTGTTGTAAGAATCTAATAAAACAACATATGTAAAGAACTTTGTAAACCTTAAAGGGATATATAAATGGTAGTTATAATTTTTGTCATCCACAACAAAACTTACTTATTTGATACTTTATATTCATTACCTTTCTAAATATCAGACTTCAAATCACAAGACTGTGACTGTGACAGGAAACACTTAAAATGAGAAGATGGTTCAAGAGTGATAGGACTGGATACAAAAACCAAAGCCAAGAGGAACATTGGGGAGTCACATTACTTCTTTTGGCCTCATTTACATATTCTCTAAAACAAAACTAGATCATTCCTAAGGTTGTTTCCAAGTTTAATCTAAAGAAACATAATGAGATAGGAAATAAAATATACCCCAGGGAAAGTAAAGAGAGACAGAGACAGAGACAGAGACAGAGACAGAGACACACACACACAGAGAGAGAGAGAGAGAGAGAGAGAGAGAGAGAGAGAGAGAGAGAGAGATGGATATGAGCAAAAGTTAGCAATGTTTGGAAGATTACAGAGAACAGGAAGAAACCACAAAATTGGAATACACTCCCATCTCAGCTCTAGGGATTTTCTCTGGTAGTCCCCCATGTTTGGAAAGCTCTCTCTTCTTAACTCTGCCTACTGACATCCCTCCTTTTCATTAAGTTCCGACTGAAATTCCATCTTTTACAGGATATCTTTCCCATCCTTGATAATTCCAGTGCCTTTTCTCATTAATTATTTCTTATTTATCCTTTATATAGTTTGCTTTGTATAGATTTGTTGGCATGCCATCTCCTTATTAGATTCTAAGTTTCTTGAGGGCAGGAACCTACTTTTATTTATTTATTTTTGGATCCCCAATGCTAGCATTGTGCCTGGCATATATTAGCATTTAATAAAATGTTTATTGACTGATTGAGTAGGGCAAATATCTCAATTTAAATTTTTTGAAAGGCAGAGAAGGTAGTATATGAATTATACATCAATGAGATTGGCTCCAATTACTGACAGAATTCTTGGATTTATTATCAAAGGATTGGTTAGTGAACATCAAAAAACAGGGGAAGGGAGCATGTGATCTAGCATTACTTCATTGTGAATGCCATGTCAGACATTTTCTTTTTTTGACAAGATTACTGGACTGGTAGATCAAGTGAATACTATAGCTTATCTAGATAGTAAACCACTTGACAAAATCCCTTATGTTATTCTTGTGGGAAAAGTAGAAAGATGTAGATTAGATGATGATACAAGTAGATGAGAAATTCAGAACTATATGAATAGCCAGAACCAAGAGTCATCATTAATGATTTGATGTCAACTTGGAATAAGATAACCAGTGGAATGACCTAGTAGAATGACCAGTTGAATGAACTTTACATCTGCTTAGTCCTGTTCTGTTTAATATTATCAATGACTTGCATAAAGGCACAGATGATCTCCTCATCAAAATGATGATGATACAGATGACACAGTTAAACAATCTGAGTGACAGAATTCAAAAATATCTTAAGAAGGAGGGAAAGGGACCCACATGTGCAAAAATGTTTGTGGCAGCCCTTTTTGTAGTGGCAAGAAACTGGAAATTGAAAAGATGCCCATCAATTGGAGAATGGCTGAATAAATTATGGTATATGAATGTTATGGAATATTATTGTTCTGTAAGAAATGACCAACAGGAGGATTTCAGAGAGGATTGGAGAGACTTGCATGAACTGATGCTGAGTGAAATCAGCAGAACCAAGAGAACATTATACACAGCAACAAGACTATACGATGATCAGTTTTGATGGACATGGTTCTCTTCAACAATGATGTGATTCAAACCAGTTGTGCTGCGATGAAGATAGTCATATACATCCAGAGAGAGGCCTGTGGGAACTGAGAGTGAACCACAACACAGCATTTTAACGCTTTCTGTGAATATTTCCATGCATTCTGTTTTCCTTCTTAGGTTGTTTTTTTTCTTCTTCTCTTTCTAGATCTGATGTTTCTTGTGCAGTAAGATAACTGTATAGATATGTATACATGTATTGTATTTTTCATATAATTTATCCTATTTAGCATGTATTAGATTACCTGTCATCTAGGGGTGGGGGGCGGGGGGAGGGAAAGGAAAAGCTTGGGAAAAAAAAAGTTTTTTTGCAAAGGTCAATGTTGAAAGGTCACTCATATGTTTTGCAAATAAAAAGCTTTATTAAAAAAAATATCTTAAGAGGTTAGAATACTGAACTAAATCTAGTTAACTAAAATTTAACTAATCAAAACCCATGTCTGACACTACCTATATGACCTTGAATCATTTTTGAAGAGGCCCAATGACATCACAAATGGTGTCTTATGAGTGAATTGGATTTAAGTGAGGCAGAATTGCACAAAATTAACAGCCTTACTCTCTCTTTCAAAACCATAGAAATCCAGTGATAAGACAAAAGTCAGAATGAGTGATGATGACCCAGGATGCAATGAAAATCTTGGTATCTTCAATGTCTGGCTAAGCTCTATATGGTCTATAATGCCTGCTTCAATCACCTTTATGGTTGTTAGAACAAATTATCCTCATCTATCCATTCCACTGGGCTAAGTCTTCACATGCTTGATGGTAGACATTCCTTTACTCACCAGTAGGCTTGAAGATTATTGGTTACCCTCAACCCAGTTTAGCCCATCTGCTAAGACAGAGTTACTGGGGTATATTTGCTGTGCATGCTACAGCATCTTGGAGCTACAGGTAAGAGGTGAGTGACAGAAGGACCCCAAAGGAGGAAGCGAAGCTGTGAAATGGGCTCAGCAAGCCCTCACAAAAGAGGTGCTAGTCCATACTCCATATGCCCCTACCTTGATAAACATGTAGTCTTCCCCTTCCACTCAAAAAATCAAATTTATAAGTATAGGTAGAAAAAAAAAGTATAAGAGGGTAGAATGGTTAGACAGAACTTTGAAAAATATCTGTGTGATTATCATGGACTAACAACAATATGATATAATACTATGATACAATAGCCAATAAATCACCAAAAGCTTAGGTTGCATTGAGTAGTATAGCATCCAGGACTAAAAAGGTAATAGTCTTGCTGCATTATGCTTAATTAAACTTCGTTTGTAGTTTGCATCTAATTCTTGGCACCACATTTTTTTGTTTAAGTGGAGAATTCCCAGAGGAAGAAAAACAGGATGATGAAGGGTCTGGAATGTGTAGCCAAAACAAAAAGACTTAATAGCCATCTCTATTACTGTCTTCAAGCATTTAAAGATCAGTCATATAAAAAAGCAGCTAGGTGGCACAATGGATAGATTTCTAAGTCTGGAATCAGGAAGACCTGAGATACTTATAAGCTTTGTGACCCTGGGTAGGTCACTTAATCCCATTTGCCTCAATTTCCCATCTGTAAAATGAGCTGGAGACGGAAATGACAAACCACTCCAGTTATCTTTGCCAAGAAAAACCCAAACGAGTTAGGGAGATTTGGACAGAACTAAATGACTGAACACTAACATGTGGAAAAAACTTGTTCTGCTTAGTCTCACAAGGTTGAAATAGGAACATTAAGTGAAAACTGCAAAGAAATAAATTTTGGTATCATTTAGAGAAAAATTCTCTAACAGAGCTATCAGAAAAGGGAAATGAGATATTTAAAGAGGTAACAGATCTCCCCATTTTGGACTCTTTTTTCCCTCCTGCTTGAGATTTTCAAAGATTGGATGACCTTTAAAATTTTTAATATTTTATTTTCCCCCAATTACATATAAGAACGGTGTTTAACATTAATTAAAAACAAAACAAAACAAAACAAAAAACTTGAGTTCCAAATTCTCTCCTCCCTTCTTTCTCTGGGCATGGATAGCATTTTTCATCAAAGGTCCTTCAGGATTGTTTTGGATCATTGTATTTTTGAGAATAGCTAAGTTGCTCGTCATATAATATTGCTATTACTCTATACTATGTTCTTCTGGTTCTGCTCATTTTCCTTTGCATCAGTTCATATAAGTCTTTCCAGGTTTTTCTAAAAGCATTCTGTTCATCATTTCTTGAAGCATATGGATGACCTCTTGTCAAGTATAGTAGAAAGACATTTCAGGTTTCTGGAAGCTGAATTAGATGACTCCTGCGATCCATTTCAATTCAGATTCTGTTATGTCACTATTATGGACACTACTCATGGACATATCTATTCAAGTCTGATCTTTGTTCTGAAAGTTTGGGTGCTCATGGTTGTATAAGTCTGCTACATACTCAGAAATAAGAATCCTTAGACCCTACAGAAGATAAATGAAAAGATAGGCCCCTCCTATTTCTTTGCAGAGATTGGGTTTAGGAAAAGATCATGGGTATAGAGCACTGCATTGAATATCAGACTTGTTTAATGTGAAAATCGATTTTGATAGGAGATAGCTCTCTAGTATTGGTGGGAGAGACAGGGACTCAGTAATTGTAAGTTACTTTTAAAAAAAGATAAGACTAACAACATTTTAAAATAATTTTAGGGACTAGGAGTACCTGTTTTGCTGATCGATCTCAAACATTTGTTTATCCTTTTCTACTATTTTGAAATAAATAAGTAGCCCTTATAGTGAGTAATGCCAAATTCTTTACATAAACCAAGGCAGAATATGGCCATTTGAATCAACTCAGGATTGGACTAGTACAAAAGGTGGAAGTTACAATGAGGTAGGAACTGATGTACTGAAAAAACATTCCTAAAAATCAGAATGGCATCAAAGTCAAATGCCTTCAGGAGACAGCGTTTTCAATGAAAATTTTCAAATGGATGTTGAATGACCAGTTGGAGAGCCAATTGAAGATCCTAAGGTTCATTTCAAATCTAAGATGTTTTAAGTTTCTTTGTTCAATAACCACCTTTAATTCTCCTCTGACTATCCAAACTCCAAAGTCCACTTCAACTTCCAAATTTTCATTAGTTTTCTCTAATGAATCTAGATACAATGGTAAGAGTGATGAATTTAGGATCAAAGGATCTTAGACTTAAATTCCAGATCTGTCATTTCACATATCTTAGCCTCAATTTCCATAACTATAAATGAGCGAGTTGGAACAGGTACTCTATGAAGTTTCCTTATAGTTTAAGTCGGTGATCAAACATTTTATTTTTTCTTTTTATTGCTTCATGTATGTTAATTTTGTATCCTTACCAAGATTATAAATTCCTTGAGAGCAGGGAATGTGCTTTTTATTTAAGTTCCACAACAGTTAAATAGTCTAGTTGTAGGCAGAGTAAGAATGCAATAAATATTCATAGATTTATTTTTAAAATTTAAAATCTTCAATTTAATTAATATTAAAAAGTTATTTCCATTCAAGAGGGTAAAATGAGAGGTTTCACTGTAATTAGGCTCCTCATATGCCAAACACCAAAAAGAAAAAAGGGGGGGGAGTTAAAATGAGTAAGGTAAAGACAGAAAAAATATTGTAAAACAAATGAATCATCTATATTACCAGAGGCAATGCAGATGGAAAAAGAAACAATGTAAAATATCCCAAGAGACATCCTTAAATTAAAATATAACACATTTTTTTAAATTAAGGAAGATTTAACATTGATATAGAAATAAAATACCATACAGAAAAATTTGAAGATTTTTAAAAAATCACTAAAGTAAAAGATAGAATCAAAAGATGCTTAAAAAATGAGAGGGAATAATAAAGAAAGTGACCCATTTGGAAAATGAAACAGAATACCTCAAAAAATGAAAATGAAACAGAATACCTCAAAAAAAAAAATAGGCAACCAGCAGAGGATTTTAGCTGAAAAAGGATGTGCATAACTCTTTTTGTGATAGCAAAGAATCGGAAATCAAGGGGATGCCCAACAATTGGGGAATGACTGAAGAAGTTGTGGCATATGATTGTGATTCAATACTATTGTGACATAAGAAATAATAACAGGAATAGTTTCAGAAAAATCTGGGAAGGTATATAAATTAATGCAAAGTGAAGTGAATAGAACCAGAACACTATATGTAGTAACAGCAATATTGCAAGGATGATCAACTGTGAAAGACCTAATTATTTCAGTTAAGATAACAATCCAGCTAGCAATTTGGAACTATGCTCAAAAAATTATCAAACTGTGCATACCCTTTAACCCAGCGGCGTTTCTATTGGGCTTATATCCCAAAGAAATCTTAAAGGAAGGAAAGGGCCCCACATGTGCTAGAATGTTTGTGGCAGCCCTTTTTGTAGTGGCTAGAAACTGGAAACTGAATGGATGCCCATCAATTGGAGAATGGCTGAACAAATTATGGTATATGAATGCTGTGGAATATTATTGTTCTGTGAGAAACGACCAGTAGGATGATTTCAGAGAGGCCTGGAGAGACTTACATGAACTGATGCTGAGTGAAATGAGCTGAACCAGGAGATCAATGTACACAGCAACAACAATACTATATGATGATCAATTCTGATGGACATAGCTCTCTTCAACAATGAAATGTTTCAAACCACTTCCAATTGTTCAGTGAAGAAAGCCAAATATACATCCAGAGAGAGGGATGTGAAATGTGGACCACAACATAACATTTTCATGCTCTCTATCGATGTTTGCTTGCATTGTGTTTCCTTTCTCTGATTTTTTTTTCTTGTAGATATGATTTTTCTTGCACAAAAATGATAAGTGTGGAAATATGTATACATATATTTGATTTGCCAAGTATTTTAACATAATTAACATGTAGTGGATATCCTGCCATCTAGGAGAGGGGTGGAGAGTAGGGGGAGAAATTTGTAACAGAAGGCTTTGTAAGAGTCAGTGTGGAAGAATTACCCATACATATGTTTTGCAAATAAAAAGTTTTAATAAAAAAGATAACAATCCAATAATTTACAAAGCACCCATGATGAAAAATGCTATCTACCTTCAGAGAGAAATTACAGATTCAAGTATACTTTTTTAAACTTTATTTTCCTTTTTTTAAAGTCTGTGTTTTCTTTTGCAACATGGCTAAATGTAAATATGTTTTGGATGATTTCACATGTATAATTAATATCAAATTGCTTGTCTTCTTAAGGTGGGGGAGATTGAACAAAAGGAAGAGAATTTGGAATTCAAAATTTTTAGAAATGAATGTTAAAAGACATCTTTTAAACTTTTTATTTTCAAAATATATTCATGGATAATTTTTCAACATTGATCCTGGCATAGCCTTGTGTTTCAGATTTTTCTTTCTTGTTAAAAGACATTTTTACATGTAATTAGGAAATGTTTAATGAAATAAAAAATGGAACTACATGTAACACAGATCAATTGAATTAATAGGCTCAAAATATCACTAAATCATCCAAAAAAAGGAAATCATAGATTAATGATGAAACTGGAATTGGGGTATAAATCATGATGCATCTACTTCAATGGAGCATCTCCTCTGAGCTTAACACACAAACACACACTTAAGTATTGATTCCCTAGAGGAACAACTGCTATTTTGGGTTTTAAAATATCCCATGGATTTCTACTCCCAGTGCTATAGCTTAGGAGGCCTTAGTGAGTATGCTTCCCATTAATAGTCAGTAGGAGCAGTTAGCCCTCAATAAAGGCTTTTACTTAAGTGGTATGTAAGAATAATATCTATAAAACAATCTTTCCATAAACCTGGAACACATTGTCCCATTAAAAACACACACTGTTTGCAGAAAGAGTAGGCATAAATTTGGAGCGCAGGCAGCTACATGGCAAAATGGACATAGTGCCAGTCTTGGAGTCAGGAAGATAAGTCTTCCTGAATTCAAATCCAGCCTCAAACATATACTAGCTGCATGACCCTGGGCAAGTCACTTAAGCCTGCCTCAGTTTCTTCATCTATAAAAGGAGCTAGAGAAGGAAATGACAAACCATTCTAGGATATTTGCCAAGAAAATCCCAAATGTGGTCACAAAAAAGATGGGACACAACTGAAATAATAGCAAGAAATAAAGCAGACAAGAAATTAAGACAACCCAAAACTCAGAAGAAAGGACTTCAACATTCTCTCTCTTACTAGAGTCTTCTCCCCTTAACAAAGTGCCTTTTCTGGGTGAACATCTCAAGGTCTGCTCTACTCCTTGGGTTGAAATTCTACTACCCACATTAGGTTTGTCTTCTTTGCTGTTTGAAGTACTATTTCTTGAAGCTCCTACCAAGCTTGCATGACTGCCTCTCTGGAGTGTGTGTGTGTGCCTCTCTGTTTCATCAATTGTGTCACAAATAATCTCAAACTCAAGTCTCCAAACAACTGGATAGAGTTGTTCCAGAGGTTAATGGCAAATCTTTAATAGAGGCTCTCCAGGGGGGGGAAATGTACTAATGACACACTTTAAAATTTAATATGAAATGTTAATATTTTCTCCATCACTTTCTTAAATCTAGACAACAAAGAAACTGAGGGTCATGGTGTTGGAAGTCCAGGAAGTCAAAAGGACATCAGGAAGGGAAGTGAAGGTTGATCCTCCTAGACTCTTCATCAAAATGAAGACCCCCAGGGAGGAGCTGTCTAATAGGAAAAGGGGCTAGAATGACAGATGGATATTCTAAAGGCAAGGAGATATCAGATGCTAGGGGATATTCTAGGATAATCTCTGGGGAGGCTTTTATGAATTGTAAGTTTAATAGAAGTTAGCAGTAATATGTGATAGACAAAAAAAGATCACTCAGTTATGGATTTCATCAAAAGGCACAATTTCTGGGAATAATAAGGTTCTACTCAATGCACTCTAACATGTCTAGAAATACTATAGCTAAATTCCAATATTAGTGTGATAAGAAAAAAAAACACTTCATACTTCCTATGTACATCAATCATCACCATTATGCTAATCTATTATACTACAATAGACTGAAGGATGGAAGAGACTTTAATGATAAGCTTGTTCAACTGCATAATTTTACAGGTGAGGAAACTGAGGTTCAGGTATTTGTCCATTGACAAAGCTAAGATTTAAACCCAAATCATATGACTCTAAATCCAGCATTCTTTGCATTCTGTTATGTATTTTCTTAATCAACAGTTTTTGTTGTTGTTCAGGTCTTTTAGTTGTGTTTGCATTTGGAGTTTACAAAGATATTGGAATCGTTTGCCATTTCCTGCTCTAACTCATTTTACAAATGAAAAAAATGAGGCAGAGTAAAGTGACTTGCTCAGGGTCATATTGCTAGTAAATGTCTGAAACCAGATCTGAATTATGGAAAATGAGCCTTCCCGACTCCAGGCCTGGCACTCTATTATACCACCTAGCTGCCCTCAGTCAATAGAGATTAATGGTTTAATTACTCTCACTATTGTGATGGAGATGGACTTCCACTGACATCCTACTTTGAAGTTTCAATGTGATCTTAACTGTTTTGCTGTGAAGGTGATGCTATGTTCTTATGGCTTTTGCCAACAAGATTTAATTGATTATTTGGGTCAGAAAATCTTCAGTCATAGGTGCAACAACAAAGACTTGTCATTTAAGGACAAACATAACTAACATTGAAGAGCTTCAGAATCAGAGAATTTGTTATTAAGTGATGAAGAATTTGAGCGATACCTAGTAATTTATGAAGACTACTTACTAAGTGAGAAATACTACTAAAATGGTACATAAGATAATGTATTTTTTATTTTAAACTTTAAAAGGTTAGAAAGATTGCTCTAATTTTACTGACATGACGTTGGTCATGGAATGCTTTAAAGAATCCTATTAAGGGTTTATTTCTGGTATATTTGCGCTTAGAAGTATAGTTTTGTTCTCTTACCCATTTAGGCCATAAAATTCTTTAGAATATTTTTTTTCTTTAAAAATATAAATTGGTGTAGGTCTTTGACCTCTTGAGTATAGGAAATTTCCAGAGTGGAAGCTCCTTCCAGTAATGCAATCTATAAAATAGCTTCAGGCTGGTGCAATTAGGTTAAGTGACTTGTCTGTGACCACATAGCTAATATGCTCCCAAAAACAGATCCCTCTGACTATACATCATATTGTTTCTCAGTAGAAAAGGATTAGTACAATATATGTATGATGAGTATATACATATTCTATAAATTATAAATTATAAGCTACATAAATAATTATGTTAGAAATTGCTTTATTATTCCACAGGATAAATTGGTCACAATAACACAAGAAGACATTCAACATATGGATATTTGTGGCTGGTGTAAATGACAAATATGACCCAACTACATTTAGAGCACTAAGGATTGGCTCCCTCATTTTAGAGATGAAGAAACTGAAATACATGGATATTAGATTACTTACCAGAGTCACATGATTAGTAAATGTCTGAGACAACATTTGAATGCAGATCTTCTTGATTCTTATTTACCATATAAGTCACCTTTTAAAATTCCCAGATACCCAACATGGATGCTCCATAATGTTGAGCCTTTCTACCATGAACATATACCTGAATAGATTTTCCCAGAACAAAACTATTTCTTGAGAATAAATTAGATATTTCATGAGAATATACAAGCTATTCTGGTATAAAAACAAAGATGACAAAAAAATTCCAGTTTTAATGTTTCTTGGATTTTTTCCTTGCCTCCCAAATCCATCACCTAGTGACCAATATAATGATCCTCTGAAAAGAGTATTTCTGGAACCATACATGAAACCTTTCTATATTGACAACACTTCCATTCCTGATTGTTTTATTTTTTTAAATAAATTCTGCTGATATTTTTTGTTTTATGTCCGCTTTTGGGTGTATTCTTATTCTCTCTCTCTAATGCTTCCACTCCCAGAATAGATGTGTTCAGAATATTTCTTTAGTAGACCCTTTCTTATGACAAAGAAAAGAGTTACATGAAACCAACTAAACCAGAAACATGTCTTTTGGAATCAGAAAGGGGACAAATTTTCTTACCTATTCAGGGTCTAACTTTTGTCATAAAAATATATAGTACTGCTTTATTGTTCATTTATGAGATTTTAGTTATTGTACATATTGTTTTGTTGATTCTGCTTACTTCACTCTGCAAAAGTTTTTATAGACCTTCCCATGTTTCTCACAATTCTTCATATTCATCGAGGTTTTTTTTGTGGCACAATAATATTCTACTAAGGAAGTTAGGTGGCATATGGATAGAGTGCTTGGACTGAAAGGAAGACTCTGGCCTCAGACACTTACTAGCTGTGTGACTCTGTGCCTCTGTTTCCTTTTCTGTAATATGAGCAGGAGAAGGAAATAACAAAACCATTCCAGTATCTTTGCCAAGAAAATACCAAATGATGTCATAATGAGATGGACACAACTAAAATGACTGAATAACAACAATACTCCACTACATATATAGACCATGATTTGGTTCATCTACTTCCTAATTAATGGGCAACCACTTTGTTTTGAGTTCTCTGATGCACTAAAATTGTTTCTATGGATATCTTCACATACATGGGAGTTTTCTTCTTGTCTTAGACTCAGAGAGGTGAAGCAATTTGCCCCAAATAATTCAACTACTTATTGGCAAAACCTTGGATCCTGGCTTTTAGCCACAGAGTTGGAAGGGACCACCTATTCTTATTATCCAATGAAGGAATCATTGTTTGAGTTCTCATCTATCCTCTTTTATATGACAGCCCTTCAAAAAAAGGGATCACTTTGCTCTGGATAATCTTTAGTTGGTAAATCTACTTCTTAAAAAGTGGCACTGAAATCTGAATATAATCCTCTGGATGTGGATAAATACAAATTGGATACCACCTCCAGAAATAAGCAAGTATAAAATATAAGGTGCTTAATAAATGTATGCTGAATTAACATACACTTTTAGGTAACAAATACTATGATTCTATTTATAAGACCTAAATTTACCTTAGCTTTTAAAGGAGATACATTACACTATTGGTTCCTATTCAGCTTGGGATGAAGTTTAAAACCCCAGTGATTTGTTTTACATGAAATATTCTCACATCATTTCTCCACTGTCCTGAACTATGGCAGTTGATTTCTTGAACTTCAAGTTAAGGCATTATACTTCAACCTATCAGATTTCATCTTATTAGGTTCAAATAATTTTTTCAACCCTGCAAGATCCTTCTGAATCTTAATTCTATAATCCAACATTGTTATTCCCCAGCAGCTTTCCCCCCCATGGGAATATCTCTTTCTCTGTGGCCTTCTCACTGTAGAAAATGCTTCTCATCCTGCAGATTTTTCCTCTGATTGGTTAGTTCTTCCTAGAATCCCCATTTATAGAAAGAATATAAGTCAATCATATTTACTTCTTCACCTCTTCCAGTCTCTAACTTTCCAATACTTTTTTTTTTTTTTTTTTGCTTTTTGCTGAGACAATTGGGGTTAAGTGACTTGCCCAGGGTCACACAGCTAGGGAATGTTAAGTGTCTGAGACCAGATTTGAACCCAGGTCTTCCTGACTTCAGGGCTTGTGCTCTATCCACTGTTCCACCTAGCTGCCCCCAATACTTTTTTCTTGATCATGCCCTAAAGTTGGTACCTTCTTGCCCACCAATATTTCAGCTTCCTTTTATATCTTTCCTTCATTAAACTATAAGCTCCTTGAGGGCAACATTTTTTTTTAGCTTCAAGGTTTTTTTTTTTGTTATTTTTAGTTCCATTATTTGTACTATCCTATAGTACAATGCTTGACAACAGTTAAGTACTTAATAAATTGTTGACTTGAATGTTTTATCCTTGTTGTCCCTTATTTCTGCATTATGAGAAAAATGTTTTTGTTTATTTTCCTTAATCTTCAATTTTTCCTAGTTTTCCTGCCTTTTAAGTGATTTTTATATGTATATGATTATAGTGTATAAAAGATTTGGTTTCTAATTTCATCCCAATTAATTTAAGTAGAGAAGACTTCTCCATTTAATCAATTAAAACTAAAATTAAATGCAAAAAAAGGTCTTGAATTAAGGAGTAAAGTGGATAAAAAAAAAGGATACCACATAGGAAGCATCTTTTGACTGGCTGAAAAAGTCAGACATACTCCTGGGACTATGGATAACACAATAAGCCAACTCATAATCATGAATTCCAATCACAGACTAGTGGTGGAGAAATTTAAGCCAAGCCTCTGAGAGGGTATTATTTGAGGGGAAGAGAAAGAGAAATCAACTGTGGAAGTTCACCAGAACTCCACCAAAACCAACAAAAGTCAAATACATAGAGGTATCTGTCTGTCTCAATTGACCAGATGACATCCTTGTGAACTTTGACAGACTGAAGGATCTGGAGTTCCCAATGACATCAATAAGAAGTGTCCTTGGAGCAGCAGTGGCTGATGGCAGCAACAGTGTCAGGAGCTGACAGACACACTGAAGATGAACTAACAAATTAGACAAAATGAGGAAAGACAGAGCTCCAAGGAGGAGGAGCTACATGGTTCAATATATAGAGTTCTGGGCCTGGAGTAAAAAAGACTCATCTTTCTGAGTTCAAATCTGGCCTTAGACACTTAATTGTGTGACTCCGGGCAAGTTACTCAATCCTATATGCCTCAGTTTCCTCATCTGTAAAACAAGTGGTCCAAGGACCATTATCTTCACCAAGAAAACTCCAAAAGGGATCATAAAGTGTTAGACACAACTAAACAACAATAAAAACTGTAGAGCAAATCACTGGAAAGTATTTTCAATCTTTTAAAAATCATGGACACAAGGAAAGATGACAAAAGACTGGATATGGACAAATGTCTCTGATAGTCAAAAAAAAAAAAAAGTAGAAAGAGGAGCATAGAAGCTAAATTCCAGCATTAATCCTAAACAAAATTGTTATTAGTTTAGATTATGTTATAGTAATTAGATAATAGATTATTGAATCACAAAAATCACATCATTTTAGTGCTGAAAAGAACTTTAGAGATCATCTAATCTAAGTCCTTTAGTTTACAGATGAGGTAATCTCTTTGGTCTAAGACAATCACACAGTTAGAGGCTTAGCAAGGACCAAAACCCAGATGTACTAATTACCATGAATATGCTTGATCAAGGAAGAGGGGCTTTTAAATTATAATCAATTTCCTTCTCTAAAAGGGATTCTATAATAAGAAGTCCAAAGATCAGGGAAGGAAAGAGTAATCATGAAACTTGAAAGGAAAGGAAATCTTAAATGTAAATAGCACCTTTCAATAATCTCAGCATTCCCTCCCATTATCTCACAAACTCCTTGATCATTATACATTCTACTACAACTCTCTATTAAGGGCTTTTCCTCTTTAAGCAACATCTTCCAGGAATGCTGAATGGGACAAAAGATTTGAGAAGTGGTAAGATATCTAAATTTCAATTAATTTTGCCTCTTTCTGCAGTATGATGTTGGTCAGTTCTCTAAATGTTCACATAATTTGTCTCTTCCTTCATTCGAGGTGAGTAAAAATACCAAGGGGAAAGATATGTGAATCAATTTGGTATTCAATAAAGTAAGGAAGGTACATTTGTATACTAATTGTAATTGAATAAATTCACAGTTGCTATAAAAGAATTATTTTGTGCCAAATGTAGGTAAAATATTAATAGGAAGATGTTTTATAAATGCAGATGTGAACAGGAGGATGAAGTCACAGATAAAGCTCTTACTAAGCTGTCCATTAGAATTCCCATAAATTGGAATTGCTATTATAATTACTATTAATAACAATTCTAAAGTCAGCTTCTTCTGGTACAAAGGATGTTCCTTGAAAGTAAGGTACTTAGGGATGCTACATTAATTCTTTCATGCCATTATGATACGATTTAGCAATGCCTAAAGGTATTAAAGTAAATTTGAGTATTTCAATGATAGCCAATTCCACAATCTATAATAATGGGAAGAATTCATGGCTGAGGGATCAGCCTCTGCAGACTAGGCAAGAGAATAATGTGAAACACCTTGAGAAATGAAAGGAGACCCCAGGACTAAGGGAAAGATGGCAATGATCACCTGATGCTACAGAGGATAGAAAGAAAAGACTCATTGATAACATTAAACAAGAAATGTACCCAAACTCAGGAGCAGTCACCATCAATGTCTAAACATAGACTAGAAGATCCTAAAATGGCTTTCTGATCTTCTTTCCAGAGGGGTTGCAGAAATGTTTCCCTTAACTAGAATGTAACTTGAAAGTGGAAATTGAATGTTTCTTGAAAGTGGAAGTAGTTTCTTCCTTTTCTTTTCTTTTCTTTTTTTTTTTTGTACAGGTATCCCACATGCCTAGTACAGTGCCCTGCACATTGTAGCTGTTCAACAAATGTTTAGTGATTGATTGAACATGATCATGCAAGAGCTTGCTAGGTTTAGGATCCCTTTCAGAAATCCTCCGGTATTTAGGTGGCAGTCTGTTATATGAGATGTAAATTAGGTACAGCTCTCCTGCTCTGGGCAACTTGCCAATGATATCTTTGAGAGGCAAAGGATAGGCCTGCTGCTGAGAGCACATGGTGCTTTTCTATTGTCTGCCAGATCGCCTCCAGCCTCAATCTGGAAGAAAATAAAATGGATGATCCTAAGAAGGAACTGTGCCTACCAAAGATTCACAAATCCTCCTCCCTGAAGTCAGTGGACCAGAGAAAATTCCTGGTCCCATCACAAAGCTATGAAAATTCAGAATGTAGCAGACCTAATGATAAACCAGATTGGACAAAGGTTCCCAAAATATGGCAGTCTCAGCTTCCAGAAATCCTTTGGTCACCAGGAAAGAATTGGAGATGTATGAGATCAGGGAGATTTCAGTCCCTGGACTTGAATGCCATGGTTTATGGCAACTTGGTTACAGATCTTTTTTTTTTTTTTTTTTTTAAACCTTTCACGTTTATCAAGAAATGTGAGATCAGCCTTACATACCAGCATTAGCAGGAATTAGGAGCCTAGTGGGTTATATTGCTGACATTCTAAGCTCTGTAACAGGAGATGAACACAGGATAAATTTATGGGGGGGAGGATGTAGGAGATAAAAAATAAAACAAAACAAAAAAAGCCAAGTACTCACAAATATTGACAGATACATTTCTGTGCCCCACTTAAGTCACTTTGTTAACTGGACAAAGGCAGTGAAATTCTCTATCAGCTAAAGCAGTGGTAAGGGCCAGAACAATTCTATTTTTTTTGCTCAGGATAACTCTCAGAAGAAGATAAGTCCAATTTCTTTTTCTTGGAAGAGCTTTTAAAAGTTTTATCATAGTTCTTAAACTTAATAATGAAAATTCTCAGCATGGATAATAATTACATTGCAACAAGTCAAGCTGGGCTTTATTATTATTGTCATTGTTGTTGTTACACTATAGTTTAGGCTTTTTTTTTTTATACTTTCCAACCTTGGGGTACCAATAATTATATTCTGATTCTCTGTGCTACCCCTACAAAAACATACACATAGCAAAAGAATACTTGGACTCAGGAGCTCTCTGAGTAGAAAAAGTTTGCACATACACACAAATATATATGTGTGTATATATGTATTTATGCATACATTATACCATATATATGCATATGTGTTTTATTATATATTATGCTAAATATGTTTATATTTGTATATTATATTATATAAATATATTTTAATATATTTATGTTGGAGGCTTGCAAGAAGGACGTAACTAGAAATGGGTGGAAAGATAGGACTCAGAATGGTCTTTGTGGTCTGGTAAAATGGCTGTGAGAATGAGGCAGCATTTTTCATAGCCAGAAATAATGAGATTCCATGTTTGTTCACTCATTCATTCACTCAACAAACAGTTAAGCACCTATTCTATAGAATTAATTGCTCTATTCTTTTTGGATATTGACCAGTTAAAGCCCTATTTTAATTCCTCATCATGGGTGAGACTGCCTTTGGATTCTAAAAGACTAAGTCAGCATAAGGTCTTGAGAGTCTGTGTAGCTAGAAAGTCTTCAAGTCCAAGTTAATGATGGATACAGAAGATGTGTCTATTGTCTGAAAAACCAGCTACCAAGCAGAAGAGGCTTCTCACTAAAAATAGTCAATAGTTTAAACACACACACACACACACACACACACACGCAACCCAGCAACTCATTAAGATTTCTATTAAAATATATAGGGAATAGTTAAGTAAATTAAAACAGGGATAACAGAAGTTATCAAGGTATCAAGACATTTATTACCTCTTTAGGTCTTAGTTTTCTTAATAGAAAAAAGAAAAGGTTGCATGAGATGATTTTTGGAGTCTTTTAGCTCTAGTTCTATGATCCAGTGGGGACAATTGAAGTGGTTTTGAGCAGATCGGTGGGGCTTCTAAAAGTTAAATATTAGATTACCACTTACTAAATTATTATTCAAAGTATTTTTAAAAAGCAATAGTTTTTAATAGCTGCTTTAGGGTACCTTTATAATACCTTCTCTCAGCTGCAAAGTTACTTCTAGGGGCTACAGTTCTGCCTTCTCTCCCATTGTACCATCATTGTACCAATTTCTCTTCTTTATATTCTTTCCTTTAAAAAAACCAAATTTCTCTTTTGTTATTATGAATTTGACAAACATCAGTAAGCAGGATCATTTTCATATATAAAAACCAGAAAAAAAGAGAAGGATTTCATTTGAAACTACAAATCTCTATTATGTCTCTATTATGTACTTGGCTTTTGTTTATGTTTTTTAGCACTTAATAAATTCAGAAAATGATAGTTCTAAAACTATTCTGTTTGACTGTGTTGCCCTCTAAACTTCCTTCTGCTCTCTTCTATGCATTTTAAAAAGATTTCATTGACAATCTTTTATTTTCTTATTGGGGAGGCATCTATATCACTATCTACCCTCTCCCTTTACCAATCCTCCTCTCTTGTAACATATAAGTAAAATCAAAGAAAACCCACACATTGGCCACATTTTTCACTTCTGATCCATCTTTTTGTTGTTGTTCTTTCACATACATTCCCCCTTCCCCTAATTCCAATAAAAGTTTACTTTTCTCCTCTCAAGACTTACTCTTCCCAAGAAATGACTAGAATTGTTATCAAGACAGTCTCACACCAAAAACAAAAACAGAGGTGAGGGTCCCTTTCCCTGTATATTATTTCCTTCTTATCTGGTCTCCTAAATACAAAGGTAGCCCAAACATTTTTTTTTCTCCTTGCAACACAATGAAGCAGCATACTTTCCCAGATTAAATCAAAGATCAACAGAATTCTTAAATAAATTATCCCTTATCTGCCTCACATCCTTGGAGAGCTTTTCCTTATGTAGAACAACAAGACTTGGAAGAGATGGATCACCTCTGACATGATGCATAGAATTATAGGTGACTTCCTTAATCATTATCATTTTCCTCATTTGTAAAATAAGAACAATAATATACTTATTCATAACTCTCTCAAAGTTGTGAAAAATAAGATTTCAAATATAAACATGTTACATAACTATAAATTATTTTTATCCTAACTCTAACCATCTTTCAAGCTAAAATCCAAGACTAACTCTTCCTTATCTTTCTACCAGCACCTCAAACTCAAATGCCCCCTTACCCTTAAACTGAACTCATTTTTTCTTTACCCTTAAACCTCATTCATCTAACTTCATTACTTCTCACCATTCATTTGGCCTCCCATGTTACTAATCTTGACTCCTTTTCTTTTGGTTGGTTAGTACAGTTGGTTACTACATTCTGTTGATTCCCTCTGGTAAATATTTCTCACAACTGATAATACATAATATTTTACAATGATATTGTTATTCAGTTGTGTCTATCTCTGTGATCCTATGGACCTATTGTCCATGGGATTTTTTTTGGCAAAAATACTGGAATGTTTTGGCATTTCCTTCTCCAATGGAGTAAGGCAAATAGAAATTAAGTAACTTGTTTATGATCACACAGCCAGTAAGTGCCTGGGGCTGGGATTTAAGTTCAGGTCATCCTGATTCCAAGCTCTGTGCTCTATTCATGGAGCCACCTAGCTACCTCATATTCTACAAGTATAGCTTCTTGCTATACAGGAAAAAAAAAAATCTAGACCTGGAAAGAATATCATAGTCAATCAAGTCCAATCCAAATCCAAATCCAATGGGGAAACTGAGGTCTAAGTTAGATGATGTCCAAAGTCAGTCATGTAGTTAAGTATCAGAAGATTTGAATGTAGGTCCTCTGATAGCAGAGCTGGGGATCTTCCACTGTACTCTGCAGTTTCCTAATGATCTCTATTTCCTCATTGCTTTGTTGTTCAGCCATTTCAATCACACCTGACTCTTCATGTTCCCAATTGCCAAAGATGAACATGGTTTGTTCATTTTATAATGAGGAAGTCAGGGTCACACAGCAAGTAAGTATCTGAGGCTGAATTTGAATTCAGGGAAATTAATCTTCCTAATTCCAGACCTGGCTTCCTATCCACTGCAACACCTAAATACCCATTCCTGCTTGCTATCTCCCTAGTATATGGTCTCACTGCTGCTCTTACAACAGCTTTTTCTACTACCACACTCTCCCTGCTCCAGACCATCCTTCATGTTGCATCAGAAAAATCTTTCCTATTCATAAATCTGGCTATGTCTTTCTTTTTTTTCCACTTGAATAAAATTTAAACTCCTCTGCCTCTCCTTGAATACCCTCCACCATTTGGTAATACATTGCTTTTCCACATTTACCTCATATTACTCCCCTTTAAGTACATACTGGCTAAATTGAATAAATTCAAACTCATTTATTAAGTGTATCATGTATGCCTACAACTGTATTAGGTACTAGGGAGATAAATAAAAAAGCAAAAATTCCACATCTTCTAAAAGCTCAAAAGTTCTAATGGGGGGGTTGGCACATCCAGGGAAGTGGGGGCAAGGAGCTATTATATTCTCCATCTCTCATATTTGTACTAGCTCTTAGAACTCTGCCTTTGTTTCTAGAATATATTCTTTCCAGCTTTACTAGTTGAATTTTAAACTCATTCTTTCTTTCTTCTTCTTCTTCTTCTTCTTCTTTTTTTTTTTTTGGTGAGGCAATTGTTGTTAAGTGACTTGTCCAGGGTCACATAGCTAGTAAGTATTAAGTGTCTGAAGTCAAATTTGAACTCATGTCCTCCTGATTTCAAGGCTGGTGCTTTATCCGTTGTGCCAACTCTTTGCCCCCAGCCCAATTCTTTAAAGACCAACTCATTGGTTTATTCTTCCACAAAACTTTGATCTCTTTGCTCCCTTCCCCAGTTGGTATTGATCTTTCTTCTGTGACTTTATATATTACTTTCCTTTATCCATTAGAATATAAACTTTTTAATTTGAAATTATGCAGAGTGACTAAAATGCTAGTTTCCTTTGGTCTATTGTTAGGGATATAATCTAAGAAGATCAATTACAAGAAAAAAGGCTCCATGAAAATCCAAACACTTTTTTTTCAATTAACAGTATTTTTTTCCCAATTGCATATGATAGTTTTGAACATTCATTTTTGTAAGATTTTGAGCTTCAAATTTTTTCTCCTTTCCTCCTTGACCTCTCTCCCCCACCCCAAGACAGCAAACAATCTGAAATAGGCTGTACATATACCCAAAATACTCCTAGCAGCACTTTTTGTGGCTCCAAAGCACTAAAAATAAAACAAATACCTATCAATTAGGGAACAACTAAACATAGGCTCTGGTACATAAACTAAACAAGTTAGGTATGGTACATAAGCTTAATGTAATATTAATTAATTAATACTGTAGGAAATAATGAACATGATGAATACTGAGAAGTGTGTGTATGTGTGTGTATGTGTGTGTACCATCTATTATGTGCCAGGTATTGTGCACTTTATTACAAATGTTATCTTCTTTGATCCTCCTAACAACCCTATGAGGTAGATGATATTATCCTCATTTTACAGTTAAGTAAACTGACACAAACAAAGTTAATTGATTTGCCAGAATCAGTAAGTGTCTAAGGTCAAATGTAAATTCAAATTTCTGACTCTAGACTTAACACTATATATACTGTGCCATCAGCTATCTCAAGAGAAGGGGAGGGGAAAAAGAATCTGTATTTATATGGCACTTATTGTGTGCCAAGCACTGTACTAAATGTTATGCAAATA
>JAJPUD010001928.1:70902-112536 GCA_023553655.1 Myrmecobius fasciatus | reverse complement strand
TTGTAAGGGTCAATGTTGAAAAATTACCCATATATATGTTTTGCAAATAATAAGCTTAAAAAAAAAACAAATACCATCATCCACTTTGTATTCCCTGGCTCACATACAAAAACATCACCCTGAAAGCTATAATAAGGGAATAATAAAAAATATCTTTACCATCTTAAAGGTTTCTATAGAGGGTCTGTCCTCTTCACTTAAAGAGAGTTAAAATAGACTAATATAATCAAGTGATTCAGAATGACAAAAGTCATTCTGACTTTTCTTTCAAGTAAATACACATTTATCACAGTTATATAAAGATTCATTTCTCCCATGCTACTAGAAAGCAAAGCGCCTCCCAACAATACAATCCCTTGGTCCATTCAGTTTTTTCTAGGAAGGATTTATCCAAATCATTCCAGAGGAAAGGAAGCCTGACAATTGAGGGACAATGGAGTTACTTATCAAGGTGTATGAAGCCTTTTTGAGGGGGAAAGGACCTTAAAGACAGGGCAACTGTATACTGGGAAAGGAATAAGGAAAGGCAAGAGAAGGTCAGTTGGAACTATGACCAAAATCATTCCTTTTTTATCTTTTTTTAAAATTAAAGCTTTTTATTTGAAAAACATGCATGGATAATTTTTCAACACTGACCCTTGCAAAGCCTTCTATTCCAAATTTTCCTCTCCTCCCCACCCACTCCCCTAGATGGTAATCCAATAAATGTTAACTATGTTAAAATACAAATCCAATATATGTATACATATTTATATAGTTATCTTGCTGTACAAGAAACATCAGATCTACAAGAAAAAAAAACCTGAGAAGGAAAACAAAATGCAAGCAAACATCAAAAGAAAACATGAAAATGCTATGTTGTGGTCCACACTCAGGTCCCACAGGCCTCTCTCTGGGTGTAGATGGCTTTCTTCATCACTGAACAATTGGAACTGGTTTGAAATATCTCATTGTTGAAGAGAGCCATGTCCATCAGAATTGATCATCATATAGTCTTCTTGTTGCCGTGTATAACATAATAGCCCTTTCTTATCAAGTAAATCTTCATTTGGAGAATGGATCCCAGAAACTATTAAAATGAAAAACCTTTTCCCTCGTTCTTTCCAAGTTATATTTGTCACAGGCATGGTCTGTGGGAAGCTGGATATCTGACTTGGGCAATGTGATATATATATATGTATATATATATATATGTATATAACAATGCAGCTGTTAATTAGCAGAGACAAATCTCTTGTCCTGAGATGGGAGAGCACCATTTTGTCATTTGGGAGCAGATTGAGGACCATTTGGGTTAAGTGTGTATTCCAACTGCACAAAGAGTTCAGTTGGGTAAGAATAGCTTTCTTATTCTCAGATAGGGTAATCACATGGCCATGTGCCCAAACAACATGGCATCTCTACCTCAATGTCCAAATTGACAATGGACCTATTCCTCAAACTCTGCTATTCTTAAAATGGCTACAATCAGTTTACCATATGACATCTCTCATGGGAGCTGACATGACCCATAAACCACTTTATGTAGGGGGAGGTACAGGCAAATTCCTCCATTAGTTCTGACTCCCAAAGAGTTCTTTTTAATTATTTAATTCTGTAGTCTCCAGGGCTCAGACTACTTGACAAGACCAATGGCCAGCGCAAAGGAATTAATGAAGATTTTCTCTTCACCATTCCTTAAACCTCTTTCACATGTCAGTTATGTATCTGAAGAATTTACCAGAGTTCCTATTCACTGAGATATCCCCCACTACAGTGACTGCTACATATATCTCCACCTCCTGAATTCTTTGGCTTCTTTCAAATCTCAGCTAAGATCCCATCTTCTATGAGAAGCCTTTCATGATATCTTTAAATCCTGGTGCCTTCCCTTTACTGAGTATTTCTGATATGTGTTTTGTTTGTACAGTTATTTTCATACTCTTTCTCCCTTTAGAACACGAATTCCTAGAAAAGAGGAACATTGTTTTGTCTTTCTCTGTATCCTTAGTACTTAACACAGTCCCTGATACATAGCCAGCACTTAATAAATGCTTACTTGACTGCCAAAGTTCTGGTGCATATGAGTCTATTGTAGCAGAATCCCTTGAGAAATTCCAGATGAGGAAGTCATCAGGGCATCTATCACCTGTCTAAGTCACAGCATCCCTCTAGAAAAGGCATAGTGGGATAGAGTTCAGAGCCTGATGTCAGAAAGATTCACCTTCTTGAATTCAAATCTGGCCTCAGATATTTGCTAGCTGTGTGACCCTGAGCAAGATACTTAACTCAGTTCCTCATCTGTAAAATGAGTTAGAGAATGAAATGGCAAATCTGACTCAGAAACCACCAAACAACAGACAACAAATATGATATATCTGATCCCTTCGATTAGACCTTTTCATAGAAGTCTATCACTTATGATTCTAGAAATGACTAGGAGTTATTTAATTTTGCTAGATAGTGCCAATGTTCTTCAGGAGTTTATGCTATGATGTTAAAATTTGCTAATGGCTTATGCTCTGGAGAGGCTTGGAAGATAAGCATGCTTTAATCATCTAAAAATAGCCATTAGTGGTCAGGTAAACTATGGCAATAGGCATAAAATATAAATGACATGTCTTGATATGAAAGAGTTTTCGTATTATAAAAAAAAACAGTTGATTATGAGATCTCATTCCACATCTCCCAATTATATTCTGTCATTAGCCCTGATATGTTTATTTTGGTTTATTAAGCTTTATACTTGGAATTAAAGAAGCAGAAAGGCTAGTAGCAAGTCTTTTCATTTTTTTCTCTTTTTTTTAATAAAGCTTTTTATTTACAAAACATATGAGTGATTTTTCTACATTGACCTTTGCAAAAACTTTTTTTTTTCCCAAGCTTTTCCCCTCCTTCCCCCCACCCCCACCCCTAGATGACAGGTAATCTAATACATAGCAAGCCTTTTCAAGATACACAATAGCTGTGTATCCCTGGACAACTCAACCTCTCAATGCTCCTGACAATTTTCTAAAATTATAATCTGTATGGTAATTTGCATGCTGATGCACATTTCAGGAGTTTTGTTATCCATGGCTTCCTAGATCAGTGAAATCACAGTCCACAGAGACCCTTTTTATTAATTAAACCAAAAGTAATGACAATTTTCTCTTTAGTATTTTGAAAAGTGAGGCGTTTCTCCTTTCAAAAGCATCCCTTGCCATCTTCTATTATTAAATAAAGGAAGAGTGTTTACTCTTCCCCAACCAATAAACTTCTAGGATTAAGAAATGCAAGTATTGCCAACTATCATTGGGAAGTGATTTTCAGATACTTAAAACAACTCAATGCCTACAGAGGTACATTTGGGCATGTTTCAAAATACAGTGAACATAGTTTCAGCTATAGGTGGATCATTTAAGAATGACAGGCTAGGCCAGTCTGGGTACTTACTATAGTTGGATAACCACACCCCAGAAAAAATAGAAAACCCCAAAACATGCTAACACTCAAAGGAGAATCTTTTATGTAAGTCTTATGCAAAAATTCTGAATTTCTATTCTGGAGAAATTCGACCCTTAAATTTTTTTTTTGAAAACTCTGAAGTAATAAAAGTAAGCTTTAATAAGTCTTTATATTATTTGTGTGACAGGTACAACTTTTTGGTTTAGTACTAAGTTAAATAATTATGTAATCACAGCATTGATTAAATGGGCACTAAATAGTTGGTAAATAAGAGAAAAATCTTAATTTCAGTTCTTAGAAAGAGTTCTACCACATGATAGGTGCTTAATCAATGCTTTTGTTCATTACTCAATTTGCTGGACCCTACTTTAACATTGTTCTTGCTATTCTTAGGCACTAGGTGGCACAGTGGACAGAGGCAGTGGATCTGAGAGTTCAAGTCTGTTCTTCATTAATTTATATCCATACGCGAAAAAGGAATCCCTGTTCTAACATACCCACAAAACTACTTGAAGATTGTCAGGAAGGGAGAACCTACCACCTTCTAAGGTTACAACATGCTATAACAACTACTTCTACAATAATTCTGTAACAGAATTTTATTAGTAATTATTAGTAATTTTTTATTTTATTAGTAAATATTAGTAATTTTGGTCCTGATATCAGTCAGCAAGTCAGTCAGTCAATAATCATTTAATAAGTAAATTTCCTGGGCAAATCATCTAACTCTGTTTGCCTCAGTTTTCTCATCTATAAAATGAGCTGGAGTAGGAAATGGCAAACCACCCCAGTATTTTGCCAAGAAAACGCCAAATGGGATCACAAAAAACTGAACATGACTGAAAAAATGACTGAACAAAATACACCAGGCACTATGCTAAGTGCTGGGTTTATATCAAGTCTACATTTGCCACTTTTCAACTTTTATTCATTACTTTTGATTTTGCTCCTTTGGGCCTATCACATCAAATCCAACCCCCCGAAAGACCCATGGGAAGAGTGATAAACTTGGAAAAATAGAAGCTGAATTTCAATCTTGACTGTCATTTACTTGTAACTTGGACAAAGCATTTCATCTCCCTGAGCCTGAATTTCTTCCTCTGTAAAATGAAGGAGTTAGACTGGATCAGGACTCCTTAAAATTCTTCTACAAGAAATTTTATGTGACTCCAGGGTATAAAGTATATAAAATAGGTATACAAATCAAACATTTCTTGATAATAAATAATAATTTCACAATCCCCACATTTAGTTACAACACCCATATGGAGTCATGAGTGCAACTTAAGAAACTGGGATCTAGATGGCCTTTAAGGTCTTTTCCAGCTCTAAGTCTACGAACCTATGAAATACTTGAATAGAGACTTCAGACTCCAGGTGCTGCCTTTTTTTCCCCCACCACACTATGATATCTAGTGCCATGTCCATCCTTTTACTAAAGAAAGGAACAGCTAAGAATAATTTGCATTCATAATTACACATCTCTAATAGCATTTTCAAATAAAATTGATCTACTATGATCAGGAATGAAGAGAATGTATAACTACACTTGGGTAAGAGAGTTAATGCTTTTAATATTTCTCAACACCTTTGAGAATCCCATCTACTAACAAGCATGTGAGTTGATTTCACAAAACAAAGGCCATTCTATTGGTGGTAGAAAATTGGTTCCATTAAACAAAATCAGAACAGATCAAGCTAATCATTATTTTTATTTTTAAATCTTACAAATGGACACATTCTTTATTTAGTTCCTAAACCTCTCTGAACCCACAATGTTCATGACTCCAAGTGTTGAGGTCAGACTCTGCCAAAAGGCTACTTAGGTCTGGTGATGTGCCATTAAAATAGGTCCTTCCAGGATATACGTCTGCACTGTACAAAAGCAAAGCCAGTATTTTAAGCATCTTTTAACAAAGAAGTTAGCTGGCTTTGTTACTTACTTTGAAATACAACATGAACATTTTCTTTTTAATATCTTAAAGAATCCTAGATGCTTCCTTACTTCTGTATTGCTCTTTTGCAGTGAGAATATTAGTTATTTCTGAATTAATGAGAAAAAGGAATACTAATGTAAGCAATTGTTCCTTCTTTGATCTGCTCTCATGTGCCTCCAATCTCTTTTGATATCCAGCAAGCAGACACAACATGAGGTGGGTATCAAGTTATTTTCGTTTTGCTCTGTCTCATTTTCACACTTTGTCACAGGGTCTTAGACAAAAGGAAAAAACGCTGTAAGATATTAATTCTTTCTAATGTTCTATTTAATATAACGTGTGTCATGGGAATGGAACACCAAATTGTAGCTTGCATATATTACAAATAAAAAAGTGGTACAAAGGGCTGGATTAAAGATATTTGTAGGTTTAAGGTAGGATGGGAAGTTGCTATGTTCTGAAAAAAAAAATAACATCTATTGTATTATTAGAACTTAAATACAATTCTTTACAATATCCATCAACCCCATGCATTGTAACATTCAGTGAATAACAGGGTTTCAACTTTTAATATTTTCTTCTCTCCTTTGTCTCCTCTACACACACTCTCTCAAAAAAATATTCTCTATATGGAGAAATATCTACTTTTAGCATGCACACTGCTTTGCAAATTCTTTAAAAACCAACAATGACTCTGCCTTAAAAATTCATGTCAAGGGTAGAAATAAAACAGTGTTATACTTAGGCACTGAACCATAGACCAAAAAAGAACTACATGAATCTGTTGAACCTTGAATATCATTTTTTTAAAAAGTGAACTTAAAACCAAGGTGTTAACATTTTGTCATTTTTTTAAACAAACAAAAAATAAGTCAATAACTTGATCAGGTAGTTCAAGACAGAATTACATCTATATATGTTCTAGTTACTTAACTAGGCAAACCATCTACTTAACTAATTATTTAGCTTAGAAATTTAAATTAAAAAAATATCCAAACTTAATCACTATAAAAATTCTCATATACGTAGAAAAGGAAGATTACACATGAAATTATAAATCTCTAACAACTATTGTTTTTAAAAATAAGGAATAATAAAAATAATAGCTAATATTTATATATGGGTCTGGCATTATGCTAAATATTTTACAAATATTATCTCATTTGATTTCCACAATCACTTTGGGAGGTAGATTTTATTACTATTATTATTATCCATATTTTATGTAGAAACTGAGACAAAAATAGGTTAAGTGACTTGTCCAGTGTCATTTAGCTAATAAGTGTCTATGGTTAGGTTTGAACTCAGGTCTTCCTGACTCCAGGGCTGGAATTCTATCTGCTGTGCCATCTATATTCAATTTATAATTTTCAAAGCTGTACTGCTTGCCTGAGATTCTTTATGACCTTCCATTCTTTTCACAGATTTATTTTTTTAATAATTTTTTTGTTATTAATACTTTTAAAATTTTAAATAATTTTTAAAAATTAATTTTTGTATGTGGGGCAGTTGGAGTTAAATGACTTGCCCAGATCATACATCTAGAATATGTTGAGTATCTGAGGTTGAATTTGAACTCAAGTCCTCCTGATTTTAGGGCGGGTGCTCTATCCAGTATTCCATCTGGCTGCCCCTTTTTGCACATTAAAAAAAAATTCTTTAATGATCCTCTTTTCTTTCTAATTTTCTTTGACTACTTAGTTATTACAAGGTTCTTCTCACAGTTCTATGAATAAGCCTATTTGGGTCAGGTCCAAAGTAAACTCTTCTTATATCAAATCTGGTAACCCTCTATATGGAGAAATAATTTTAAAAATACTTTGACTTCTTTCAAAAAGATTATTTAAGGAAAAGTTTATGTCACATGCTCAGCAGGGATTTGTGTTAAAACAATTATATCTCATAGTTTAGACTGCTTCCTGATCCCAAATATCATCTTTTTAACATCAATATATTTCTGACAATGCTGACTATGAATCATTGAGCATCTCTGAAAAATCAAAGTAGTAGTGACTCAGCGGGAATTGGAGAGAGCTGTGGTGACACAAGGAGTCTGCAACATATTACTAACAATGATTTATATAAAGAAGTGACATAGAATATTAGCTCCTCTACATACTCTGTTAGGTACATCATGGCTCAGTGGAAAGAATATTGTCTTGGGAGACAGAGAACCTGGGTTTTGATCAAAGATCCATTATTTGTTCATTGGGTAGGCTTGTCCAAGCCACTTCTCTGGACCTCAGATTTGTTATCTGAAATATGAATTTGGACTAAATGACATATATGATCCCTTGTAATTCTAAATCTAGGAATCTATGAAGAGGAAGAAATGTAGATCGATCATGAACTAATGGGGGATACCAGATGAATAAGCCAAATGCTGCATTTTTGTTGTCGTTTAGTAGTTTCAGTGGTATCCAACACTTTGTGACCCCATTTGGGGTTTTCTTGGCAAAGATATTAGAGGAGTTTGCCATTTCCTTTTCCAATGCTACACATCTTTATAAAATGCTAAAAGACTTAGAAAGATTTGGGGCATTATGAAAAAAAATCTCCTGCAGAGGATTTATGGGAAAATATGAATAAGAATCACATGAGGATGAAAAGGTATAGATATATTACAATAGCGATAGAGTTCCTACAAATTGTTTTTCTTACAACATGCTTTAGCAAAAGATTAATTTACTTCTCTCTTTGAAATAATAATAATAATAATGTGTTCTTATATTCATAGATTCCCAAATGATTTAGGAATTGATGTCTAGAACTTGGATTGAACTAATGATTTTATTGGCATAAAAAATGTTTTCCAGAGTGGAATATAAATAATTTCCCTCGGAGAAGAGTAATGACTTCCAATTATGGGACCTGAAATCAACTAGTTGGAGTGTAGAAAGATAGGGCAGCTAGGTGATGCAGTGGATAGAGTCTGGGTCTAGAGTCAGGAAGACTGAATTCCAATCTGACCTGACATTTACTAAACTGTATGACAATGGGCAAGTTACTTAACCTTGTTTGCCTCAGTTTCCTTTTTTGTCAGATGAGCTGGAGAAGGAAAGATAAACTAGTTCAGTATCTTTGCCAAGAAAACCCCAAATGGGATCAGGAAGAGTTGGACAGGACTGAAAAATGAAATAACAAAGATAAGTCTTATGTTATCCTCAGTGAAGGGAGTCAGTGATAGTGTTAATCTTGAACACAAACCATATCTAAGCTAATACTCCAACACTTCCCCACTTCATCCCCTTACCCCAGCTGTATAACTTTCTCTTTTCCAGCTGTGTAAGAATCCACCTAACTATAGCAGCTGCCAAAGTGATTTTCCTAAAGTGGTGGTCTGACCATGTCAACTCCCCTAGCCAATAAATGTCAGTGGCTCTCTCTTGATCTTAGGATCAAATATTATTTCATATTTATCTCATCCTTTTAAACTTTTATTTTTGGGTTTTTTATGTAGAGAATAATTAGTTTAATTGTGCTTACATACAATTTATAAATAAGCAAATAGTGAGGGTGTGCTCAAATTGATTTCTTTTTCCCAATGGGGATGGCCAGTCAGACATAGAGACCAAAAATACAAGGGAAGTATCAGTGAAGAAACTCCACCATTATAGAGATTGGGCTCCTAACTTTGAGTCTGATTCTCTGAAATTTCTTGTCACTGAGTTATCTGAGGCATAGAATAGTTAAGTGAGTTAGTTACTCAGGGTCACACAGTCAATATGTATCAGAGTATTTGAACCTAGGTTTTCCTTACCCCTCAGGCTAACTCTCTGTCCTTTATGTTAGTTTTAAAACTTTTTTCTGCTAGAAGCCCCTTTTTTACCCAATAAATTTTTACATGACTTTAGGTATATGGATATGTAAAATGCATTTACAAATCAAACATGTAGTGATAATAAAGCATAACTTACAACTCTAACACTTAGTAATACAACCACGCACAGGGTCACAGCCCACAGTTTAAGAAAGTTTGCTCTATGCCATTCTATTTTCTATATCTTAATATAACCTAATCATCTGATTGCTTTTTCCATTTTATTGTATACCTTTGAGTCATGTCAATGCTATTTAGAACTTTTCCCCAAAGTTTAGATGGAAAAAAAAAAAAAGAACTTGGAGTTTTGAGGAAAAAAAATGTTTTGTGAGAAGAAACATAGTGTGTAGTGAAAAGTATACCAGACTCAAAGTTAGGAACCCTCACTTCTAATGCTAGATTATTATTGGAGGAGGAATTTTAAACTGTTCATTGGACTGAAGTTTGGAGATTATCTTTATTCATGAAACCCTAATAATCTATTATCATGGAAGATAAGACTTGATTGTTTTTCATAATGCCAAAGAACACTCTAAGTTATCCTACTTTCAATTAAAAAACACTGATAAATAACTTCTTAATAAAAGAGCTAGGGGGTAAACCTGAAATTTCATAGGAACTCTAGGATAAAGCAAAATTCTCTACCAAGACTGATATTTATGGTTTTAGAGAACTGCCTGGGACATTAATCACTTAAGTGACCTCCTCTGGATCTCACTGCCAATAAGTGTCTAAAACAGCATTTGAATTCAGGTCTTTCTCACTCTAAGGCCAACTCTATATCTAAGGCACCAAGCTGCCTTTTTTCTTAACAGTAATGGTCATTGGTTCTTTTGGAATATAGAAATATAAGAATAATCTCCATAGAACAATACAAGACAGTAAGATAAAAGGATTGCTGGATTTAGATACAGTGGTCCTGAGGTCAGATCTCTCATTCCTCCACTTATTAATGCTGCTCTGTATGTTACTGGGTAAGTCATTTAAATGCTTTGGGCCTCAGTTTCTTCATCTGATAAAATGATGGGGTTGAACTAGGTAATCTCTCAAGTCCCTCCTTGCTCTAACTCCATCACTTATATATAAAGCAAATAGATCTTTGACTTCATTCAAAGGCATTTAGTTAATTTAAAAAGAGGATAGAGTGGGGACAGTGAGGGAAGAAATTCCTAATAACATATGCTTCCAACAATTGACCCAGAAATCATTATTATATACTTCTAAAGTATTTTGTGGGCAATTCTCCATAGATATTCAGATGTACAGTTCAGGCAATGACCAAATATGCATGTAGGTTAAGTCAACTCTAATAAAGTAGTCACATGTATATTTAGTATTTAAAAATCTTCCCAATATGATACCAACCTATCTTTACAGGCTTATTATTCACTAAAGCATGTATTCACTAATTCATGTATATGTGAAAATTGACCTTTTGCTTTTCCTCACAGATGACAATCTATCTCTGGGCTTTGTGACCTTTTGGGAGTTATCCACCATAACTGAAATGAACTTCTTTCCTTCCCTCCTAGAATTCCTTTTTTTTCCCCCTGAGGCAATTGGGGTTAAGTGATTTGCCTAGAGTTACACAGCCAGGAAGTGTTAAGTGTCTGAGATCTGATTTGAACTGAAGTGTTCCTGACTTCAGGGCTGGTTCTGTATCTGCTGCTCCACTTTGTTGCACTCCCTCCCCCCCTCCAATTCTTAATTTCCTTCATAGCTCCATCCCAAATGCTACCTGATAGAGGCAGCTGGATGGCACAGTGGATAGATTGCCAGCCCTGGAGTCAGTAGGACCTGAATTCAAATGTGACCTTAGACACTTAACACTTAGTAGTTGTGTGATCCTAGGCAAGTCACTTAACCCCAATTACCTCAGAACTTCCCCCTTCCCAAATATCACCTGGGGCAACAAGGCCTTTTCTGATGCTTTATAAACGACTTCATATTTGTTTTGTACACATTTTGTGTAGACAATTGCGCATCTGTTGTCTTTCTTGATAGAATATAAGCTCTTTGAGGAAAAGGTTTTTTAGTTTGTTTTTGTTTTTGTTTTTTGTATGCTTAGCTCTAGGCACAGTATTGCCACATAGTGGCTGTTCAACAAATATTCTTGTTTAGTCATTTTTCCATTGTATATGATGCTTTGTGATCCCATTTGGGCTTTTCTTGACAAAGATACTGAAGTGGTTTGCCATTTCCTTCTCTAGTCCATTTGACAAATGAGGAAACTGAGGTAAACAGGATTAAATGACTTGCCCAGGGTCACAAAGCTAGTCTTTCTAAGTCCAGGCCAGGGACTACATTCACTGTGCCGGCCACCTAACTTATTAAATTGATTAGGATAGGCTTCTTGTAGAATGTAGCACTTAAGCTTTGAAGAAAACTAGGGATTCTAGGAAAAGAGATGATGATAAAGTATATTCCAGACCCGGAGGATAGCTTCTGCAAAAGCAAAAATACAATACATGGAAAGTCACATATGGAGGTCAGCAAATAGGTCAGTTTAGATATTGCTTAATAAGTCTGGACAGGAAAGCCAGAGCCAGATTCCTAGAACTTTTCAGATGCCAGTTCCCCCATTACAAATAGAGATAGTAATATCTGTATTAGGTATTAGGTAGTAATTACCTGTTTACTCTGATATTCTTGAGTTGAAAAAGATTTTTTTTTTTTGGTGGGGATAAGGGTATTTGGCAATCCATAAAATAAAGAAAAATGTAAAAAATTTTAACAACAAAAATATAATGTAAATGCAAATTATTACAGTGATGATGGAAGAAGGGAACATAAAAAAATGACAGGAATATAATGATTAAATAAATATGACTAAGTTTAGCAATGACAGTGCTTTGCTTATAATAGACATTTAATAAATGTTTGCTGAACTGAATTGAATCTAGCCTAGTAGAAGAATATGTAATTAGAAATAATAGCACAAAATTAAATTAATTAATATTGGTTTAACCTGAATATATGAAAATGTTTTCTGAAATTATTATTGGATTAGGAACCATAATGCCTTTTTAAAAGAGTATGCATTTCTGTTTATTGTAACATAGTAAAAATGTTAAAAGTACATTTACATAGTAAGTCATATATTCATATACCTTATTTGATCCCTCTTTAACGATCCAACAACTCTATCAATAAAGTAGGTTGTCAATACTTACATTTTATGCTTAAGAAAACTGAATCCCTGAAAAAATAGAAAGATTGACTCCCAATGTCATACAATAAATTCACAAGTCTTCTAATTATAGTCCAGGTTTTTTTCTACTGTATCATAACATAATTTTTACCTTTAGATTTGAGAAAACTTTGAGAGGTTATATATTTGGTCCACCATGATGGTCATTTAAAAAATAACATTTGGCTTCTTTGTATTGTTTCCACCCTAAGTTCCAGAACCACAGAGACCAGGCTGTAATTATCATATTGGTCTGAATGTAGTTCTACCTCTTCCAATCTCCTAATGCTATGTAAAATCTAAGTGAAGTCTATAATCAATGTTGTTGTTTTCAGTGTAGATCTATTTTGTTGTTCAAAAATACATTGCATCCTGGGCTCCACTGTTTTAATTAGTGACTGCCTCACTTGCCCCACAATTTCAGGCAATACCCAACCATGCTTTACTTAATTTCCTTCTCTCTGCTTCTGCTTTACAGCCTCATCTGTCCAATAGCTTTGCTGCTGGCAAAATATCTGTCCATGCATTTCCAATTAGGAATCATAATCAAATCAGCTCTGGAGAAAGTATGCTAATATATGTTAATTGAATCCCATATACCCTCACTCACCAGACCTGTAACTTTTCTGACCAAAGTGCCCCTCCCTTGCCATAACTCCCCTCTGTGTATTATCTCCTGCCTACTAGAATGTTAGCTCATTGAGAACAGGAATGCTTTGACTTCCTATGTTAACACCAGGATTATCCTAAAGGATTACCCAGAGATGTGCTATGCTGTCTACTTGTCAGAGAACTGACACTTGATTTGGCTAAGAGAAATGTATAATGGCATGAGTAAGGACTTCTTGGAAGAAGTTGAGAAACGTGAATCTCAGACTTTTGAATGGTAGACAGAGGATATCCCAAAAGCTGCAGGCACATAGAAGCCAGTCCTCAACGTGTAGCCTTCATTGCAACTCAAGAGACAAGTTAAGAATGGAATACCTTTAATAAGATCATCCCTTCTCCTCTTAATTGAACTGAGGTACTATCTTACTCCCAAAGACCTCCTTGACTGTTGTATATTTTTTGGTCTATTCTAATTTGTATGACTTCCCTAATATCTGTTTTTTCTGCTTACTTTAAAGAGATGTATTTAATATTTGTGATGGTCTTTTATGTAATCAGTATTTGGTGTAAGAGAGCTAAGCTGGCAATAGTGAACCAAGTATTACTCTCTCAAGGGTAGGGGACTGTGACATTTATTCCAGGCCCCAAAACATTATGCTCCTAGACTACCAATATCTGAGATGTGATAAATAGATATAATTCTAGCTCAATCTCTCTTTTGCAGATACTCAAGGGAATAAGCAAGTACCCAGCTATACACAGCCTGTCTCTTGATCCCCACAAAGACAATTTCCTTTGGATAGAGATGAACATGTGAACCAAACAAGCTATCATTATATTAGATAGCCCAAAGCACATATATATTTTACATGTATTTGTATCCCAAGTGCTCAACATGGTGTTTGGAACATAGTAAATATTTAACAAGTATTTCTCATTTAATTTTCATACATATTTTATTGGAAAGTTGATATGTGAAGACAATCTATATTTGATCTTTATATTTTTTCCTATATCCTACAGAATTCTTTACATGCTAGAGGATGGTTATTAAATGAATAAATAAATGAATGACCACATTCAGATCCAAAGCCATTTTGTCATAGGTTAGAGAATCATCAGTCTGTTAAGATGCCCTATGAATGTGATTTCCTTTGCTATAGTCTCACACCCAAATGTAAACCCTGCACAGCTTTGGGCAAATTGAAACTACAAGGCAAATCATAAAATTCATCTTCCATCTCAAGGATTATTTGGACAGCATCTATCCTCTCTAAATAAGTCTAATCCATCCTGCTTGATACTGTTGTGCCTGTCTCAGTTTCCCTCAGTTACTGTCTCAGTCTCCCTCAGTTACTGTCTGTTTCTCTCAGTTGCAGTATCAGTCTCTCTTAATTGCTGTTTCAGTCTCCCTTAATTGCTCTGTCCCAGAATAGCAATCCCCACTTCCTGACCTTCGGAAATAATTGGACTCACATTCCAAGGTAATCATAAAACCTCCAGATGGTCAGCCTTGACCTACCTCTTATCTATATGACCCAAGTTTTCTCTGCCCAGTTTCTGTCTCAAGGCTCCTCACTCCCTAACCTGTCAGAACTGAATTTATGGTTTCCTTGGTCACCAGATGTGCTCAGCTGTTCCCATGAGTTCTTTGTTTCCCTGAGCTATAGGAACCCTATATAATGTTTAAAGTCCCTTGATGGAGTGCTGTGTACTTTGTATTCAGTCAGCTAATATGGCTGTGGCTGTGTCAGTCTCTGGGCTGGACTGCATGCTTTGAGACATGAGTCCCACCAGTCCTGATCCACAGCTATGGACTCTGAACTCTCAATTAACATCAATAAAGCATTACCTAATTTCCACTGTGTGATACTGCCTCAGTTTCTCCCTGAACATTACAGTATCCAGACCCCAGGAGAAGTGTAATTAGTCTAGGCTGTAGGGGCAAGTTAAAGTCATCTAACATACATAATATGCTTGACAGAATTCTTTTAAGATGCAATGGATACTCAAGCCCAAACTATCAATTATGACTGTGATCATAGTCACAGAATCTCAGAATGAGAGGACTCCTTAGAGGTCACCTAATCTAAACTATTCCTGAATAGTATTCTACTTATATCTTTCTTTAAAAGTGGCCAATGTCCACTCAAAGTATAGTAGATAGAATACTGGTTCTGGAATCAGGAAGATTCATCTTTCTGAATTCAAATCTGGCCTCAGATACTTACTAGCTGGGTAACCTTGGGCAAGTCACTTAACTTTGTTTGCTTCAGTTTACTCATCTGTAAAATGAGTGGGAGGAGGAAATGACCAAGTACTCCAGTATTTTTGTCAAGAAAACCCCAAATAGGGGAATAGTTGGATTGTGATTTTTTCTTATTGAACTCCACCAGATAAGGGAAGGAGAAGGGAATAATATCTAGAAAAAACATATCAATTAGAATCAAACAACAGAAACTCACTCTCCCTTATTAATTTACAAATAGTAAATATCTGTACCATAAGGATCAGCTCCTAAATATCCTCAAAACTTCAACAAATGATATCGGAACCACAGAATTATGTATGGCAGACAAAACTGTTAATCATAATGTCCCAAATAAACACTGACCCATAAGGACTTAAGAACAACATTTTAAAAATAAATGCCACCCTATCAAATATTCATAATTAATATTCTGTGTACAATGAAGCCTCTCAAAATACAGAAATCAGAACTAAATAGAAACAAGATAAAGTATATTTATCCTTGTTATCCTGCTGCTACTAGAATTGTTCAGAGAACAATTTCAGTGAGCTGACTAAAGATGAGCTTACATCTTAGAACTTTCAATCAAGCAAAAAAAATACATTTAATTCAACAGTGCAATAGTCTGGACTTTGATCGTGATAGAAATAGGTAAATGGTGCAATGGACAGAGTGTTTGACATAGAATCTGGAAGACTTGAATTCAAATTCTGCCTCATTTAACCTAGCTGAGCCAAAGTTTCTTACCTGTAGACATGGGAATGATAATAGGACCTACCTCAAAGAGTTGATGTTAGGATCAAAGGATAAAGTGTTTTTACAAATCTTAAAACACAATTTAAATGCTAGCTATTATTAATATTTTATTATTATTATTATTATTAAAAGCTTAGTAGTTGGATTGTGATATGTCCTAGGACTTTTTCTTAACTGAATTCCACCAAATAAAAAAAAGGAATAAGCATTTATGCAGTGCCAACTATGTACCAGGAACTGCTTCCTCTCACATTTATTATTATCTCATTTGATCCTCATAATAACCCTGTGATATAGGTACCCTTATTATCTCCATCTTACAGTTTAGGAAACTGAGGCAAACAGAGGTTAGGTGACTTGTTCAAGGTCACAGAGATCAAATTTGAACTAGACTTCTAATTCTAGGATTAGTGCTCTATCCATAGCCACCAGCTATGATGAGAATAAGAAAACAGTAATTTCCTCAAAGCCAATGTGGAGAAACACTTGGCAGAGATACTACAGAGTGAATTCTTGTTCAGATGAAGATTAAGATCCCTTCTAAATCTGAAATTCTATGATTCTGGGACTCAATCCCAGGTGTTCTCAACTTCAATTCTGGACTCCCTTTACCTATCTGCTAGTTATGTGGGATAGAGAACATCTGGTATGAGAAATAACAAAATTCTAAATTTTCATTTTGAGGCAGAATAACTTATACAAACTAATGATTATTTCGGTAGCAGTTTAATTCAACAAGAAAAAGAAAAGTACTTGAAAGAATTTAACTTCTTAAAAAGGATCTGATTTGCTTATTAAAGATGCCTTCCTGGAAACCTATATGTAAAATTATTGCTTTAAATATGAGTAGGTAGAGATCCTATGATAAAGACTTTTGTAAAGCAAAGACTGGCTTTCTAATTTAACTTTCCCCTTAAAAAAAAGTTAGGTAATTTTCCATCTTTTCTTAAGCAAGATACACCTACATTGATAACTAAATGAGAATCTATAAATAACCTTTGTTTTACTTCTAAAATAAATCCAGAATCTAAAGTATCATGTTTCTTATCAAATATTCTTGCTATTCCCTAGGACCTGCTGGGTTTGCTTAGAAATGATGAAATATTGCTATTATGAAAAACATACTGAAATCCGGGAATACTTTATCTGGCTCAGGCACTCATTATTTATCGGAACTATTTCAGAATCCCATTACTAAATTCCATAAGGCACACTGGTAGATATCTTCAATTCTGGCAGGATTATTCTAATGGTTTTGTTAATACTTAGAAATAGCTATGGTTTCATAAGTTGCAACTCATAAGTTTCAATTCCTTTGTGCCTTAGTATTCCATGCCTCACAAGGTGCTGTAGCTGAAAAAATTTAACACTTGAGAGTTACTCTTCAAATGATAAACTTCCCTAACTTCAGTTAGGTATTGTTGTTAGGAAACAATCATATATTCCATTCCTGGGCTGATTCTTAAAGTCTTTCCTACTTGGTTAAAGCTATCAGAGTTTGTATTTTGTAGACATATTTTTAGAGAACCAAAGGTCAACTCTCCACTAAAGCCAGTAGACTTTGGAGCAGTATTTAAAGTGAATAGTCAAAGTTTTGAGTCAGCATAGTTCACCAGGTACTACAATGAACTTAAAGTCAGGAAGACCTGGATTCAGATCCCATCACAAACACTAATCAGCTGTGTGATTCTAGGCAAATTGTTCACTCTACCTGGCCTTTAAAGTCTCTTAGAAATCTATGATCCTGTGATTCCTATGCCTTAACAAAGAAATTTCTGAGGGATCCATCTCAGCATCTTGAGATTGAAAAGACTAAGTAATAGTCTCTCTCTCTCCCCGCCCCTCTCTCTCTACTATGGCCACATAAACACTGTCAATAATGTCCCCTATCTCTTCCTGATCAAGGTCTGTTCTACCTAAGCTTTATTTAATTCTTCATTACTAGATTTTCCTCTTATTTCTTCTAACTGATAGTCTCATTATTTGCTTATCTTTCTCCTTTCCTCAACTAAACCTAGGAACTCCAAGAATATAAAAACTTTGATAATCACCATCACTCTACATTTTGTTATGATAATAACAAAAGCATTGAAGGAACGTCCTACTGGATTTCTCTCATAGCTACTGTATACAGGTACAATTGATAATAGGTATAGGTCCTGCTGTGGAATGATGACAACAGACATTTTATATCACCTCACAGTTTCTGAAGCATTTTCAAATCCATTTGATCCTCACAGCATTTTTATGAGGCTGTCAGTAAAGTTTTTATGTCTGTTTGACCAATGATGAAACTAACTTTCAAGAAGATTAAGAGATTTGTCCAAGATTGGATGAAATGATTTTGAAAATCCCCTTCAAGGAAGGAATTTGTGTCCAAAGAACTGGAACTTTTAATTGAATACCAGATAGATAATTTTGACTATATTAAGTTAAGGAATTTTTGTACAAACAAAACTAATGAAGACAAGATTAAGAGGGAAGCAATAAATTAGGAAATCATCTTTACATTTAAGGGTTCTGATAAAGGCCTCATTTCTAAAATATATAGAGAATTGTCTCATATTTATAAGAATTCAAGCCACTTTCCAATTGGAAATCCACTATATGTTAATTATGTTAAAATACAGATTTGCCAAGTATTTTAACATAATTAACATGTATTAAGAATTCCTGCCATCTAGGGGAGGAGTGGGGACTGGGGGGGGGAAATTTGTAACAGAAAGCTTTGCAAGGGTCAATGTTGAAAAATTACCCATATATATGTTTTACAAATATAAAGCTTTAATAAAATGAAAAAAAGAAAAAAAAAAGGAAATCCCCTTCAAGTCAAAAATTTAATTATTGAAGTACGTAGTTTTCAGTCCAGTGCCTTTTTCATTGCTCCACACTATCTTTATAAAAATTGTACTAGAATGCTATTCTACTCTGTATTTTTAAAAGTTTTGTTACTTTGCCTGATGAATGGTCATATTTTGTGGTGGCCCTCACAGAAAGCAAATAAACAAATGTTTGCAAAACTGTAACTGGACCCAAGTTTAAATTGCTCTAACATATTTTTCCTTTATACTGAATAGATTAAGTAAGAACAGGAAGGTAAAAGGTGAGTGCATCACTTTAATACTTGAACTATGTTGAAATTAATTTTCTCATCATTTTTGGTGACTAATTGGATAGCTTCTGAAATTTTAAATTTAAAAATAGGGGTAGATGATGAATGTTGGAGGGGTTGTGGGAGGGCTGGGACACTGATGCATTGTTGGTGGAGCTGTGAACGGATACAGCCATTCTGGAGAACAATTTGGAGCTATGCTCAAAAAGTTATCAAACTGTGCATACCCTTTGACCCAGCAGCATTTCTATTGGGCGTATATCCCAAAGAAATCATAAAGAAAGGAAAAGGCCCCACATGTGCAAGAATGTTTGTGGCAGCCCTTTTTGTAGTGGCTAGAAACTGGAAATTGAATAGATGCCCTTCAATTGGAGAATGGCTGAATAAATTATGGTATATGAACATTATGGAATATTATTGTTCTGTAAGAAATGACCAGCAAGATGATTTCAGAGAGGCCTGGAGAGACTTACATGAACTGATGCTGAGTGAAATGAGCAGAACCAGGAGATCATTATACACGGCAACAACAGTACTATATGACAATTAATTCTGATGGACATGGCTCTCTTCAACAATGATATGTTTCAAACCACCTCCAATTGTTCACTGAAGAAAGCCATATACACCCAGAGAGAGGGATGCGAAATGTGGACCACAACATAACATTCTCATACTCCTTGACTGATGTTTGCTTACATTGTGTTTCCTTTATCTGATATATCGTTTGTGTAGATAAGATTTTTCTTGCACAACAATGATAAGTTTGGAAATATGTATACATATATTCGATTTGCCAATATTTTAACATAATTAACATGTAGTGGATATCCTGCCATCTAGGGAAGGGGTGGGGAAGTTGGGGGGAAAAATTTGTAGCGGAAAGCTATGTAAGGGTTATTGTTGAAGAATTACCCACACATATGTTATGCAAATAAAATAAAATTTAAAAAAAAATAGGGGTAGAATTTGATAGAAAAGCATTTAGTGGTTTCAAATGCACTTGACAATATATCTGAAAAAATGTGGCTCTCTTCAGGTTGAGGAATACTCTGAAAGGGATGCATACACACTTGTAAAACAGCTGTTTCTGTGGGAAATGGGATGTATGACAGATAATTGATATAGTTATAGGGGGGAAAACAACTTCGAAAACAAATGGATCACAGGTTTTGAATTGGAAGGGTCCCTTCCAATAGTCAGACATTCAGGTCCTGCCTTTTATAACCAGTATCATTTCAGGTAAGTTGCTTAACTCTTCTCATTTCCCTAGTCCATCAGAAGTCCATTATATAAATGGTAGGATACAAATTCAAACTCAGATCCCTTAACTCCAAATCCATTACTATTTCCACTTTACCATAATATATGATAAAAAATTTTAAGCTATTCTATGCATAATTTTAAAAAATAATGTGATATAATGCTACCATGTAATGTCTGTCAAGAAGCTTAACTTCTCTAAACTTCAGTTTCTTTACAAATAAGGAGACATTTGTCCTCCCCAGTTCAGAGAAACATTAAGAACAAATGGATTATCTGAGAACATATTTTGGCTTTTTTGAATGAAACCTGCCACATGCTAAAAACTTGGACCCTTATGGTTGTTATAAGAGAACCCAGAGAAGAAAAGTTAAATATCCTCATCATAGACAAAGATTCACTAGATAAAAGATTTCAACTTCTAAGCTCTTTACTTTTTCTGTCTCTCCACCATGAGATGGTGACAACCTTTTTTTTTAATTATACTGTTCACCTTTATGCAGAACACATTTGACAAAATTGTGTTTCCTTTTTGCTGTAGTGACAGAATCATTTATTAGCTAAGTTCAGAGAATGAGTTACTTGAAGTATGCAAAAGAATCAAGGAGTTATTGCCCACAACCTCAATTACAATCTTTTAAAATTCCCAGCTGCACTTTCACTGAGCTCATATCTACAGTGCAGATGCTATTTGACTTTTTAATCTTGGGCATCAATCCAAAGATCACTCTCCAGTGGAAAAGACAGAAAGATACATCATTTTACTGGCTCAGCCACACTGTCATCAGATTCACTTGTTGTGAACACTTATAATATAATGAACATGAGCTGATCAACAGTATGAGTCACACCTGGCACTACAGCTTTGCTGATGAAACAGTATTGGCTACCCTTCAAATCCACTGTGTACATATTCTACATAAATAAATTTATCTTAAAATATATTTGACAATAAATACATCAAAAAGAATTTTTGTAAATCTAGACCTCAAGACAAAAGGTGATCACAGAAGGGAAAGGACCTTTGTTTGGGGGTGAATAATATGATGATAGAAAATGAAAGAGAGAAGGCAGAGCTGCTTAATTCTGGCTTTCTTGGCCAGAAAATGACCTTTGTACTGGAAAAAAAAAGAACAAAAATGATTAACATAGAGGTGATACCCAAGATCGATAAGGAGGCAATAAGAGAGAATCCAGTTGTTCTTGATGCATTCAAGTCAGCTGGTCCTGATGCAATATGTCTTCTGTTAGGAAAGAATTAGAAGGTGTGATGGCTGAGCCACTGTTAATGATATTCAAAAAACCATAGGAAATGAAAGTTACCACAAGATGGAAGAAAGGCAGTTATTGTTCTGCTTTTCAAAAAAAGAAGGGTTGAGGGACAGAGTCTATATAATCTATTAATCTGCCCCTGCAGCTGACACCTCCTTAATTGCTACAGTTACTGAAGACCTAGAAAAGAAAGTTATCACCATCAAAAAAAAAAAAAAGGTTTAAGGTGCTGCCACAAAATTTTTCTTTCCTTCTATTTCCACTTCTTTGGGAAAAATAAAAAGAAAAGCTTTTGGTAAGGTATCTTATATTATTCTTAAGAAGATAGAGCATTATTAGAAGAAATCACAAGTAGATGAACTCAAAATTTATTCAATGGCCTTATTCAAAGAATAGGTTTTAATCAATGTTAACATGGCATGAGGTCTCTAGTGGAATGTTCCAGGGATTTGTGCTTGGCCATGTGCTGTTTAACATTCTTATCAAAGAAGGCATATATAAAGGCATAAATGGCATGTTCATCAAATATACAGATGACATAAAGGTAAGAGGGATAGCTAAAGCATTGAACAATAGTAAAATCCAAAAAGATCACTGACTAAAATTCAATGGGGATAAATGTAAAATCTTATGCTTAAATTTCATGAAAGTGTCAATTTCACAAGTATCAAATAGCATCTTAGAGAGCAATTAGTCTGATGAAATCCAGAGGGTTTAGTGAATCCTAAATTCAATATGAGGTAAAAATTCATTAAAGAAGTCAAAAGAGATTATACAATCTTGGACTGTATTAAAAAAGCCATCCCATCCAGGAAAAGGAGGTGATTAGTCCTGTTGTACTCAGCCAGTTTCAAATATATTCATTGCTGGGAGTCACAGTTTACAAAAGACATTGATAGCTGAATGACCACCATCAAGTGTGCTATGTATGATGGGAATTCTTTTTGTATGGGTTGACTAGCTGGTATTTAGGTCATTTCTAGCTTTCAAATTCTATGTACAAAAGGCAATTTAAAAGAAAAATTGAATAATTTAAAATCTGTGCATATCATTATTCCAATAAGAGCAATAAATTCAATGGAAAACAGCAAAAGTATAATCACTTTAATTCAGACTTTGAATAGACTTTGTGGCTTCTTAAGACAATACCTTCCTGAAAAACAGTAAATGGAGAGCAATTGGTTTTTCTGAACTGCTTTAACTCCTTGGGGCAGGAGGGGTGGGGGGAAGAGGGAGTGCCAGGAAAGGCCTGATGAAAATACAAAAGGCACTAATAAATCTGTTTTCCAAAAGTGATACATGAAACAGATAGTGTCTCTAGACTATGTAGTAACAATTCGAGTCAAGAAGCATTTCTTAGGTGCTTGCTACATTCTTGCACTCTGTTAGGCAGAGAAGGACAAAAAATTAGTCTGTCCAGTAACAATATTGTATGCTGATAAACAAATACATGGTATAGAAGACATAACTAAATAAATACAAACTAATTTCAGGAGATGGAGACCTAATAAATGTAATCACTATTAAAAGGAGATACTTGAGCTGAATGAATATCATATGCAGGAAGTAATGTATCATTAGCCAGAAAAGGCAGATTAGAACTACACTGTAAAAAGCTTTAAATGCCAAATCTATGTACCATTGTCAGTCTTTACTAGGACTCTATGATGTTATATCTTAAATGTATATTTCCTATTAGTAAAAAAAAATAGCACCCTATTTATTTTCCAATATTTATAAATATTGCCCTAAAGTACTTTTGTATTTTTTTTTTTGGGGGGGATTTCTCCCCTTATAAAACCAGAGCTGAGAATTCCTAACCCTCCAAACCTAATGTTAACTAACAGATATTTGAATTTCTGGTTTATTGTCATTTAATTTATTTTCACATTTTGTAATAAACATTTTAAGAAGGGTTTACAACTACTTATAAATTAGATAACCAATTGCCAGAATCAGTCTTGTCCACAATCCTTTACATAATCTCATTCTGTAGAATTAATTGCAAGGTTTCAAGGGGTCTCAGAGGTTACCCATTTCCCTCTTTGTCTCTCTTCCTCTCTCTCTGCCTTTCTATCTCTATCTCTATCTCTATCTCTATCTCTATCTCTGTCTGTCTCTCTGTCTCTCTGGGCAGATTTTAAGAAAAGGTTTTTAATATAGAGATCTTACATTTCTAAGATGACATCACTTTCAGAAAGCACACAGCACAGATTCAGATATCTGGCTGCAAGTTTGTTTGCCTTTAATATAGCTTGGCTGTGGACGTAGATTCTCATTACTAAATGTCATTTGTAGTGTTAGGATTGTGCTAAGAACTATGGAGAAAACAAGGAAAATCTAAGATGTAGCCTTTGCCTTCTAAAGACTTAAAAACAGAGATATGAGATAGATAGACATGAAGTGGAGAACCAATTATAGGAACAAGTCCATGATTAAGGGCCAAAGCTGACTCATAGGTTTATTTCATTCTCAGGTTTTATGCAGTTTTTGTTCTTTATTAGTCTCTTGATAGCAGGGAAGGGGTGGGCATCAGAGATAGAGAAAAAAATTAATTATTAAAATACAAATGTGTACAACTTGGATCATTTAAAAAAGTGATTAGATACTGAAAGGATCATTTATAATCAAGAATTACTGGGAGCAGGATTATTTGATTAAAAGACATTTCAAGAGGTCTTTTTTGTTGTTTTTGAATTCTAGTATATTAATAATCATGATAAAAAGCTGCACTATTAATTTTTATTGAATAAGGGAATTATTTATTATTTTACCAAATGGATTCCACAAAGAAAATTCTCAGGATCTTTTACTTAAAACAATATGAATTGAGATTTCTACATATGATTCTTTTACAGAGCAATTATTGCTATAACCTTTCTCATCAACAATTTTATACATATAAACATGCATATATATGACTTTAGAGAATTAAGAAGGTGTTGAATTGGTAGGGCTAGAGGGAAGGCAAGGGGAAAGGGAGGGAAAAGACAAGAGGAAGGGAGGAAAGAGGGAGGATGAAGAGAGAGAAAAACAAAATTACCTATGAAGCAAGGATAACTTCCAGTTAGGGCATTGTGGAGGGAGACTAGCAAAAAGCTTTATAAGAGAGACAGGACCTAAAATGGGCCTTAAAGAAGAGGAAACTTTTTTTTTTTTTTAGACAAAGAGTTTGTAATGTAATGCTCAGGGAGAAACTGAGGCAGTATCACACAGTGTAAATTAGGTAATGCTTTATTGATGTTAATTGAGAGTTCAGAATCCATAGCTATGGATCAGGACTGCTGGGACTCATGTCTCAAAGCACAGAGTCCAGGCCGGAGACTTACTGTCATGTCAGCCGACTGAATAATACAAAGTATTCAGCACCTCATTGATGGGGAACACGAATTTTATAAACTCCATAGCCCAGGGGAGACAAAGAACTCATGGGAACAGCTGAGCACATCTGGTGTCCAAGGAAACCATAAATTCAGTTCTGGCAGGTAAGGAGTAAGGATGCCAGAACTGGGAGAAGACAGTAAGTCTGGGTCATACAGATAAGGGGGATGTCAAGGCTGGCCACCTGGAGGTTTCATAACTCCTTTGGAATGTGAGTCCACTTATTTCTGAAGGTCAGGAAGTGGAGATTGCTATTCTGGGACAGAGCAATTAAGGGAAGTTTGGAGATGGGAACTGTAGCTTGGACATGGAAACAGAGCAATTGAGGGAGACCGAGACAGCAACTGAGGGAAACTGAGACTGTGGCACAATAGTAACAGACATGGAAAATGGTATGCATGAAATCTATAAAGATGGAAAAGGGCAAGATGGGATTGAGGAATAGTGGCTACAGACATAATGGGTGAGAGGAAGTACTATGAAATTTGGCCAGCTGATAGCTATGAAGTCTTTACAAGAATTGTAAATAATCAGCAAACTAAAAAAATGCTTCAAGTCATTATAAAGAAATACAAATTAGAATAATTTTCAGATTTCACCTCACACCCAGCAAATTGGCAAAAATGATTAGAAATAGAAAGTAAAATTCAACACATTCAAAACAGATCTCATCATCTTTCCCCTTGAACCCACTCCTCTTCTGAATTTCCTGATTTCTGCTGAGAGCACCATGACCTTTCTAGTCACCCAGGGTTGTCACCCAAGCATTATCTTCTATTCCTCACTCTTCATTTATCAAACAAATTACTATATTTTGTTATTCTTACTTCCACAATATTTCTTGCATTTGCCCCTTTCTCTCCATCTAGTCACCATTCTAATTCAGGCCCTTTTCACTTCCTTCTTGGACAATTATAAGTCTTAAATAGAATTTCTGCCTTAAGTCGCATGCCTCTTCAGTAATCTAATTGATTCATTGATTTCAAACAGTGATCAAGAGTGATTTTCCTAATATGTAGGTCTGGAGAAGGAAATGGCAAAACACTCCAGGTCTTTGCAAAGAAAATCCCAAAAGGGGTCATGAAGGATTAGATATGACTGAACAACTGAACAATTAATAACAGAGTTCTGACCACATGGCTCTCCTAATTTTAGTTTTCATTTGCCTCCAGGATCAAGTATAAATTAATTTGTTTGGAATTTAAAACCCTTTATAATTTTGCTCCAATCTATCTTTTCAGCTTTATCACACATTCATTACTTACCTTCTCATACTCCAGTCCAGCCAGTCTTGCTGTTCTTTATGACATTCTATCTTCCATCTTCAGATCTTTGCTTTAGCTATCTCCTCTTTCTGGCAAAGCATTTCCCTCCCTCCTCACTCCATGAAGTCTACACCTTCTACATGAAACTTTTCCTAACCATTCTTCCCCTCTCACCAGATGCTAGTGCCATCCCCTTAAAAATGAACATATATCTACATAATACACATATGTATATGTATGTATATACTAAGTAAATATACACAAATATATGTAAGTGACTACACACATTATATTTACATACATCTTTTCGCCCAGTAGAATGTAAGCTCCTTGAGTCAGAGACAATTTTTTTTTATCTTTATCTCCAATAACTAGCATAGTACTTGGTATAATATATGTACTTTAATAGATACCTGTTGATGAACTGAATGTTAAAGAGATTTTGGGGAAAAACAATTACTAATTTAACCTTTCTAAAAAAAAATTTGAAATTAGTAAAGTGATTATATTGCTCACAGCCTTCAACCCAGTGCTCCCACTACTGGTCATATACTCTAAAAAGGTCAAAGATAGAGGAAAAGGTTCCATAAAACCAGAATATTTGTGGTGATTTTTTGAAATAGCAAAAAAAATGGGGAAAATCAGTGCCCATAGATTGGGAAATGGCTGAATATAAGTTGTTGTATTTGAGTAGAAAATTAATGTATACTAAGAAACAATGAAAATGAAAAATTCATACTTTAGTGGAAGACTTCTATTAATTGACGAGAGACAATATATACAATTACTACAATAATACAAAAGGGGCTAAGAGTTTAAAATATCAGATTTAAGGTTGAGTAAAATGACCAATACTGACTCCAAAGGACTGATAGTAAATGATTTTATTTATGTTAAGTTTGAAGGTTAATTAACATATAGGTAAAGATGTCTAACAGGCTATTGGTAATGCAAGACTCAGGAGAGGTCTGGATTGGAGACATAGATTTTTGGAATCATATTCAGTTAGTGAATTCAGGGAGTGATAAACTTGCTCATGTAGAAAGTATGAAAAGAGAAGAGAATTTAGGATACAGCCTAGAAAGATGCCCATTCTTAAGAAACTGGAGAAGGAACTGCAAAGGAAATCTAAACGGATTGGTTTAGAAAGAAGAAAACTAAAAGAGAACAATGAGACAGAAAGAAGAAAAGAGCATCAAGGAAAAAGGGATGATCAAGAGTGTAAAATTCCATAGAAAGAATGAGAACATTGGATTTAGTTTTTAGAGAATCACTGGAGATCTTGGAAAGAATGTTTTCAATTGGGTGGTAAAGACTGCACCCAGAATTGCAAAGGGTTAAGAAGTGAGTGGGTAGATAGCTTACTTTGTCTAGGAATTTAGGGGAAATGGAGAAGATGGGCCAAATTTGATTCGGAAATTAGGAAATCATTGATAACTTTAGAGAGAGCAGTTCCAGTAGTGATGGGGATAGAAGTCAATTTGTCTCGTTGGTGAGGAAGTAGATTCAGCAAGTTCAGATTATTATGTCTAGAAGTTTAGTTTGAGGGAATAGTAGAATCAAGAAAAGGTTTCTTAAAATAAGATAAACTTAATCTCTTTTGAAAGAGAGGAAGGATTCAAAAGTGTAAAGGATTGCCTTGGGAAATAGTTGTTTTCTCTACGCAAGGGGTCTTCAAGCAAAGACTGGATGACTACTTTTAGTTTAAGTTGCAGAGGGGATTCCTATTTAAATGAAGGTTGGAGTAGATGGTGGATGAGGTTCTTTGTAACTCAGAGATGTTTACATTAAAACTAAAGTTCCTTTTATCCTTATTTATATCAAAGATCATTGACAAAGTACCTTTAATAGTTTTATTCAATGAATAAAATCATCTGACTAAAGCTGCCAAATTATTTATTTTAATTTTTATTATATTATATTATTTGTTCTTATTATATATGAAACCTGCCAAGGTTTCAAGAGCACCCAGCACATAGGAGGCACTTAATAAATGCTTGTTCACTGACTGACTGCAATCATGAGACCAAATTGTCTACCTCCCTCTTATTATATAGGTGATCTTATGAAATGGAGAGAGTATGTAGAACTGGAAGCTGAAAATACAGTTATGACAATGTGTGAACTCAGATTGATTCCACTTTAGATGTCCTTCCCAAAAACACTTGCTTATGAACTCTGTGATGAGAGTCTGAGACTGCCTATTCATTAGGTTGCTTTTCCTTGGTAGATAAGTACCACATGACAAGGAACTCTTCAGATGCAATCTGAACAGGAGTCCTTATATTCTTTTATTATGTATTTTTATTATCTCAGCATTTAGTATTCTTATCACTGAAGAGCACACTGTACTATTTCTGGCTCCTTCAAAATATGTTTCTCCTTGGATGTTTTCCTCTCGTTGGCAGCCCAGTATGTGAGTAAACAACTTCATAGGACACAAGAGAAGAGACTCCAACATTTCAGTTTAGGGTCTCATAAAGTGGAGTCTACTCAATTCCTGGGAAAAGGCTAGTAGAAACCTCAATGTATTTACATAATGCAACTTGCACACTTGCACAAATCTTTGCTAATCTCCATTCCAATAGCCCAAAATGTTTGGTAAAAGGGTCATATGTGCAAAATGTTTTTGTCCTTACAGAGAAGGAATTAGCTTGGATGGAATAATGTCTAGGTTATCTATCCCTTTACTGTTTAGTTTATTGCTTTGCCAGCACAGGATTGTTTTCCACTTATCCATGATATGACTCAAAATGACAGAAATTCATTTTTTTGAGACACTATTTTAAAAATATCACTAAAAGGAAAATTTAGGCTGAATAGCAGACAGTTTTCTGGTATTACTTGAACTACAATATACAATATGCTCTGCTGTTTCCAAGGTTACACAAATTCTGTTCCTCTCAGAATCTTCAGAGACAGCTGACAATCTCCTAGCCCTTTGGGGTACAGGGTGGGGAGGAGAGGGATGGAAAGAATATGTAACTGATAAGAATATACTGTAAATTATTTCAGTTCAAAACCTTGAGGCTATCTTTGATAACTCCCTCTCATTCACCTCTCATAGCCAATTGTTACCAAATGCTAATAATTTTCCCACTGAAATTTTTCTATGTTTTCTTTCTATTTTCATCCTTACAATATTAAACAAATTTTTATTTCTGCTTGCTGGGATTATTGTAATAGTCTCCTAAATAAGTTTTTCTCATACATGGCCCAGCACATGTTAGGAACTTTTAAAAAGTTTATTGATGGACTAAATGGCATAGTGGATAAAGAGTTGAACTTGGAGTCATTTATTAATGTTTGTTAATTAGCCATAGGATGCTACAAGCCACTTAACTTCTCAGACTTGATTTTCTTATCTACAAAATAGGGATAATAATAGTACCTACCTCACACAGTTGTTGTGAAGCTCAAGTGAGATAATACATGTAAATAACTCTAAATCTTAAAACATTACGTGTGAATAATTTCTATTTAAATGAATTCTACTATCTTTTCTCTCAATCCATTCTTTATTTTGCCAGAATAGTATTTCTTGTGCATAGATCTGATCATGTCACCCCTCAATTAAAAATAATATTTAATGGTTCCCTATACCTTCCTGTATAAAATTCAAACTTTATTCAAGGTCTTCCAAAATCAAATCTCACTCTTTCTCCTTTCCAACTTCATTCCATAATTCTTTTCTCCACATACTATTTTCCAACAAAATACTCTCTATCTCCTAATACATCTTGTGCCTACCCAGTTTCGTTTCTTGAGGTATTCCTAATATATTTATCTTTATTCCTACTCATAACTTGAAGTACATCAAAGATGCCATCTTCTCTCTGAAGACAATCTACATGTGGGTAAGGGCCTTTCCCATTAAGCCTCATTTTATATGCATGTAACTTTATTTTGCATCACCCTAATATACTTATTATGAATATTGTATATTAAAGTTATCAGTGCACTTTACCCTATTAGACTATAAAATTAGAGGAACCACATCTTGTCTAAATTTGGCATCTCCTCTATCATGTCAATACCTAGTCACAGCAAACATTTTTTTAAATGTAGGATACAATCTGGCTTTTGGCCTCATCGTTCAACCCAAACTAAAATCTCTATCTTGTCTCTGTTTCTGTCTCTGTCTCTAATTATCTCTCTTCCTTCTTTCCTCCTTCTCTCCCTCTCCTCCTTATTCTTCTTGTCCTCTTCTCTCTGTCTCTCTTTCTCTCTGTTTCTCTGTCTCTCTGTATCTGTCTCTGTCTCTTCCCCTCACTCTCTATCTCTGTCTCTCTTTCTGACTCTCTCCAAGAACTGCCTATTATACCTGGCATCTAAAAAATCAATGAGAACTTTGAAAGATTTCTCCTCAATATCTAACACCAATAACCACTTCTATCTCTTAGATTCTTCTTTTTGGATTTTCATGACCTTTCTCTCTTGGTTTTCTAATTAGTCATCAATTACTTATTCTCAGTCCTTTTTCCTGGATTTTTATCTATATCCTGCCTACTAACTAGGGGTGATTCCCCCCCAAAGGCTGTATCTTGAACTCTCTTCTCTGTCTCTGTCTCTGTCCCTTTCTGTCTCTGTCTCTCTCTCTGTGTCTCTCTCTCTGTCTCTGCTCACTCTCCCTCTCGCCCTCTCTCCCTCTCTCCCTCTCTCTGTCTTTCTATCTCTCTGTCTCTGTCTCTGTCTCTCTCTATATGTGTGTGTGTACATATATATATGTATATATATATATAATTTCACTTGCTAATCTCATCAATTTCTGTGGGTTCAATCATTATTTCTGTGCTGACAATTCTAGGATTTATATATTCAGACCTAGACTCCATACTGATGTATCTATATATAGGCTACTATATTTTATGTGTACACATAAATAATTATGCATTCTACCCACATGCATTTAACATTTATATTCATAATATTTAGATATATGTATACAAATAAATACATACTAGCTAGGAACATAAGGGTATCAGGGAGACCTGAATTCCAATCCTTCCTGTGTGATCTTGATCAAGTCTCTTAATTTCTCTTATCCTTAGTTTTCTCATCTGTAAGGGTTGCTATAAGGATTAAATGAGATAACATATGTAAAGCACATTATAAATCTTAAAGAGTAACTGAAATTCTACTTATAATTATTGATTATAATTATTATTATAATCAGGCCTGTAATATTTTCTTTGATTTATCCTGCCAAATCATTATCTTTCAAGGGTGGGTTCTTTGAAAGCAACAAGATTTGAGACAGCTTGAGATTTTGAGAGCTGTCTGGTAAATAAAGTGGTTGACACTATGACCTATCAAAAATGGATTGTGACTCCATTTATGTTTTGGGTTCCTTTTTGTGCCTCACAGAATTCGAAGGTAAACCCAAGAAGAAAAGCTTCAGTGGTTACTCTAAAAGAGAGAACATTCATATGGAATGTACTTAGGATAAATAGCATTGTTGTTTGTCCTTCCTTCTCCAAGAGGACCATGATATCAGGGAGGTGATGCCATGACATGTAAGTGAATTAGATTTAAATGAAGAAGGGCTGTGCAAGATCACCTGCCTCAGTTTCCCCTCCAGAGCCATCTAGGTCTAGTGGCCAGATATAGATCAGGCTGATTGGAGATGGTCTTGGATATTAATCTAAGGAAAGGGTGACCTTCCTAGACTGCAGGTCTATGTCATTTTCCCACTCAGGAAGCCCTAATTTATTAAGTACATACTATGTATGCACTTAATAGTCTAGCACCCTTTTAAGCTTTGTATCCCCAGTGCTTAACAGGGTGCCAGACTGACTCACAGTAGGTATTTAATAAATGCTTGGTAATTGAATTCTTATTTTGAGTGTGTGAGGTAATTGGGTTTAAGTGACTTGTTTAGGGTCACACAGCTAGTAAGTATTAAGTATCTGAGGCTATCTTTGAATTCAGGTTCTTTTGTCTTCAGGACTAGTGCTGTGCCTCTGTAATTGAATTCTTAACAGTCATTTTGGTTACACTTCATACACTGTTTCTTGGAGATGCTGATGAGGGGGAGAAGGCCACATTCTTTAATGGTCCTTAAAACCAAAGACTGTGAAGAGTTAAAAGTTTGCTAACCTTTACTCCAGAAAGATGAACTCCTAATCTGTACCATTGGGGAAAAAAAGATGTAAAAATGTCTTTGTAGCCCAGCTGCCACCTTAATTCTGCCAGCCCTTATCTCACGGGAACCTCCTCTAATAACAATGCAGTACCCTGCTAAATTTCAAATAAATCTGGGGCACCACACAATTTGGCTGGGACTTGAAGGGGGAGGGGAAGGAAAGGGGAAGGAAGACTATGTAATTATGTGTCTTTGTTCTGTTTTAAATACAAAATCAGGTGAAATTCTCAGCATTCTACTTTGACCTTGGAGGCCTTCTTGAAAATGAATCCTGAAACAATGCAAAACTTGTAAAGTTCAGGCAAATCAAAACAGGAAAAAAATATTAAACCATTTACCTGAAACCTCACCAAACTGATAATAGAGGATTTTGCAAAGTTCTGTTTATAACTATCCCAGAGTTTCAAAAACCAAATCACATTCATGTGGCCAAACACCAGGGAGAAATGAATACCATATGTCTTTTCTCTAAATTATATTTTTAAAACAGCGATAATGAAAAGAAAAAAAAAATTAATGGGCAGTTCAGAGCATTTAAAACCAAACAGTTTTATGTTCTTGTACTTTATAAGGATAACAAGGGAAATCCACCTCTGAGGGATATACTTTTTTGAACAGATAAAACAAAAGATGCACCACGCCCTTCTACATAAGTAAAACTGAAATCAAGGTATGGCATAAATGTTTTTCTGCTTCCCAGTGTTAGATATTTAGTGCAGTGAAAGAGTTTAACACAGCAACTACACTGGATTTCTGAATTCCTTTCCCCACCTGAGGAGGAAAATCCTATAAAGCAATCTGTTCTCTCTCCACCTACCCTACCCATCCCCAAATCCCTCTTTGAGAGAGGATCTTACTCTCTTCTGGGTCCTAGCCTATTGGGATGGCAATTACATCTCTAAACAGAGCTCTAAGTTATGAAAATTATCTTGCTTTCTGCCACATAAGAAAGGATGAACATTGCATTTCCAAATAGCTTTGTATGTCAGTTTATTTTTATTTTCCACCCCCAAATATACCCACTCAACTTGGGAAGGTGAAATAAATGTATTTTAAAAATCTGTACAACATGATAAAATTGCACACCAATACCAATTAATCACTGAGCCAATTTTTTGGTCACAAAAGAAATCGTGATTTTATAAATTATTAGAGTACAGAATTAATGACAGGAAGGATTGTAGAAATTACTTCTTTCAAATCCCTTCATTTCATTTCTTTACACACACACACACACACACACACACACACACACACACACGAAAATTGATGTCCAAAGAAATGAAATATTTGACCTATTCAAGGTTACAAGGTTAGTAAGTGGCAAAGGCTGTATTTGAACTGAGGTCATTTGACTCTAAATCTATTGCCTTTTTTTTTTTTCCTACTTCCTAAGTAATTGAAATTTTTGAAACTCTTAGTCCAGGACAGTAGCAAATGAAAGTGAATCTTGCTCCTTCCTTTTCTATGGAATACCTATTTTCAAATGAACTGTCACATGCTATTATAAGCAGTTATATATATGTATACATACATACATATATACATATACACACACACACACCTGTTTACCTCGAACTGTTCTGTGGTCCAGCTGTGAAAGCCCAGGTACCATACATATGCTGCTTTGAAATTCACAGTTTAAATGTTTCTGCTTTCTCACTAATTATGTGGTACAGTTGCTGAGTCTGTAGTCAAGAAGACATGAGTTTAAATTTAGCCTTAGAAACTTATTAGCTGTGTGACCCTGGGCAAATCACTCCATTGCTCCTTGCCTCAGTTTCCTCAGCTGTAAAGTGGGGATAATAATAGCACCTACCTTCCAAAGTTGTTGTGAAAATATGATTTTTTTTAAAGCACTTGGTATAGTACCTGACATATAATAAATGATCGTTTCCTTCCTAATTATTTTTAATGAAATGTTTTCCTGATTTTTTTCTTACATTATTATTAATTCAAAATAATTACTTCTCTCACCATCCAGTAGAATCATCCCTTGTAACAAAATATAGTTGAACAAAACAAATCAACACATTTGTCACCTGATACGGCTATAAGTCATTCCATCCATATCACTCACTACCTCCTTGGAGAGAAGAGGTAGGCATACTACTCTGTGGTCCCTGACAGTCAAGACTGGTCAGTATTTTCATTTTCTTTTCAATGTTGTTTTTCTTTGAAGTATCGTGGTGAATGTGCAAAAATGTTTCTGGCAGCCTTTTTTGTAGTGGCAAGAAACTGGAAACTGAATGGATGCCCATCAGTTGGAGAATAGATGAATAAGTTATGATATATGAATGTTATGGAATATTATTGTTCTGTATGAAACGATCATCAGGATGATTTCAGAGAGGCCTGCAGAGACCTACATGAACTGATGCTAAGTGAAATGAGCAGATCCAGGAGATCATTGTACACAGCAACAAGATTATACAATGGACGTAGCTTTTTTCAACAATAAGATGATTCAGGTCAGTTCCAATGATCTTGTGATGATGAGAGCCATCTACACCCAAAGAGAGGACTGTAGGAACTGGGGGTGGATCACAACATAGCATTTTCACTCTTTTTGTTGTGGTTTTCTTGAATTTTATTTTCTTTCTCATTTTTTTCCTTTTTGATCTGATTTTTCTTGTGCAGCAAGATAATTGTATAAATATGTATGCCTATATTGGATTTAATATATATTTTTACCAGTTTATTGGATTACTTGCCATCTAGGGGACTGAGTTGGGGGGAGAGGGAGAAATTGGAACACAAGGTTTTTAAGGCCAATATTGAAAAATTATCCTTGCGTATATTTTGAAAATAAAAAACTTTGGGGCAGCTAGATGGTGCAGTGGATAGAGCACCAGCCCTGAAGTCAGAAGGACCTGAGTTCAAATTTGACTTCAGATACTTAACACTTCCTAGCTGTGTGACCCTGGGAAAGTCACAACCCCAATTGCCAAAGCAAAAAAATAAAATAAATTAAAAAAAAACTTCAATTGAAAAAAAAGAAATGATTATTGTGGTGATTGTATAGATTGTTCTTCTGTTTTTGCTTACTTCATTCTAAGTTCATCCAAGTCTTCCACAGTTTCTCTGAATTCTTCATATTCTTTGTTTTTCATGGCACACAAATATTCCATTCCATTCATACATCACAATTTTTTCTCCAGTCATTTTGTAACCATTGGAAGTTTATTTTTGCTTTCTATTCTTTGCTACCTAGTAACTAGAATATGAATAGCATGACTTTTCTGATATAATTCCATATTTTTTTTTGGAATGGATGAATGAATTCTCAGTTCTATCAATAGTGTACCTACTTGACTTTGAAAATAATATAGAATTATTCCTTATTGTTAGGATTACATTTCTTAAAGTCTATGAGTCAAGAGGAAAGTACAGGTCATTGCTGAATTTGAATGCATTGAAAAAAATTTGTCAAAAATTGTGGTTTTATTAGTGTTTGGGTAGATGGAGAAGCCGATGTATAATTTATGAGAGTCTTAGAACATTACCTGAGGTTCTGAGAGTTTCAATGACTCATTCCTGGTCACCATAGCTAACAAATATCAGAGGCAGGATTTAGAACCAGATCTCCCAGATTCTATTCACTATTCTACTCCGTTCAGAGGAAATGGAAAGATATCATCATTAGAGTAGGCTTTCAGTTCTGTATGTCCTTTTCAGATTGAAGGTTAATTTATTTCACTTGGGAATTTATAACTGAAGCATATATGCTACTTTACTTTGTTATATTCAAGCCCCGTTAAAAATACTTTTGTCTATAAGTGTTGGTACTTAAAGACTCCATGAAGTATCAAATTCAATGGGATTACTATCATAATAATTACATTCTTTCAGTGGAAATGAAGGGATGGATGCAAAGGACACAAAGAAGTATCTACTGGATTTGGTAATTGATGTTAGAATTGAGAAAAGAAGGAAGATTCAAAAATAGGAACAGCAAATTACATTTATATTATACTTTAAAGTTAGAAAGCATTTTCCATATACTATCTCATAATGTGTTTTATAAACCTTAAAATATTATAGAAATATCAGCACTATTGAAAATAAATTTGATTCTCATAATCACCCTGTGACATAAGTAAGATAGGACTTGCTAATCTATTTTACAGATGAGGAAACAGTCTTCCAAAGGATAAGTATCTTGCCCAGGGTCATGTCAGATAAATGGCAAAATGCAAGCTAAAATGTATGTCAACACTAAAAGCTGTTCAACATTAGAAACCTTGACAGGGAACTTGGTTTAAAGAATGACAGACTAGTTTTAGGTGCGATAAGAAAATGGTAGCATCTACAAATGGAAGGAAATATCCAGTAGATAGTTAGAGCTTGGAAAAAACAGCAGAACTAAAAATATAGATTTGGCTGTCACCATAATAGAAGTAATTGTTAGAGCTGAAAGGAGTTCTTTAAAAGTAATGAAAGTTTTGAGAAAAAGGCTGAAGGCTTAACCTTAAATACACATTTAAGAGGTAAAGGAGAAAATACATTGAAATGAATTAAGATTTTGTGTAATATGTGCTTAAAGAAAGACACCATTCTATTTTAAGCATTCTAGAAAATTAGAAACAAAGTTTGATAGCCATTGGTTGGAAAATAGCTAAACAAACCATAGTCTAAAATAGTAACTGCTATTATTTTTCAGTAAGAAATGATAAAGATGAAAAATCCAAGAAATATAAGAAAACTTCTATGAACATATGCAGAGTGAAGTAGACAACTAAGAATGACATATATGACTACAGTAATATAAATAAAAAGAAGAAAAATAAATTAAACTTTGAGAAACTATTATTACCAATTAAGAAATGGGGCATTATAGGTGTTGAATGTCATTCAATGAGTCCTGACCACTGTAATATTTATTAATTATTGTTTTTCTTTGCCATATGAGAAGGTTCATTGTCAGTGGAAGGTCATATTATGTGGAAATGATTGTGCTATAAATAAGACATAAAGAGAACTTATTTTAAAATAACCAACAATGTATTGTTCTTATGTACATGTTCTTACCTTCCTATCACCAAATTCCATAGATTTTGTTTCCAGAAAACATGTGTTAAGGAAAATCATTAAACTCTTATGGGAAAGACTATTTCTAGTGAAAATTAAAATATGAGTTTTCATTATTAACCTAATAATTGATAATTAAGCCTAACAATATCCTAAAATTATTTTATTAAGAATTTTACATTAATTAGAGCAGTAAATCCTTAAATTTCAAAAGTGACCCATTCAATCTTTCTCTCAATTCATTGCAAATATATTATTTGTGTCATATATGCAGAGGGACAGTTAGGTAGTACAATAGAAATAGTGCTGGCCTGGAATCAGGAAGACTCATCTTCCTGAATTGCAATCTAGCCTCAGACACTTACTAGCTATATGACCCTAGGTAAGCTACTTAAACTCATTTGCCTCAGTTTCCTTATTTCTAAAAAGAATTAGAAAAGGAAGTAGCAAACCACTTCAGTATCTTTGCCACAAAAACCCCAAATGGGTCACAGTTAGACATGAATGAAACTGCTGAACAACAACAACACATGTGTATAAGCTCTTTGAGGGAGAAGAAAAAAGGAAGAAGGAGGAGGAGGAGGAAAAAGAAGGAGAGGATGACAAGGAGGAAGAAGAGGAGGAGGAGGAAGAGAATGCAGCTAGTGGTATCAGCAAATATCTTGTGTTAAGTGGATTCTGAGCTTTGATATGAAGGAAATAAGAAATTCTTTAAGACAAACATGAGGAGAGCAAACATTCTAGTTCTTAGGCCATTTTCCGCAAAGAAATGTAGGCTGAGGATGGAATGCCATGGGCAACGAACAGATTAGCACTATGAGTGAAATCAAATGTGTAAATCAGTTAATTAACAAGCCATGCATACATATTAGATGCTATGCATTGTGCCAGGGATACAAAGACAAAAAGGCAGGGTATTCTAAAAGCCTGAATGCAGTTTTTTAAAGTTAAATCTTAAAACTTTACTCAGACTTTGGGGATACCCTGAATAACAGTCTTTGCCTTCATGAGGTTTAGAGTTTCTCTAGTAAGAATCTGAGGGAATATAAAGGAGAATTACATGAAAAGATTGGGGAAATGGTAGAAAGACAAAAGGCTTATATCCAAAGTTAAGAAGTTTAAAAATTCTCCAGGAGGTTATATGGATAAGATCTTAGAGATAATTTAGTTCAAGCCCTTCATTTTACAGATGAGGAACTGAGGACCAGAGTTAAGTGAGCCTGTGGTAATAAAAATTCCCTTATATAGAAAATGAAAAGAGTAAAAAAAGGATTTCTTAGGGTCTTCTTCATATTCTGATATTATTCATCAACACTTGACATCTACCAATTAATTAATATATATTAATTACTTGTTATGTGACAAAGCCTCCATTTAAAGAGGGCTCACAGACTAGTCAACTCCTCATTTCTCACAAACTGCATTGCTTGGAATTGAACCCTAATATCATCATGCTCCCAGAAAAGCTCTTCATCACTAAACTCATCATTGATGAGAATGCATCCACTTTCATATTCACTTTTCTTCAGTATCCTCTGCCCCTCTGATCAGAGAACTAGAGAGAGGAACAAAGAATTCCTCCCAAATTTTCCATCTGAAGAAGGTTCACAGAGTAGTCAGTTCTTCATTTCTTACCAGATGAACTCCTTGGATTGGACTTCAAAGTAATCCTGTTCTCTACACCTTCTCTCTACCATCCCCTCCCCTTTTTCAGGTTTCTCTTGTATACTGCCTTCTCCTAGTGCATTGTAAATTCCCTAAGGACAGAGACTCTCTTTTTTTTATTTTTATCCTCAGAGCTTGGTACAATGCTTGGCATATAGTAGATACCTAGTAAATGTTTATTGATTGACTGGCACTGTGCCAGGTGCTGATACAAAGACAAAAAAGAAATAGTCCCTGTACTTGAAGGATTTAAATTTAGCCAGGGAAGACAAGATGTACCTACACAGGTATAAGCAAAATATATTTATTGTTGTATAGTCATGTCTGACTATGACCCCATTTAGGATTTTCTTGACAAAGATACTGGAATGGTTTGTCATTTCCTTTTCTAACTTGTTTGACAGGTAAGAAACAGAGGCAAACAGGGTTAAATACCTTTTCCAGAATTAGACAGCTAGTAAGTGACTAAAGCCAGATTTGAACTCAGGAAGATGTCTTCCAGACTCCAGGTCTGGCATTCTATCTATTGCACCACCATTATTATTATTATTACTATTATTGCCATTTATTGTTATCTTGCTTAGGCTGGAGGTGTAAGCATTTACTATTGATCAGCTTGGGAGCTGTGACTTGCTTGGTTTTTGACCTGGACTAATTCATCTTTCCTTAGGCAATCTGGTTAACCCTCTGTTCCCTAAAATTTATCACATCAATTCTGAACTGAGTACCAGCACCCAATCAGCATAGCCTACTACAGTTCAGAATTTCCAAACTCAGGAGATTTATGCCAGCCCCTCCCCAGTAGCTGGTATTACAAGTATATGGTACCTACCACACCTTCTAGAAGCAAAATAATTTGAGGGAAAAGAATCTAGAACCTGGGAGATTCCAGGTAGACTTCACATAGAAGATGAAGATTAAGCTAAACCTTGAAAAGAAGAAAGAAATAAAAAAAACAACAACATTGACCTCTAAAAAGAGAAAGAAATGAATGGATTTCAAAAAGTTTTTTTCTACAAAATTTTAACATAATTTTAGTTTTACAAACCTAGAATAATATTTACAGAATAAGTCTCAGTGGATGAAACCATTTCATTTTTTCAAGAAATACACATTCCACAGTCATCACTGGTATGGTCTACTTTAAAAAATTAAGGAAATAAAAAGGAAAATGTTTACAAAGTACATTAAAATTATGACACCCATTGGGGGGAAAACCTGGCAGGTAAAAACCAGAGCTGATATTATCCTTCAGTCCAGACTTTATGGGAGACCAGGAGAACTGGTCAGAACCAAGCACCGACTTTTAACTTTGGAATTTCCTGGCTTGTTTGGTCTATATCACAGACTAACTTTCTATAAACAAAGCCCTTTTTTATAATAACCAGTATGTGCTTTGGCCCAGCAACTCTAAGGAAATTGTTCATAGTGCTCCTAGTAAAAACTTGCAGAACATTTTGGGATATCTGTAGAACAGAACATAACTCAACAAAATAGGGTTTGATTGCAGTACTATTCTTTTTAGAATACTTTTTAATATTCTTTTTTTAAGAATAATTGATGTATTCAAATAATACTCCTTTCATTTTCAAAATATTTATAAGCATCACTTATTTTTCACAGTTCTGTGAATTGTGCAAATATTACAGGATTTTGAATTCTATTCTTGCACACATGATGAAACCATGAAGAAATTCTAGTCAACAAGTCAATAAGTATTTATTAAGTACTTTCTTTGTACCAGGCACTTAAATGTTGTTGCTGACTTTTTTTTTTTACTGCAGAGCTTTTTTTTTTCTATTTTCTATATGTAATTATGGAGAATATTTGAAATATACCTCAGTCGAGTATCTAGGTCCCTATGAGCCAAGCCATGAAGAGTTACTCATGTCAAATGGCAATTCAGTTGAGTTTTCCACAGAAAAAAAGTCAAGCACAATTCTAAGATAATAGTTCCTTTATATAATGCTTTAAAGTTTGCAAAGGGCTTTGCATGAATTTTGGTCTCTCACTTGACCCTAATAACCTTGTGAAATAACTTCTATTATTATTCCACCTTTATTGATGAGGCTGAAAAAATGATTTCCTGAGAGACATTTGAAACAAGATTCAAATTCAGGTCTTCTTGACTTCAAGTCCAACACTATCCACTGAGTCACCTAGTTTCCTTAATGTATATGTATATTGTAATGGATATGTAATATTGGATTACTTGCTGTCTAGGGGAGAGGGGGTTGAAGGAAAGGGAGGGAGAAAAATTTGGAACACGAGATTTTACAAAGGTGAATGTTGAAAACTATCTTTGCATGTTTTTTGAAAATGAAAAGCTGTTATTAAAGAATAAACTTTTTTTTTCTTTTTTTCAAGATAAATTGCTGTTTTTTTTGAGTTTTATTTTATTTTATTTGCATAACATATGTGTGGGTAATTCTTCAGCAATAACCCTTACATAGCTTTCCATTACAATTTTTCCCCCCAACTCCCCACCCCTCCCCTAGATGGCAGGATATC
>JAJPUD010001928.1:33208-55450 GCA_023553655.1 Myrmecobius fasciatus | reverse complement strand
CCAACATTCATCATTAACTTTTCCTGTCATTTTAGCCAATCTGACAGAGCACCACATGATCTTTAAAAGCATTCTATACCTGTTATTCTTAAGTCTGAACAAATGAACTAGGGCAAGGGAAAATGATAATGACCCTAAAGAATAAGAATGTCATGATAACTTATTTTTGATGATCAGGATGCCACTACTGAAATGAAAAAAACTGACCCTGTTATTTTTTCATGGATTAAATCCATCTCATGTAACTGCTGTAACAGGCAGGATGCACAGCCTGCGTGTCACCTTGCTCTCCTAATTTCCATTTTGAGCACTTGTTCTATATATTTACCAAGCACCACTGCCTCTTTGTTTCATAATACTAGGAGCTCATCAGGTTCTAACCAACCTAAACCAGAATATTATAGATATCTTAAACTAAACAGATCCCAAACTGAATTCATTACAGGCAGCTGGTAGCACAGTGAATAGAGCACTGGCCCCAAAATCTGGAAAGCCTAAGTTGATATTAGTTGTGGGTCTCTGTGCAAGTCACTTAATCCTAAAAAAAAGAATAAAACAGAGATCATCACTTCATGTTTGAAGAAGTTCCAACATATTGGACAATAATATCTCTAAGTTACATTCATTTTCTAGCTTAACCTAATGCTAATACTCCCCTAATTAAAAAAAATCACTATTTTTTTTTACCAATCAATAACTAGAATTTCAAGCTCCAGTCCTTATGGTAAGTAAATCTTTAGTAATGGTAATTAATCATTTGTGAGACCTCCACTTATGAAAGAGTTGAAGTGACTTTGCCTAAAAAAAAATCCCCAAAACAAAACAAAAATTAATTAATTATCTTTCTACCTACTTCAGATCTTCATTCTTCCTAATTTTCCCATCACTGTCAAGGAGACCAGTATCCTTCCAGTCAATCACCCAAATTCAGAACAAACCCTCCTTGTTTCCTCTCTCTCTCACCCTGCCCTTCCCAATATCCAATTGGTTATCAAGTTCTGGCAATCCTACTTTTTTTTTTTTTTTTAAATATGTCTTGTATATTTCTCTTCTAAAGCTTCCACATCCCTGGCACAGGCTCTCAACACCTCATTCTTAGACTATTGCAAATGCCTGCTGTTTGATTTCTCTGCCCCAAGTCTCTCCCTATAACATTCCATCTTCTACTCAGTTGACAAGTAAATTTTCTTAAAGGACAGGTCTGATTATGTCATCTCTTCACCCTCTCCAGTCAATAAATTCTAATGGCTTCCTATTACCTCCAGGATCAAATATAAAATTCTAATTAATTTTTAAAACCACCCTGACCTTATTTTTCTGGCTTAAACTAATGCTAATACTCTCCTAATGAAAAAAAAAATCTATTTTTTCCTTATACCTTTTTTACACCTTAACTTCTTGTACTCTGTGATCCAATAACTTCTATGCATAGAACATCATCTGCAGAGGCTTTTCCACTAGATGTTCCCTATGCTCAGAGTTATTTCCCTACTCATCATCTCCTGGCTTCCCTGGCTTCTTTTAAGTTTCAGTTAAAATTTCATCTTCTGCAAAAAGCTTTTCCCAACCTCCCTTATATTATGCCTCCTTTCTGCTGATTATTTCCAATTTATCCTATATATAGCTTTTTTGTTTATCTCCCCCATTAGAAGGTAGCTCCTTGAAAGCAAGGTCTGGATTTGTTGTTGTTTGTTTATGCTTGTTTTATGTGTGTATGTATTTTTTTTGCCTTTCTTTGTATCCTCAGCACTTAGCACAGTGCCCAATAAATACTGTTTGATTTGATATGACAAGTACAGTGGTGGTAGAGGCTGCCTAGCAATAAGATGTTTCCAGGAGGGCAAAAAGGTCAGGCATGATGTAATTTAATTGGGTTTACTTTAGCCCTGTAAGAGCCAATATAAAAATGACAGCAGGGTATTGTGACCCTTCATGTGAGGTGTTCTTCTGTGCCTTGTTCATTGCTTGCATGTCAAGTAGCTCTGAAAATCACAATAGAATCCTATGTGCTCTGGGTGAGGATCACTGGGAACCAAATAACTATTATCATTAAACCAACTGGATTGATTTTAAAGGGAAGGGGAGGTTCTATAAATCCTATCATTTCTTCCTTATAAAATGAATGACCTCAACCATCCTGCCATTTTTAAGCTCACATCATGTATTTCTTATAATACAGTATCTTTTTCTCAGCCAAATAATCATCTTTCCATTAAATATGCAGAACTTTTGATGTTTATTAGCCCTTTGGGATATAGAGTAAGGAATTACACTTCATTGCAATGTTGATTATATTACTACAATGTCAAAGATAATACTTTATATATGTTGCCTCTAGATTTGTTTCTATCACCCCTTGATGAGAGAAAGGTATGAAAGTTACCTAGTAATACAATTTTCTGTTGTAAAGTTAGTTCTGGAGATTTCAACTAAACATTCTTGGTTATGTTTTGTTAAAAAGGTTATCATCTATTTGAATCATCAAAACCTCATACAGATATCGTCATATGACTGCCTTCCTCAAAGTTCAAATATTGCTTAAACTGCTTTGACATACTATATACATATTATTTGATGAATATTTTATTATTGTTCCAGGAAAAGCTTTTAAAGGAATACATAAGCCAGCAATTATAGTGAAAGAATGTCTCATTCTCAGGGATGGTAGGAATGCCAGCTCTATGCTGCCTAACTAGAAGATGGACTCATTCACAATAGCATAATTGCTTAATCACACACTCAAATGTTGAACCAGCAAATACCACATATCGCCGATCTTCTCCCACTTTATCACCAATGGAGATCATACACAAAAAAACCCCAATTTTTGTCCAATAAAGAATTTTGGAGGAGTATCCAAATCGGTTTGAATAAATTAGAAAGATTCATTCTGCTTATGTATAGCATTCTGCTTATGTAGAGCTTATTAGGCTCTCCCTAACAAATATCCAAACCCTGACTTGGAAAATCTATTCAGCAGAAGACCTGATTAAGTAACAATGATGACCAAATTGTTAGTCCTTGCCCTCAGTGGTTAAATTCAGCTGCTGGATTAATAAACTCTAAAATGTTATGCCCAAACAAGTTCCTAGGTCCAACTATAACAATACTCAAGTTTTTGAAAGGGTATTTTAAAATTATATATTTTTATGTTTAATTCCCAAACTTCAAGGGAAATAAATAATTTATAAAGGCAACATAGGGGAGGGAGAAGGGTAGTAGTCCAGGCTATGTAAACATGAAGGGAAATATTTAATATCATTATATTATTTAAATTGAATTTGAAAAACTCCAAGCTAAATAGTTCTCAGTTTATTCTGTTGGGGTTATTTTTATATTATGCTTGGCTACTTAAGTTCATAATGTTAACTACATGATAGCAAATATAATGTTTTTATGGAAAGTTGTATGTCCTTAGTGAATTGCTTTTATTATCAAACAATTCTTTTAGAAAATGGAGTCTAGAATCATTACATGTACTAACTAAAAAGTCATTTCCCAATATGAGGAAGTGTGTCTAAAAGACTTGAAAGTTGCATTTTGAAGCAAATTTTTCAGTTCAACGGTAAGTTTGCCTATTTGACAAATTTACAAACTTCAAAATAGTACCAAAATTGGTATTTCCAAAAGATAGTCTGAAAGTATTATTGAACTCATGAGAAACATGGTCAATGCATAACTACAGTCCTTGAAAATATATTCCTAAAAAAAGCTGTAGTTAGCAAAGGACATAAGTTAGGGGCCTCTTTTAAGTCAACAGGAAACAATACAGGAAAAAGCTGTTACTATGGTTTTCTTTCTTAACTTCTCCTTACCCTCTTCTTAAATGGCCTTTAAAATAAATATAGGAGTCATTAAGAAAGGCATTTACTTTAATTCAAGTGATAGCTTTGCCAAATTTTCAGTATAACTAATTATGAATGGCAGGGTTTAAAGCAAGGCTGAATTTGTGATTCAGTGTTGTTACTTTCCTCTTACCTGTACAGGCTCTATTTCTATAATAGGGGAAACCTCTTGGTTGATCTTGAAATTGTATCTTGTCATGGAATAGCATCCCTAAGAGCTTATGTTCCAAATCCCTAGCATATATTTTTGAATGTCCCAAATAGGGTCTGTATGTACAAATCAGCCTGACCCTTTCCTAAATACAAACATCTTCCCTTCCCCCTTCTGTTCTCTCTGCATTATTTCACAGCCCTTAAATTTCCATTTTCAATTTCATACTATTTCAGTGTACTGTGCAAAATTGAAAGAAAGAAAAGCTCATGGTTACAATGTCAAAGATAGGATTTAGCCACAGAATATGCATTATGCTAGGTACAGAACTTAATGGCAGAAATCAAGACACCAGATTTTCAAAAATCTCTACTCCATCACCCTGCTTATTTTGAGATGAGAAACACTACCTTTCATAAACAAAGATGCTTTTACTGAAAAAAGAACAAACCTAGGTTGTAAAATTGTTCTTGAAAATGCTTCCCAGTATAAAAAGGAATTACTGTCTTTCAGGATACTGTCGGTTATCACTACAAAACCACTACTCAGACAAGGAAAGCTCAGGAGGCAGAGAATCCACTGCAAATTTGGTAACAGCTTCAATTCAGTGCCGCTGGCTAGCCGGGGGATAGAAAGTAGCACCATGGGGAGAGACCTGGACCTGGGTAAGTTCCATGTGCAGTCAGAATGGCAAGTGAAATAAGATTCACCAAAAGTACATTGATACTAAACGCTTTTAAAAAAAAATTAGAACAGTAAGTTCTTTGAGAATTAAGTATGAAATATTTGTCATTTTGGCACTAACAAATGCATCAATGAGAACAGATGCATAGTTTCCCTTGAAGGCATGCCCTCTGAAATTAAAATGGCAAGCAGAAAATGATCCTATCCTTTTCTATAATACATTCTGGCATTAAAACAAATGCATTAGATGGCAAGTGTTTTCCTTTTCATGTAAGATAAAGACATGCTAATAAACTGTGCATAATATGCTGTTCCTTTGATTTTTTTTTCTGCCCATTAACTCCATATCCATCTTTTGCCATCTGTCCATGATAGTTTTTTAGTTAACTAAATGCATTTTTGCCTTATGTTCAGCATACAAAAGGATCAAAGTCCACTCTTCTTACAATCTAACTATAACAACACTTAAATCTTTGAAAGGGCATTTTCAAATTATAATTTATTTATATTCACATTTTCCAAACTTCAAGTGAAACAGATTACTTATATACAGAGGAGTTCATGCTACATTTTGCCCAAGAAAAAAATCAGCTTCCAGGACGTTTTAAGTGCAGAACAGAAAGAGGGGAAGAAAGCATGAATAGGCAAACCTGCTACAGGAAATGCCGCAGAATGCAAATGAACTCAGTAGCACCGAAAAATTAATATTTGTTTCACCTACCAGCATTATCCATGTCTCAGTAGTGGAAAAGCAGAGTTCTGTACACCGGCAGCTTCTGCTCTTCTCCTCCTCTAATGAAGCACCCTGCCCTTCCCCTGATCATCAGCCCTTGCTGGCACACAGAGCATACTTCATGCACTGTCTGCAGTAGACATCGCCAGGAAATTTATATCTCCAAGGATGACAAACAGCCATTAGCTCCATTACAGGCTGATTAAGAGAGTCTGAGCCTATCAAGAAGATACTTGAATCCACCAGGGTTTTCACTTCTCTTCTGAGCAAAGGAGAGAGAGAAAAAATCCCACTGCAACATTGCATGTGCTGAACATTTCTGAAAAGGAGAAATACCACTTATGACTGGGAATTTTTTTTTTCAGAAGACTAGAGCAAACATTAGCAAAAAGATGCACATTAAGAGGGAAATGTTTTAAAATAACTGACTTTTCACAGTGCATGAGTTTTAATTAAAATAGATAAGGTTATTTTTTGAGAAAGTTGGAACAATTTTTAAAAATTAAAATACAAACTCTTTCAATGGTTAATTCTTTAAAAAATCATTAAAGAGTATAGTTATATTTGAATATTGTAAACCAGATTTATTTTTTATATTTCTCATGAATTATTTTGGGATCCTTTTGTAACATAATTTCAAAGGATAAGAAATCATCTTTAATAAATATTCAATTCATTAATAGCCTAAGCTGTGAATTCTGTGCTAGAAATAATGCACACCCTCAAATTCAAAATCTTCAAGTTAAGAAAAAAGAAGAAAAAAGACCCAATCATTTTATTCTTTAAAAATTGCTCTTTTGATTGGAGTAAAAAAAAATTCAAAAGCACCCAAAGCAAATTAAAATAATTAAATGCATGAAAAATTGTTGTGTGCAAAAATATAGACAGAACATATAAACTGCTATATGAACTTGTATCTGGGAATAGGAGTAATATCCATGTAACTCAGTCTTTCTACATTATCAGAAGAGATATACAAGAGAGACATGACTTGACTTGTCTTATGATAAATCTGCAGTAGAAAGTGAGGATTTATAACTGGGTTTGGTACTTTGAAGCTGGTGTGAATACTGCTGCTACTTGAAACTCAAATCTGAAGGGTTAAATCCAAATACATATAGTTTTTTGTCTCCCTTTGAAATTTCTACTGACAGTCCACTTCAAAGTAAAAAACATTTCACTAGTTTTCATTTTTAAGGCAATTTATCTTTACTATGTACCCTCAGGCTTGTGTTTAAGCAAGGTCCCACTGTCTCTTGTTTTTCAGCTCTATGCAGGGGACTGCATGACATCATGACATCAGATGCAATGTAGAACTGTTCTCATTATAACAAATTAAACTTCTTGATGACTTGTGCTCAGAAAATTCAACCCATTCTGTTAATACTCTTGCAAGTATTTAGAGGATAGTTTCATCTCCGAATTAATCTCATAGAAAAATCCCTCCCTTTCTCCCTTAAAAATTGCTTAGCTGCCTCTTCTAAGGGCCAAAGCAGGAAAGCTTTCCCACCTGATCTGTTTGTCCTGATTAGGATGACAAGCCTGCCAAATGTTCAGAGCAAGTGTCTTCAAGAAAAACAGAAAAATCTAGGACAAACATTATATTTTGCAAAGAAAAATAGCTTATGAAAAATAAGAAGGCAAAAATCAAAATTATTTTTAAAAAAGAAAACTCAACAAAGCCAGAGGCTCTCTAAGGAAATAGCTGAGAACATAAATTGATGACATGTATTAACTAATTGAGCCTTTGTACATAGGGATGAAAAACAGGATCAGACCAGAAAGATCTCTCTATTGATATTGATTAACAAACTTGGGCTACATCCCAAAAATTTGTTTCTAAGTTTATTGTCTAGAACTTGGAACACATTTTCCCAAACTTAGGCACAGATCCACATCCTATAGTGCAATAAATTCCAGATGGGTCAAAGAATTAAAGATTAACAAAAATCTATTTTTTAAAACCAAAAGAAAATCAAATAAGATTTATCCTAGCAGGGGAGGAGAAATGAATTTCTGACTATTCAAAGAATTGGAAAATACTATCAGAAACAAGATAAATGTATTTTTGCATGTAAAAATAAACTTTTATACTGTAGAGACAGAGGGAGAAGAAGAAGGAATGAAAAAGAGGTCTCTCTTTAAGTCTAGTTGATGAAATCATTGAAAGGCTAAGTAATGAAGTATTAATGTGTCAAAGGAAGCACAAAATGTCACAATACCCTTTAAAAATGTGAAGAACAAGATTGGAGATTGGTTGATCGTACCTCTACTTTCCTTTAAAAAACAAAACCAAAACAAACGCTCAAAACCCCCAGACACTGAGAGTTAGGTAAAAGGAATGTGACCTCTGGCAGCAGAGAAGAGGAGAAAGAGATTGAGATAACTCCTAGTAGCCATGAGTGAAACACAACTGAATGATCTGCCTAGGGAAAAAATAAATCAAAAACTTTGCTAGGGAAAAGCATAATAAGAAGAGAAAAATGGCAGAAACTTGGACTGCCCAAGATGTGAGTTGTTTTTGTGTGGGTGCTTCATTACCAAAATATTCTGGTCTAACTATTCTCAATGACACTCTGAATGTTTCTGGGAGACTGCTCCAGGTTTATAGCAGAGAAGATTGTATAACTCTTGTTCTAATTATCCTATCTTAGTAAATGTCCTTCCTGGAAGTTAATTGCAGATGGCTATTAAAATATTAGTATACTGAAAGGGCTTGTGAACTCTAGTTTTTGAAGTTCAGACCCATAGACTGTCTATGAACTCAAGGTAGCACACTTGGTCACCTTTCCATGAATTAACATGCCAGGAAATTCCATAGGTCAAATCAGTATGCATTTATTATGTACTTACTATATACCAGAGAGTAACTATGTGGTACAGTGAAACCAAGAAGATAAATCTTTATGAGTTCAAATCTGACCTCAGATATTTACTAGCTGGGTGACTCAGCAAGTCACTTAATTCTATTTCCTTGATGGCAAGCAATGTCTTTTTTTTTTTTTTTTTTTTGCATTTTATTCCTAATCACTTAGCACATAGTAGTCTTTAACATATATTTATTGATTGACTACTTATTGTTCTCAAGGAACAATACTTGGTATGGATAACATGCAAATAATTATGTAGCAGAAAGATATATATATACACAGGATACAATGGATATAATCTTAGAGAGAAGGAATTAGCACTATAGGAAGGAACTAGAAAAAAGACAAAGGCACATTTCTATCAGAAAAGTCTTCTGGGGAAATCCTTATAATGTAGCCATAGCTTTCCTGAGTTCCAGAGGCTTATTTCTATCTGAATCTTTCTCCACAAAGAAATGAATCTTTTAAAAGGCTCAATAATTTTGGTTAGTTTAACAGACTACTAGAAATGGGCAACATTCTTTTTTTTTTTTCTAAATTAGCTAGCTACCTATGGTTTCTACATAAGAAGGTAAGGAAATGACAGCAAAATGTAGTCCAGCTGCCCACTGATTTCCAAATTCATAGTACTAATTAAGCTAGAATTCCCAGCTGCACTGCCAACTATAGGCATGATGTTGAGATGAAGCCTAAAAGATGAGACTGAATTTTGAAGCATGGCTGGCTGAGATAATAGTGTTGACAGAAAAAAAAAGTCAGAAAGGAGAGCTAACTTGTTGAGAAAAGATAAATTTGGTTTTGGTTATTTTCATAATAAGGTGCTAGTAGATATCCCAAGTGATGATGTCTAGTGGTTAGATGTAAAAATGAAGGTAGTATTCAACTCCTCACCCTCACTTACCCCACATATTCAATCAATTGCCAAAATTTGTCATTTTTCTACATTTCTTGTTGCATCCCTTTCTTTTCATCTAGATAGCTACCACAAGAATTTAGTCTCTCATCATCTCTCACCTGGATTACTTCAATAGAGTTCTAATTGGTCTCTCTAACCTTGTTTGTTTTTTCTCCATTTCATCCTTCTCTCAGAAATCACATTGATTTTCCTAAAGCATAATTCTGCCCATGTTGCATCCAGTAAACTCCAGTAGCTTCCTATTGCTCCATAATGCAACAGAAATTTCTTTAACATTTACATCTCTTATCATTATACACGGCAACAACAGTACTATATGACGATCAATTCTGATGGACATGGCTCTCTTCAACAATGAAATGTTTCAAACCACCTCCAATTGTTCACTGAAGAAAGCCATATACACCCAGAGAGAGGGATGCGAATTGTGGACCACAACATAACATTCTCATACTCCTTGATTGATGTTTGCTTACCTTGTGTTTCCTTTATCTGATATATCGTTTGTGTAGATAAGATTTTTCTTGCACAACAATGATAAGTTTGGAAATATGTATACATATATTCGATTTGCCAATATTTTAACATAATTAACATGTAGTGGATATCCTGCCATCTAGGGGAGGGGTGGGGAGTTGGGGGGAAAAATTTGTAACGGAAAGCTATGTAAGGGTTATTGTTGAAGAATTACCCACACATATGTTATGCAAATAAAATAAAATTTAAAAAAAAATTTACATCTCTTAATGCAAATTAAGACAACTCTGAGGTACCACTACACACCTGTCAGATTGGCTAAAATAATAGGAAAAGATAAAGATGAATGTTGGAGGGGATGTGGGAAGACTGGGACACTGATGCATTGTTGGTGGAGCTGTGAACAGATCCAACCATTCTGGAGAGCAATTTGGAGCTATGCTCAAAAAGTTATCAAACTGTGCATACCCTTTGACCCAGCAGTGTTTCTATTGGGCTTATATCCCCAAGAAATCATAAAGGAAGGAAAGGGCCCCACATGTGCAAGAATGTTTGTGGCAGCCCTTTTTGTAGTGGCTAGAAACTGGAAACTGAATGGATGCCCTTCAATTGGAGAATGGCTGAATAAATTATGGTATATGAATGTTATGGAATATTATTGTTCTGCAAGAAACGACCAGCAGGACAATTTCAGAGAGGCCTGGAGAGACTTGCATGAACTGATGCTGAGTGAAACGAGAAGAACCAGGAGATCATTATACACGGCAACAACAATATTACATGATGATCAATTCTGATGGACATGGCTCTCTTCAACAATGAAATGCTTCAAACCAGTTCCAATTGTTCGGTGAAGAGAGCCATATACACCCAGAGAGAGAGAGAGAGATGAAATGTGGACCACAACATAACATTTTCATGCTCTCGATGTTTGCTTGCATTGTATTTCCTTTATCGGATTATTCTTTCTTGTAGATACGATTTCTCCTGCACAAAAAAATGATGCAATAACTATATATATATTCGATTTCTTAAGTATTCTAACATAATTATCATGTAGTGGATATCCTGCTATCTAGGGGAGGGGTGGGGAGTAGGGAGGAAAAATTTGTAACAGAAAGCTTTGTAAGGGTTAATGTTTAGGAATTACCCATACATATGTTTTGCAAATAAAAAGTATTAATAAAAAAACCCCAAAAAACATTTACATCTCTTCATCACATGTCCTCAACTTTATTGTAGAGCATGCTTTCTTATCCATACTGAGTTCCACAAAATTGGTCTTGCTATTCTTCATAGAGACATTCATCTCCTATCTCCATACCTTTGCAGAGATTAGTCTTCATGCCTAGAATGTACTCCCTCCTCTCTTCCATCTCTTAGAATTCCAATTTCCTCCAAGGCTCAGTTCAAGTGCCATTTTCTATATGTGGTCTCTCCTAAGACACCTCCCCAGCTAATCCCTTTCCACAAACATATTGGCTGCATCTATTTTGTAAATATAATAATGTAAGTATCTAACCTGGCATAAGTTCCTTTAGAGCAGGGGCTATTTTCATTTTTTTTTTATCCCCAGCAATTAACACAATATCTGATCCATAGCAAATGCTTCGTAAGCACTTTTTGAGTGATTTACTGATAATGGGGAAAACTCTGAATTGGAGAAAGTCAAGAGAAACCTGGATTTAAATCCTATCTCTGAAACTATAAATAATTATGGAACTCTGGTCAAATCACTCTGAAATATACTCCAATACAATTTGCTTCCTAAGTAATTCTTTGTATTTTATTTTATAATATATATATATATATATATATATATATATATATATAAATGTTAGTCTAAGAAGAGAATAGCCTTATACAAGACTTCCAAAGGAGTCCATGAAACACTCAAAAAAGGTAAGAACCTCTGAATTAATGAGCTCTAAAGTCACTTCCAGTTTTAAACATATGATCCCATGACCATCAACTCTTTTCAAACATCTTGTATACTTCCCTTTTGCCTTCAGAATAACACATGAATTCCTCAACCTGGAAGTTTTAAAGCATTCCACAGTCTTGTCTCCATTCTATCTTTCCAGACTTATTTCATATTATTCCCTTTTGTGCAGCCTACATTCCAGCCTAAAATTCTATCTCTTGCCTGTTTTGGTGCTTTTGTTCATGCTATGATTAAAATGTACTCCTTCCTTCTTTCTTGCCTTCTTTCAAGGTTCAGCTCAGGTGCCATTTCCCATGGGGGAAAAAAAAGCTTTCCCAATCTCCACCAGCTGTTAGCCTTCTATGAGTCTTTATTTCCAGAAACTTAAGCCTACCTAGGAATTAATCTCTCATGCAGTGCCAATACAGCAGAAGGCTTAGGGGAGAGAATGGTGCATCAGCTGGTGTCCTTGATTATACTAGGGCAGCAATTCCTGAACAATGAGTCACAATGACAGAATAACTTAAATGCCATCAACAGTTTAGTTCAATGAAAGTAACAAAATATAGTTGACACAATTACAAATAGCTAATTTCCCAATATGGAAGAAATACCCAGTCTTCCAAAAATAGAACCAATCACATATCAGTAGGAGCAAGATGAAAGTTTGATGATAAAATTGAATTTGCTAGGTAACAATGGAATTCCATATGCATATCAAGAGATGTGATAGTCAGGAAAACCCAAGTTGAATTGTCTTGTAGACACTAATAAACTGGATCCTGAACAAGTTAATCAGGTCTCTCTCATCAAGGAGATCCTCATGGGATGGTTGCAAGGATCAAATGAGTTAACAAAAATATAAAGTACTTTGCAATCCTTAAAGCACTATATATAAATAGATAGATATGGATATGCTACTATTTCCTTCTATCATCCCTACATTGTGCCCTTAGTTGTAAAATAAAATGAGAACCTTTAGAGGTACTCTGCCCCAAATTTGGCACATTACTGAAAATAGAGCTATTTATCAGCCTACTGGCATATGAAAGGGTATGAGAAAAATAAATGTGTTATGAAGAGACTATATCAAAGTTTAGGCAATTGTCACAACAGCAAGAACTCAAGAAACAAGCCCAAAGCATTTCAAGTCAGAAGATATAGATTCGAGTTCTCTCTTTTATGATTATTGGATGTGTGGCAATGGGTAAAAGCCACTTAAACTCCTGAAGTCTCAGTTTCATCATCAGTAAATTGAGGGAAATAATAAATATAACCAGAATCATAAGTAGGGCAGAGTGCTTGGGAATTTGCCCAAGGAAAAATTTTAAAAATACATTCATTCAATACAACACTCCTAGAACTTGATTTCTTCATCTTAAAATTAAGGGTTTGAAATTGATATTCTAATGGTCCTATGAACAACATAGAAATGCCTGCATTTAGCATGAGGTTAGCAAAAATAATTATTTAAAATTTGAAGCTAGACAATCATAGAATCTCAAAATTCTATGGGGCCTTAAATGCCTCCTGGTTCAACTTATATTTGGACAAAATTTTTTACACAATACACAATATATGGCCATCTAACCTCTTCCAAAAATATCTCTCATTGGGTAACCTGCTATCTCATGAAGCAGTCTGTTTTACTTCTAAAAAGCTATAGCATTTTTGGAAATTTTCCCTCATATCAAAACTAAATTTAACTTCTTTGCAACCTTCATTCATTTATTCTTATTCCACACTCTACTTTTGGAAGTTGGATTCAAAGACAACAAATGGGAGGCTCTTGCAAGGATTCAAATATAAGATGAAGAAGACCTGAACCAGGGTGACAGAAATATAAGAAAGGGGATAAGTATAAACAAAAATTATGGAGGTTGAATTGATCAGATATGGAAATTAATTAGATTTTTAAGTGTGAGAGAAAAGGACAAATTGGGAATGACTCTGAGGTTAAGATTATGGATAATTAGGAGGTTGATGATCCATAATAGAAATAGGGAAGTTGGGAGAATCTTGTATTTAATAAGAGATAATGAACTCAGCTTTGGAAATGTAGGGTTTGAGTACCTTTGGGATAACTATCTGAAAATATCCAGAGGCAACTAGGTTGGTAGAGCACCAGCCTTGAAGTCAGGAGGATTTGAGTTCAAATATGACCTCAGATACTTAATATCTAATAGGAAGCTACTTTTGTGACCCTGGGCCAGTCACTTAACCCCAATTGCCTTAGTCAAAAAAAAAAAAAAGAAAAGAAAAGAAAAGAAAGAAAAGAAAAGAAAGTATCCAGAAGATAGGTGATAGAAAATAAGAGTTCAGGAGGGAGATGAAGACTAAAAGTGCAGATTAGAAATTATCTGCATAGACATGGTAATTAAGCCCACTGAGAACTGATAAGATCACCAAGGAAATGTGGAGAGAAAAGAAAAAAGGGATTGAGACTACCATTTGGTATATCTTCATACAGAAGGTGAGATATGGATGATGATTTGACAAAAGAAAGACCAGTCTGTTATGAAAACCCAGGGAAGAAACAGAAGAGGGAGGGAAAGAAGTTGAAGGGATACAGTCATACAGAAATAATAAGAACCCAAATACCTTGACTCATTTCACTATTCCATTCATATCAAATCCTTCTTTTTCTGCTTCTTCCCACACTAATCTCTGCATTCCCTGAACTCAATGGTTGTTATAATTTCCCGGTTTAACATTTAAAGAGATTTTTACTATTTAATTTGTGCTGGTTTTATCTCTCCAACTAAACTTTTAAACTCCCTTGAGGACAATGATCATGGTAACCTCAGCCAATCAGTACATATCCAAAAACTTAAAAGAATGCTTAAAAAAAAGGCTTCTGGGCAGCAGAACTAAATGCTACAAAATCCATGCTCATTATTTGTAAAACAGCTTCTCAGGCTCTCACTCATAGTAAGCTCTCTCTCTCTTTAGTTAAAACCCCAAATACTTAATAAATGCATGTTGATTTGACTTAACTTGACCTAGAAGAGATGTCCTAGAGGCAGTCACACTAACCACATTAAAGAGTCAGAACTGATAGCAAACTAGTGAAAGGAAAGACAAAAATAAAAAAATAAAAACCCTATGTGAAGCAAATACAAGAAGTCCTAAGGTTCTGAATCCCAATTAACTCATTTCCTCTTATCTGTTTAACATCCCTTTTCCCACAGCATGTAGCCTTTGCCCCAGTCAAGCTATTTTTCTCATGGTCTTATGTACATAACTTGGTAATTCCTACTTTCTTACCTATCCCTCCACTGTAAAAATTGACTTCTCTCCACGTGACCATATTTTGTCCCACTTTCAAGGTCATAAAACAAAGAAATATGGAGATAAAGGAAATTGAACATCAGTCAAAGCAGCAGCAGAAGTACAGCATGAATTGGGGTAGCTGTCTTCATCTGTAGTAACCAGTAAGAAAAATATAAAATGCTTTATTTAGCAACAATTATTAGCATTATACTTAAAGCAGCACAATAATTCTATCAGTACAGGCATATATGCCTTAGAGATACTGCTGTTTTAGTTCTAGACCACCTCAATAAAATGAATATTGTAATAAAATGAATCACATGAATTTTTTTGATTTCTCAGTATATATAAAAGTTATATTTACACTAAATGATAGTCTATTAAGTATGTAGTAGTAGTATATAGAAAAGTATACATACCTTAATTAAAATACTATCTTTGCTTTAAAAAATACTAAACACCATCTTAGCCATCAGCAAGACATCTTTTTTATGGTGGAGGGTCTTGCCTTCATGCTGATGGCTGCTGACTTATCAAGGTAGCGTTATTGAAGATTGGGATGGCTATGTCCAATTTCTCAAAATAAGAGAATAATGAAGTTTGCAACATGGTTTGATACCTCCTTTTACTTGAACATGTAGAAGCCATTGTAGGGTTATTAATTAGATCATTTTCAATATTGTTGCATTTCAGGGAATAGAGAAGTCCAAGAAAAGAGAGACAGAGATGAGCCATACCAGTTGGTGGTGCAATCAGAACAATACATTTATCAATTAAGTTCACCATCTTAATATGAGTATGTCTCATGGAGCCCAATTGTAACTTCAAAGGCCATTGATCACAGATCACCATAACAGATATAACAATAATGAAAAAGCTTGAAATATTGTAAGAATTACCAAAATGTGACACAAATTATGATATGAGCACATGCTGTTGGAAAAATGGTGCAAATAGACTTTATGATGCTGGGTTGCCACAAATCTTCATTTTGTAAAACAGACAAACAAAAAACCCTGCAATGTCTTTGAAGAATAGTAAAGTGAAATATAGTAAGACTGCTATGCCTGTACTGGTAAGTAATGAGACTAGCCATTAGTAGGATACTATGTGCAAGATTTAAGAGGTTTAATAGACTTCAAGACCTCCACTGCTTGATGAAAGCCAATCTCTGTTGAGTCCAAACTAAGTGAAGGACTGAGGATTGAGATTTCTCCCAGCTGCTTAAAAGAAGTCACTATAATGACTCATAGAAAAGCAGACAAATGGAGAGTTTTAAGAGAAGAGCTTAAAGCCTGCATTGCCATTTTACTAAGATTATTGGAAAGAGCCAGGTCTTGTATCTGCTATTGATTGCTGAACTGATTAAAGAAAAAGCATTGCAAGTTAAATGAAAGAAAAGCACTGCTGTTGGGAGCTGATTAGAGGGGAACAATCTGTTGCTGAGTGAGCTGACCAGCAAGGAGAGGCTTGTCAGACTTAGTCTTTATTGCCACCCTGGATTTGAGAGAGGGAAAACCCTTTAGAGTTCAACTACTGACATAGTACTGAATGTTTCTGAATATCTCTGCAGATCTTAGGCTTAGGGGAACTGTTTTTTGTTAAAAAGAGCATAAAATACTTTCTTAAACCTCAAACAAGGAGTAGTTTGAATAGGTCAGTTAACAGAAAAGAGGCCTTACCCAGCAGCTGACTTTTGATATAGAATGTTTTCTAAGGAAATTGAAGACATTAAGGTTTACAATTGATTCACAAGTTGTTCAAGATAACAAGAATTTCTTCTATGTGCCTCATGTTATTGAGGGGAGGTATAAAACCTCCTATCTACATGAAATTGGGGAATTTTTACAACTTTGTAGATATCTGAAGATGATAACTCAGTACATCCTGTGTATGTGTCCTCAGTACTTCCTATGTAGATTTTCATTTGGTGATGAGGAAAGCCACATCTATAGAAGCAACGGGTCACTGTATTTTTTATTTAAAAATTATTTTAAACTTAAATAGAAAATGGGAAAATAAAAAAAAATTGCTACGTGCACAGAAGAACATAAGAGAGAATTCAAAATATAAATATATTTCCATTTCAAGAAAGCCTATATAATAAATACTACACATTGTGTTCAGAGATGTCCATCTTTTCTTTTCTTTCTTGTAGGTTTTCTTTTGTTCTCTCCTGTACAATTCGTACTTTATCGTTTTTTTCCTTTTTCCTCCCCCCAATCTCAAGTAGGCTACAATTAAGTGCAGAGATGGATGGATGTATACTCCCCCCACTTATATATAAGTGCACACACACATACACACAAATATATACATACATATACATAAATATCTATAATCATATAATATATACAGAGGTATATTCATATGTACCTATGTAAGATGTTTGTTTGTCCTCTATTTCTCTGAAGGTGGATGACATCTTCCCATATTAGTTCAAGTCTTTCCATATTTTTCTAACTTCAGCTCATCATTTCCTACACCACAGCAGTATTCCAACCTTATACTGCCCAGTTATTTTAAATAATCTAAAACAATATTGATTAATATTGCTGACATGCTGTATAATTCCCCTACTTTTCTCTTTTGATTAAATCTATTTCAGTTTTAATTTTGTCTGAGATCATGATTACTACCCCTGCTTTTTTACATAATGAATTCTACTCCTGATCTTTATTTTACTTATGTGTATCTCATGTCCCATACTTTCTGATTCCTCTATTTTATTTCCACTTGCTACTTTGTCCTCCTTTTACTTAACCATATACCCATCTAAAGATCCTTCCCTTATCCTCCTTACCTACCCACCCAATGATCTCTCTCTTATCCTCTCTCCCCAATCCTATCTCTTTTTATTCCATTCCCATTTAAACTATATACATTCTTCTATATATCATCCCCCTCATTCTATTTTCTCACCTCTTATTTCTTTATAAATTTAGAAAACTTTTATTATTCAGATAATATGTTTTTTCTTCTTGATATGTTCTACACATCCGTTGTTTTTCTTATGAGATATCTCACATTCTCTTCTATTTTTAAAAATTATTTTCTTGGTCTTTTATAATTTGGTGCCTTTCCTTGCCCAATTCTAGTTTTCAAGGAGTCATTTTATTCCTTAAGATACTGGATCTCCTTTCTTGGTTGACTTTCTTTACATAATCTTGTTTTTCTTGGACTGATCTGATTTTTAAAAATTCTTCCTCAATCTCTCTCATTTTACTTTTAAAGTCTTTTTTGAGTTCTTCTATGAATTCTTTTTGGGCAGGTGACCATTTGACATTACTCTTTAGATTAAGAGAGGTTTTTTTTTTCTTCAGTATCCTCCTCTGAAGACAAACTCCAGTCTTCTCTATTCCTGTAGTAACTTTCTCCTTTGCCTACTCATTTAAAAAAAATTATAGTAGCTTGTTAATGTTACCACCTCTGGTTTTGGGGTGTGTCGGATGGTAATTCTGACCTCAAGTCCTCCTTCATTTCTTCCCATCTGACTTGGAATGAATACTAAGAACTGCCCTCTCCAGTAAGAGCCAGCAGTGTTCTTGCCCCACTGCTTTTGCACTTACTTGGCTCCTTTTCACACAGGGCCACTTCAGCAGAGGTTCCTTTTATCTTCCCTGATTCAGACAACTAACTCCTCTATCTAACTAACTGTCCAGAAGGTGAAAATTCTGGAAGGCTGATTACCTCCCAACTTAGCTTGGTCCAGGGTTCTCAACTTGCTGTTTCAGCAGAACTAGTCTGGAGATTTGGCTACTTCACACTCCTGGTATCTTTTTTTGGATCTTCTCCAGTTGTCCCAGGAGGATCACAGTTCTGCCCCAACTCTAGTTTGTTTTTATCACTCTAAGTTCACCCGGAGGTGCTATTATGTCTTGTTTGTAGAGGAAATCTGGAAATCTTGAAACTTTCTGACACATTCTTCCATCTTTCCCAAATACTCTCCTGTCACTGTATTTTTGTTGCCTATCTTTGCTGTTAGGCGCAAGTAAATGTTCTTTTATTAAATGTCCAATGGCTTAAAAGTAGCTCATTTCATGACAATTACTAATGCAGTGCCAACATTAGGCCTAATCCTAACATTCACATCACAATTACCCTTGGGACTTACAGAATGAGTTGTTGCAGCTTGACAAGTCGCTCTGGGAAAAGCCTTGACTTACCAGAGCATGGTAGGGAGGGCTAGTCAATCAATAGAGAAGAGCTGGGGGAGTCTAGAGTCCAAGTGCCTCAGCTATACTCAATGTATCATAGTGTGAGGGCCATAGCCCTACTGCAGAACCTTTACATATATGTATATGTGTATGGTGTAGGAAACTCCTTCTTCCAATACAGACCAAGAAATATCTTGAAATTTATAATCAGAGGTGTCTGGCTCATTAAGACATTAAGGGTCACATAGCCAATATGTGTCAGAGTAGGGCATTTGAAACAGATCTTCCTAGATCCAAGGCCAAGTCTGTCACTTCTAAACTGTTTTCTCTCATGCTTACCCACATTCAGATCAATTCATTTATCAATGAAAGTGTTTTTAAGAGAAGAATTTGTAACCCACTTTTATCATGTCTTATTATGGTTAATAATAAAAAGGCAGCCTTGAAGCCAGAAAGAGACTTCAACTCCCACCTGTAACAAATATTGGCTGGAAGGGGTAAACAGGTTAATACCTATGAAATCACAGTGTCTAGTGCATAATACACACCACATAAATGCTTATTTTATCTTTCCTCCTTTGTTAGGGCCCACACTTGAAAGATAATTTCTCTGGCTGTACTACAGCCTGGCCACTGCACGAAGAGGAGATAATCTCCTTCACAGACATTCTCCAGGCTTCCTAAAAATCAGAACCCTTTACTTCCTCTGAGAGTGGGTAGCATAGCATTTGTGAGCCCAAAAGTATCACACTGCTGAAACTAGAGCCATGTCTCTACAAAGACCTAGTTACTGATATACAATGTAGGAAATAAATTACCCAGCAAGAGCCCAGACCTACTGCTGGTGCAGAGACTCAGCTCCAAGGACCACCAGCTGTGGCCTGGGCATCACATGAAGCCATCATTGAGCAGATCCAAACAATGAGCAGTTGTGGAGGGGCTGATGCATTACATATCAGGATCCTCCATACTTTGCCAGTGCTCATCTCTTCATGGTCATTCTACAAATCTGGGCAACTACTCACGATAACATTAATTTAGGCTTAGAAATTTTCCTGTTTATAGCAGTCTGACATCTCAGATTTGGAGATTCAGACTTTATCAAATACAATTTATCCATAAAGTAGGAATCCCCTCTGCTCTCAATAAGTAGTCTCCAGATTTGAGGAACTTATTACCAGTTGAGCCCATCCATTTGACCCTTGGAATACTTGTACCTAAGTTTATAAGGAAATTATACTGCTAATCCATAAGTACTGATACCTCCCCATTCCCCAGTACTCATAGATTTACATAGGATTGAAGGGGACTACAGAGAGTGAATAAGAAAAAATTGCTTCTAATTTTGATTTAAAATGTAATTTTTTTTTCAGAACTGTGATTCCACTCCACTTCATTTGATTAGATGTTGCACTCAATTTGTTAATTGCTTTTCCCTGCAGCTGACACAGTCATATCACCTATATACACTACTCTTGTATCAAAATAATTCTTAGTATTGACACACTTCCTATGATGATGATGTTGATTCTAAATAATGAAACTCATTATACTCTTCACCAGAATTAAAAAGGGTGGGAGAAGAGGCCACAGAAGTTAGTTGCCTGCCGGCTTACCTACATAATTGAACTGACTCACTCTAAAACACAGCAAGAAAAATCCCACAGAAACCTCTTACTGTTCCAGATTAGAAAGCACAATGACGTGAAGACTTGTGCACAAGACTCCATTTTTCTTCTTACTGATGGTCCCTCAGAGGAGACACAGGCATAAAGCAGGACAAAAAGGAGCCCTGGTATTTTAGAACATGTCCTCCAGCTTCATTCTCCTCCACTCCTACATAGTCATTACCATTTGCAGACTGATTAACATAGTAATATTCTATAGGGAGAAGTTAACCTCTTAATTTTCCACAGTTCCTTTAGGAACCTACTGACAGATGAATCACGGGAAAAGGGGGGCCAATAGTCATCCCAATAAATGGAGACATTTCCCTCACTTTTAGGGAGAAATTTATTTGCTACTGGAAGAGATTCACACAAATCTCCCTATGACACAGGGATATAATTCTCAGTTATGTTAATATGAATTATGTATGTATGCCAGGAGAGAGAGCATATATCCCATGCTGTGTAATTTGGACTATTTTTAACCAGCATCCCCAGCACACCTAATGCCTGACTGCAACAGGAATCTGTAACAGCACATTGAGGATACTTTAAAAATTTAACGTATTTCAATATAACTAGCTATGAGCATGGATGAGGCTCGATCTGACAGGCCAGTGTTTTCTTCTGAACCACTTGACCTTCTGCATCTTGGTAAACTGGAAAGGCATCTACATTTGAAGTTACAAGATATCAATCCAAATCCTGACCTACTTCCTCATCAACCTATGTGACCTTGCACATGTCTCAGATTCCTTATTTATAGAACAAAGGACTTAGACTAGATACTTTCTAATGATCCTTTCAACTATCTATGATCCCAACTGCATGAGATCAAATTACAAAAGAATGGGTCCTTGTTATTTTGTATTTTCTCAAAACATTTTTATTTATTTATTTTTTACACTATAATCATTTCTTGATATATCTTACTCAACCCCATTAAATGCTCCCTTATACTAAAGAAAAAGTCAAGCAATACAGTAACCATATCTTTCCATATATATATATATGTGCATATATATATATGTATTTCCATATATATCACATGCCATCAGCTGTCATAGTGCCAGACTTTAGTCTATTGAGAAAAGGTAAGAATGCTTCATCACTTCTTTTTTTGGAATCCATTTTTATAGATTTTAAAGAAAAGCCCATATTTCTATTTCCTGGATGATAGACATGTACTTTTATTCCAGTGGCAAAAGGAGTCCCTTACCACAGTGACATTATAGCTCAGGTATGAAAAAAGTAACATATAAATTTGACTTAGTATTACTATAGATCAAATCCTTGATTGATTGAATTGCAGTGGGAGTAGAGGTATAGAAAAAGATCCTTTCCTGTCCATTCTGACTATACATTTATGTAGTACTCTAAATTTTGTAAAACTTTATTGATACGGGGCAGCTAGGTGACGCAGTGGATAGAGTGCCAGCCCTGAACTCAGGAAGACGTGAGTTCAAATTTGGTCTCAGACACTTCCTAGCTGTGTGACCCTGGGCAAGTCACTTAACCCCAATTGCCTCAGCAAAAAGCAAAAAA
>JAJPUD010001928.1:11241-32808 GCA_023553655.1 Myrmecobius fasciatus | reverse complement strand
AGTGGATAGAGTACCAGCCCTGAACTCAGGAAGACGTGAGTTCAAATTTGGTCTCAGACACTTCCTAGCTGTGTGACCCTGGGCAAGTCACTTAACCCCAATTGCCTCAGCAAAAAGCAAAAAAAAAAAAAAAAAAAACTTTATTGATACACCATTTTGGGAGGATCTAACAGTTTACATGATTTGCCTGAGGTCATAGAGCTTGTAGGCATATGAAAGAGAAATCAAACCCAGGAGTCCAGACTCCATATAAGTCCAGTACTCTTTCTTCTATACCTTGATGCCTCTTGGCTATTTCTCAGCCCTTTTCTAAAGAGCTACCTAAATGCAATATGAGATCCTGTTCAACTTAAGATCTGCAACTAGCACACTGTGCTGATTGCTTTTATTATATGGTTAGACTCAGAACAAACCACTATGAACAACATCTAGGTCAACTGTGACCCTAATCATTCATGAAGAAATAGAGTAATCTTGGGAAATAGCAAGGCACTAGCAATTGACTGAAGTGATACTCAAAAGGTTCCTAGGAACTAGACTTAAAAGTGGTGACCATCTGAGAATAAAGAGGCTCTTGTAGTTTGAATGAATAGGGTGAGGAAAAGAAGCTAAATCAAAGGAGTTGGGTAAATGCAGGAAGAATCTTTAGAGATTTGCAGTAAATGAATCACTAAGCATTTATGAGGCACTTACTATGTGCCAGGCATCATACTGTCAGAGATAAGAAAAGCAAAAATGACTCCTCTTTTAAAGAGCATATTATAGTGGAGAAATCAATGTAAATAATTAAGTATATGCAAGATACTTAATATGCAACATATATAGCACTTTAAGATTTGCAAAGAACTTTACAAATATTATCTATCTCCTTTTATTCTCACAACCATCCCTAGAAATAGATACTATTATTTCCCCCTTTTACAGATGAGAAAACTGAGTCACACAAAGGTTAAATGACTTTTCTAAGATCACATAACTAATATATGATTTTTGATTTTGATCTCATATCTTTCTAACTCCAGGTCCAGGGCTTTCTCACAGTGGCATGTAACTGCCTATAAAGCATATAGACTAACCTTAGAGAGAAAGGCTCTAGCAAGTGGTCAATTAGTACCCTGGACATCCATACACATATAAAAATCACTCTCCTTTTTCCTCAATAGAATTGTTTCTCTGTCTTTTGAATTTAATTCTTGAAAACTTCCCATCTCTCCTGTGCTGATTCCCTCATGTAACTTTAAGCCACGAGATCCTATCTCTTTTCTGAATTCTGAAATCTTCTTTCCAAAAAAATCAAGGGTTCATGTCAAACTAGACCCACTTTTCTCTCTAACACAAATTCTCCAATGGAGTAATCAATGGTGTTGACACCATTTCTACTTCAGTCACCAGTGAGATTCAGATACAGAAGAGAAATTTTCTTTATTGGTTCTGCTGTTCTTTAAAAAAGGATTCAAGAAGTTCAAGAAATGATTACCTTTGACAGTGTGAGTCTAAGATGTCCAAATAATTGAGTTCCCTCATTACTATTATATCATGTTTCCGTGTTAGTTTTGCAATTCCATTTCCAATCCAAACCACAAAAATGAAACAAAACACATCTTAAATGTTTCTCAGATACAATACATAAGCAGCTAAATACAACAGGATAATTTGAGGAGGAGGGAGAGAACTGTCATATATAGGGGGATCTGGGAAAGCTGCCTATAGGAACTGAATCTTGAAGGAAACCATAGATTCTAAGTAGAGGTGAGAGAGACATTCCAAGCATAAGGAAGAGTCCATATTATCTATTTTCCTTTTCTTTCTCAGTGGTCTGTTATATAATCTTATGATAATATCATTTGTTTTTTCCCTCACACATATATTCTACACATTTTCCACCCACTTCTAGATTTCTTCAAATGAATATATCATCTTAATATACAATGCTCCTTCTCTCTTCTCCTTACATATACTGTTTCTTTTCAATAAAATATATCCTTCTAATGTCCTATGTCAAAAAAGTCTCAGTGATACTTATGAGATAAAATTTACGTTCTCATATTATTTCTAGTTCACTTTACTGGTTACTCTACTTTGTGCATTTGTATATAGATATCTGAGTCATTTCATTAAAAGTCTTTTTTGTAAATTTTCCCTTCTGAGAAACTGGTATCTCTATGGTTATTTTTCTTCTTATATTGTAGCTACTCTTTATGGTATCCAGTTTGGTGACTATACATATACCTATGCATATATATATATATACATATATATACACACAAACATATATATTTCAGATGTATATGTACATATGTAGTTTTCTCCCTCCCCCCTTATTTTCCATTTAAAATCTTTCTTATTAGATTTACAACACTCTAAAACATCACATTTTTACCAGTCCTTGTTAGGTATGCCATCCTTAGCCAATAACATTTAATTTTTAAATTTTAAGATATTCCAAATCCATTCTCAGACACTATCATCTAATTCAGTTGTCCACTTCTACCTTTGTCATCTGAAACCATCCCCTTTAATCATAACACTGAAGAAAATATCTCTTACACACCTAAAAATCTCTAGTTTCTTCTCTCAAGACTTCTTAATTTTCAGCAGTCTTTTCTACATTACATCTCATAGCTGACCACATGAATCACCATAAGTGAGTGATTAATGAGTCCAAAACAGGGACACAGGCATAGTAATGAAGAGGAAGAAATGAATTCTATAGATTCAATAGACCACTGAAAGAACTTAACAATAGACTGCAGAAGTTGGAATAGAAGTTGAGTCCCAGGCTACAAATTTTAGTAGCCTGGAGCTTACAGAAACAGAAATGAGAAAATTGGTAAGGGGGATAGCTCAGAAGGTGAGATGATGATGAATTCACTTTTGGAAGTATTGTTTCCATTAAAGGTGGGGCATTCAGGCAAAGATATCACAAAAACAGTTAAAAGTCTTGTGAGGAGTCAATGCTGTTGACATATCCAAGGAGAAAATAAAGAGAGAAAAGAGTTGCATCCAATAAAGTCTTAGAAAAGATCCACTGTTCAGGGCTGTAAGGAAGAGGGAGGACAGGAGCAAGCATTTATTAAGCCCCTATTATGTTCCAGGCAATATGCTATGCATGTACTTCACAAATAATATCTCATTTTTCTCCCTCATAACAATCCTAGGAGCTAGGTGCTTTTTACATTTTATAGTTGAGCCAACTAAGGTGGATATCAGTTAAGTGACTTGACCAGTGTTATACACCAAGGACCGATTTTAACTCAGTTCTGCTCAGCTTTAAAGAAAAAAAAATTAAATGGAACATCCCGGTAACTTTCTTAAATACAAATTGTAAGTCCCGTTCCCCTTAACCTTCATGAAATGTGTAAAAATTAATATAGTACTCTGTTCTTTTTGAAATTTGCAAAGGATTTAAATATATGTTTAAAAAATGAAGGGTATTAAAACTTGTTACCAAAAATGTCCAGCTTACATTATGAAGATTCTTTTTGATATTTGCTTCCTTTATCTTTTCTGAAAATTTGATCTACTGTGGGTCCCATTAAATATATTAACTAGCACAGGAAGAATATGAGTCTGGAAGCATTTAATGAACTAAATCCAAAATTCATTGAAGCCTATTGCATGCTCTTGGGAGAAATGCCTTACTGACTCCAACATTTCTCTTCATACATCTCCCTTCTGTATACTTTCTCCCATTCTTTTTTAATTGATTTAATCTTTTCCCATGAAACAAGTTTGCTCCTGGTTTGGCACACCAGATTTGTAAGAAAAAATGTATCTGAATCAAGAGGGATAACCTTCACTTTAGTTTAGGAAATATAAGTAGTCTAATTTTAGCATTAATTTTTGGGCTGATATATTAGATTTCATTTATTTCAATTAATAGAAGAGGACTACTGTTAGGAAGATATATTTTATATAAATTCAAAATAAAATATTCTGATAGTTAAGACTTTTCATTAAGCAATTTTGAATGAAGTAACTGCCAAAAAAATAAAAAGCGCCAAAAGGCATGTTGCCCAGAAATGAATAATTATTACTAATAAGGGTTTGAAAAATCAGATGTTCAGCCCACCAGCAATGACCAGAAATTTTGCCCTGGCTATTATTGAGAGTGAAGCCAAACTGGCCTTCAGCAGTACTTGACAAGAATGTGAGCTGGGAGCCAAACAAAACACCAACTGTATGCATGATACATTTTAAAATTAAATCTACATTATCAATATTTTCTCCATGATTTTAAGTCTAGACAATCAACAAAGCAATAAACCAAGCATTAATTTATAGAATATGCCAGTTTTCAAGATGTAGATGCTCAAATTAAAAATTTAATAATTAGGTCCTGCAAGCTCCAGCCACATTCTTGAATGAGTAATTAAGATCAAGAGAGGTTGTGACTTTCCCAAGTCCACCTAGATAAGAAGTAGAAGAGACAGGATTAAAAAAATAGATCTCCATCCTTGTAGAGTTTATAATCTATTGGGAAAACGCAACTTATAAATGTGAAAAAACTAGAGGATATTACAGCAAAGCACAATAAGACAATACAGATAATATCTGTAATACTTCAAAAATGAACATATCAATGTGCTCTAGAGTCATAGAAAATATGGGCAGGTAGGCTTTACAGAAAGAAGGTGGGATGTGAGCTGGTTTTGAAGAACAAATTTTATTTGTATAGGTGGAGTTGAGTAGAGGATATTCCAGAAAAGGGAAACAGCTTTAACAAGATGTCAAATCCTAGCGGTTTGTATTTGGGGGAAATATTGACACAGCATTAACACAGCCCCTTTTTTACCCCTATCTATTGAGTCCTACTTTATAACAAAAATTAAAAAGGAAAGAGAAAAAAAAGTTAAGTAAAATCCATCAGCTATACCTTCCAGTATAAACAATATTTCACATAAATAGAACCCCGCCTCTGGAATAAAAGAGAAGAGGTATATTTTCTCAACTCTTCTTCAAGTACAAGTTTGGAGATTATAACATCAAAGCATTCAATTTTCTTTTAAGAAGCATGTATCATTGATAAGTCATATTACTGACTTAAATGGTTAATTAGCCCAGTGAACCAAAATGAGTCTCCTTTTAAATTTTTATGTGCTATTTAACTGAAAGACAATAAGGAAAATGCTGTAGACATGATATATTTGGATTTTAGCAAGATATTTGACAAAAATGTCTTTTGGACAAGACGGAGAGATATAGATTAGATAATAAGCAAGAGTTGGATGATAAATTGAATATATTATTACATAATTATATATTATATAATAATTATATGTTACATATAATTATTATATAATAATATATATAAATATATAATATATATTATATAATATTCAAGGTGATTGTATGAGGTATCTTCAGCTCTGTTCTGTAGTAATTTTATCAAAAATTATGTAGGAATCCTGTGAGACTGGCTAAGATGACAGGAAAGATAATGACAAATGTTGGAGGAGATGTGGGAAAACTGGGACACTGATGCATTGTTGGTGGAACTGTGAACGGATCTAACCATTCTGGAGAGCAATCTGGAACTATGCTCAACAAGTTAACAAACTGTGCATACCCTTGACCCAGCAGTGTTTCTATTGGGCTTATATCCCAAAGAAATCTTAAAGGAGGGAAAGGGACCCACATGTGTAAAAATGTTTGTGGCAGCCCTTTTTGTAGTGGCTAGAAACTGGAAGCTGAGATGCCCATCAATTGGAGAATGGCTGAATAAATTATGTATATGAATGTTATGGAATATTATTGTTCTGTGAGAAACGACCAGCAGGATGATTTCAGAGAGGCCTGGAGAGACTTGCATGGACTGATGCTAAGTAAAATGAGCAGAACCAGGAGATCAATATACACGGCCACAAGACTATACGATGATCAATTCTGATGGACATGGTTCTCTTCAATAATAAGATGATTCAAACCAGTTCCAGTTGTTCAGTGATGAAGAAAGCCATATACACCCAGGGAGAAGCCTATGGGATCTGAGGGTGGACCACAACATAGCATTTTCACGCTTTCTATTGATGTTTGTTTGCATTATGTTTCCCTTCTCAGATTTTTTTCTTATAGATCAAATTTTTCTTGTACAGCAAGATAACTTTATAAATATGCATACACATATTCGATTTGTCAAGCATTTTAGCATAATTAAGCAGTCCCCTAGATTGGACTTCCTGCCATCTAGGGGAAGGGATGGGGGGAAGGAGGGAAAAATTTGTAACAGAAAGCTTTGCAAGGATCAATGATGAAAAATTACCCAAAAAAGTTTTGCAAATAAAAAGCTTTAATAAAAAAATTATAACTAAATATATATATGAATAATAGAAAAACATATATGCATATATACATACATACATACATACATACATATATGTATAATATAAGTTGTGGCTAAAAAAGTTAACAGAGAAAACTAGTACTCTAAAGATGGAATGAAGATCATTGGCAATACACCATTGTAGTTGTCATGTTGGGCTATGCATCCCAGTCTGAGCATAAACTAATGGCTTCTGGTAGTGCACCACACCTCTGGATTTATAAGCCTTTAGGGATTAGAATGTGAAGAACAAGTTTTGTTGCCACAAAGGTGCTGGCCAGGAGTAGAACTGTATTTATTAGTTGAGTAGGAATGCCATTTTCCCCAGTCATACCTAATGTGAAATTTTAGTCAAGAGGACAAGTCAGCTTAGCTGAAACAAGACACCCTGAAGAAAAGACAAGAGGCAGCATATGCTAGGCAAGTCAAACCATTATCACTTTCATCACCCTATGTCTTCAGACCCAGTAGAAATAACCCAGTACTCTGAACTCAAGAAACTTGGGAAGAGCAATGCTTTCAGCAGAGTGCCCTCAATCATTTTAGGAAGCATTATCCTTGGGGAAATGTGGCCTAGAAACATTATTTCTAATGGGTGGAGCAGTCACTGAAGACATAGAAAAGAAAGTTCTTCCCACCTAAGTTCTTGGCACTGTCAAATGGTTCTACATTAGAAATGGATATCTTTTAATCAATGGAAATGACATTAAAGAAAAGGTATTAACATCTGCTTTGACACTGCACCCTAAGAACCATGGCACCTTTCTATTTAACTTATAGTTGAAATTTTCCATGTGTTAGAATGTGAGCTCTTTGAGATCAGGGATTGTCTTCCTTTTTTATTTGTGTCTTCAAAGTAAGCACTTAATAATTTTTCCATTAATTAATCTATTTATTCATCTGTTCAAGGGAAGTGCATGCTAAGCAGTAGAAATGACACAAGATTAATAATGATTAACTGAAAAACACTTAAGAATTTTAATTGGCTACAAGCTCAGCAGAAATTCATAATATAATATGCCTAGTCAAAAAAAAAGCTTGTGCAAAATTGGCCTTTATTTGTGGGAGTATATACTTTCAGAATAAGGAAGGCATATTTCCTATTGTATTCTGGACAAGTCAGATCACATCTGGAGTCCCATCTAATACGACTTTTGATTCTATGAAAATACAATGTTGGATGAAACAATGTGATAATATCATTAAGGATGGGAATAGTTAATTCCAGAATAATGCTCTAAATGGATAATCAAAAAGCATTACATTAATTTTACATTAATGATAGTATTGCAAAACTATGTCGGTTAAGGCAATCTGATGGCAGATATGACGACATTGTGTCTAAGATAAAATCTTTTATTAAAAGGTTTGATAACAAGCAGATATGTTCAGAGGAGAGTATGGGGGTGAGTGGCAAAGAGATATCTAGAAATCACTGTTATGGGTGAAGAAGCAGTAGATGTTTTACCTGAATCATTGAAGATTTATGGGAAAAGGTCTAAAAATGATCTTAAAATGACATGTGAAAGAATTGAACATATTCTGTTTTACTCCAAAGAACAGATTCAAAAGGTTAAACTTATTGTGAAGTAGCTTAAAGCTCAAAATAAAGAAGAATTTTCTAGCAATTCAAATTAATGAAACCCAAATTAGCCCAATTTCTCTTTCGGGTGTGGTTATGGAATAGGTATATTGGAAGAATTCTATAAACAAACATATTGTCTGGATTGGATTCCTAGCACAAAGTAAAGTTGCTTTCTTAACATTGGTGAGAAAAGTCCAACAATAAGGAACTTTACCACTGGTACCACAGTTCCTTCAGTCTTCAAATGACATAATCTTGACATCTTTCATCATCCTGGAAGCCCAATTTTGAAACTCTTTAGTTTACTCAATATTCTTTCTAAAATGTGGCATTTATATATGAATATGAATGGAGGGGTTTTTATCCTCTACAAATAAATCATTTGTGACTTATCAGTAAATTATGAACTTAAAATTTTTGCTGTACTAGGGAGCAATGTGGGCTAGTCAGTTTACATTTACTTGTCTTGATTCCATATAGTTATTTGCAAGGTAACTTGTTCAGATAGTTATAAAGTTTTTCTTATCCCTTTGACTTTTTTTAGTACCTTTTCAGTTACCATGGATATGAACTGCAGTTATTTATAGGATACTTTTTGCAGTAATAATGTTTAGTTAGACTGTCTTTTGGGCCATTTCTTATCTTACCAGTAGAGATAGAGACTGAATTTGTGATTTCATTGACATCTATGGAACTCCCAGATGAGGAAATTTCTTCTATTAATGCAGATCAGCACCTTCTCTACAACTTAAAGTATTAAAATTTTACCTAGAGCACTGAAAAGTACTCAAGGCCACACAGTCCTTATGCATCAGAGGTAGAAAAACCCAAATCTTTCTGACTCCAAGGTCAAATTTCTATCTCTGCCTTCCATGTATAATAGATCTGGCATAAAGACAAAGTTCCTAGCAATGCTAAAAGTCCAAAAATGGAACAGACAGCCCTGCAAGGTGGAAAGTTAACCATAAGTGGAAGTTTGATGGCAGCCTATTAGGGTATTGTGGAGGACCTTTGTTCAATTCACTAGGTAGGAGTTGAACTATAGGGATGGAGGGAGGAGAGATCTTTAAATTCTCTTCTCGTTCTAGCACATTATGATTCTCAGTAAGTGATAGGGACAGAATGCAACTAACTAGCTCACATAAAGTCTGAACTCTTGATGTTGACTTGGTTAGCATGGTACCCAAAACAGCTGGGCTTATCAGCCTACCCTTTCTTAAGTACCCATTCTTAGCATATCACATCATGTAGTTTATTCATGTGACACAGAATAAGTCACTGTTGTCCTCCTGGGGTGATAATCAAACATATAAAGTGTGCTGAGTGTCATTTGCATGGCAATAGGCTTTCTCTCTCCTCTCTACAATAGCACCCACTTGCAGTTGCAAATGTCTACTTGGCGTGCAATCCAGGAGACTGTAATTAACTTCCTAACACACAATTTTATATGGAGGCATAAATAAAGTGAGGGAGGTGAAATTATCTGATCTTCTTCATTAGCTTCTAAAAATAACAAATTTCTGCTGCAGCACACTGATCGACATTTGCCCTAATAGCACGTTTAAAATCAGGGACAGGCGTGCTTTTCTACACAATTTAGCCAAAAGCTCATTAGGACCTGTGTGAAAAGCTATTAGGCACTTTTCTACATCTGGTACCTTAACTGTTTCATGATGATGAGTTCCTGAAAGGTATCTGCTATACATGCAACCTTTTAATGAAAAACAATGAGAGAAAATGCCAAAGGAAAAAATATTTTTATAATATGACTTCTTTACTATATTATTCATGTTAGCATACTATCAAAATTGTAATGTGTATGTAAATTGGATTCAATTTGCAATCCTTAGGTTTTCTTCAAACAAAATAGTCAAATTTACCTATTTGCATAAGTTCTCTCACTGTAAATTTTAATTCTCAAACATGGAGGTTTAGTAGTTTGATTTTTCAATTCTATTTATATCCTCTAACCTCTGTTTCTACAGAAAATAAACAGTTGTGAAACAGTTGAAAGGCAATGCTATTTAGTAAAGAAGGAAAAGAGGAAGCAGTAGAATTGAAAAATCAAACTACTAAACCTCCATGTTTGAGAATTAAAATGGGGAGGGTTAGGAAAAAATGGAGGGATAAAATTTGGAACTCAAAACTTTAAATGAAAAATTTTTAAAAATTCTCTAGGTTTAAAAAATCTTTCTTTTTATGTTGCATATGTTGGCAAATTAAGTAGGGGGGATATATAAATCTTGAAATATAAATGTCTATTATGAATGGCTGAAGTAGCAGATGTTATATGTTATTTCTAATTCTTAATGGAAAATAATCTGAACTATGATAGAACCAATTAATTCAAAATTCTGTACTCTCCAACAAGAGAGAATAGAATCACAGCTTAAAATAGATCAAGTTAGCAGGGGAGCATAGTTATATGTTTATGTAGCTTACATTTAGTTTTTGCAAAATGAAGTTTCTCTATGGCAAAGTCATGGAGTCAAAAATAGACAATCAATCAATAAACATTTATTAAGTACCTGCAATGTATCAGGCACCATACTGAGCTTTGAAGATGCAAAAGGCAATCTCTGCCTTTAGGAAGTTTACAATCTAATAGAAGAGACAACACACAAATAAATATATACAAATAAGCTACATACAAGATAACTAAGAAGAGGGAAGACACTAGAATTTAAAGGGGTTAGGAAAGGCTTCCATTAAAAAATGGAATTTTAGGTGAGACTTGAAGGAAATTTGAGAAGCTTTAAGAAGTAAGTAAAGTGTAAAAAGTAAAGTGTAGAACTAAGTAAGTAGTCAGATACAAGAAGACTTAAAAGGTAGGAGGGAGTTAGGTTATGAAGAGCTTTAAATGCCAGCAGATTTTATATTTCATTCTCCAGGCCTGATTGGACTTGAGTTTTAGGAAAATCCTTTTGGCAGCCAAATGAAGAATGGTTTGGAGTGGGAAGAAATTTGAAGCACCAGACTCACTGACAAGCTATATATTTCAATAGCCCAGAAGTGAGGTGATAATGGCCTATACCAGAGCAAAGACGGTGTGAGAGGAGAGAAAGGAGCCTATTCAAGTGATGTAGCAAAGATCAATTCAATAGGTTTTGGTAACAGTTTGGATATGGTAGGTAAGAGTGAGAAAGAGTAAGAGTTAGGGTTTAGGATGGTATCATTTTCTATAGGGTACTATAGAGAATGAAGGAAAGGGTGAAAAGTTTAAGGGGAAAGATAAGAAGTTCTGTTTTGGATATGTATGGTTTAAGATGTCTGAGAGACATTCAGTTTGAGATGTCTGAAAGGCAACTGGTGATATGAGATTGGAGATCAGTAAAGAAATTAGACAGAATAGATTTGAGAATCATCAGCATAGAAATAATAATTAAACCCATAAGAGCTAATGAGATCACCGAGTGATCACCAAGTATAGAGGTAAAGAAAAGAGGGCCCAGGAAAGGATGCTGAGGGGCACCTATAATAAAAGACATGGTCTGAGGGATCCAACAGAGAAAGATGAGTCAGATATGTAGAAGAAGAAGAACAGAGTCAAGAAAACCTAGAACAATGAGAGTATCAAGGAGAGGGTACAGACAAGAGAAGGAGAATGAAAACTGAGAAAAAGCCATTTAATTTGTGAGATTTTTTTCAGCATGGAAGATATGACATGCTTGTAGGCAGTAGGGAATGAAACAATAGACTGGGAGAGACTTGAAAATAAATGATAGAATGAAGATGACAAGAGGGAGCAATTGATTGGAGGAAACAGAAAGGAATTGCTTGAGGAGGTAGAGGGGTTAGCCTAAAAAGCAAGACCATTTTGTCATGTAAGACAGGGATGAAGGAGGAAAAAGTGGCAGAAGACATTTGAATAATAACAGATGAGGAAGAGGGAGCTCATGATGAGCAACCTTTAGGCTTCTCATTTGAGGCAAGGTTCTCAGATGGTGGGAAGGAGACACGGGAAATTTGAAGAGGATTTAAAAGGCTTGGAAGAGTTATTGTGGATAATGGGATAGTGAGGTAATAAGGCAGGTATACAATGATTGCCTAGAATAAATTAGTAGTAATAAGGGCCTAGGTAGATATTTAACTAAAATTTGAAGTGTATCCAGTCAAGATGATTGAGTGATTTTTTTCTATCTGAATTCAGTATTATGTGTGCAAGTGGTGAGGAATGATGAGAGTAATCCAAGGCTGAGGCTTGGCAGGATTTAATGAGTGAAATGCTAATCAGGATAGAAATTCAAAAGAGGAAGATACTAAAGAACTGCATTTGTTCACCAAAAATCCAGATGGAGGAAAAAGGAGAGAATGGCTAGTTCAGGGGAGATGGCCTAGGAGAGAACTGAAAAGTCAAAAGATTAGAGACCATGTTGTGGAAAACAGTATGATTATATAAAGGAAGGCAGAGGAAGAAGTGAAAAGCCAATAGATCATGGTCCAATAAAGCAACAAGGTGATAGCAAGATCAGGAATATGACTATCTTTGTGTGCGGCTGAGTAGAGTAGAGAAACAGATTCTGAAAAATGAGTAGCTCATGAGAAGTGAGAAACTGAGTGTTTAGTACATTTGACGGAGAGTCAATATCTATGTTGAAGTACCCTATTATTTGGGCAGGGGTCGAGGAGGAGAGAAATTGTGAGTCATGGAATAAATTCATTGAAGAAAGAACGGGAGTGATGTGGGGGATATGTGGACAATAGCTAGCAAATTTTGTTTGGGTGGTAGTTAAAAATAGTATGAACCTAAAAGGAAGAGAGGTTACTGAGTGATGGAAAATCTAGAAGTGGCAAGGAAAAGCAAGGAATATTATAACCTGCTCACTTTGACCATTGAGCTAATGACATATAGTCATACTCCTGGAGTCTAAGATAATGAAATTTAAGTCTGCTTTGGGATGTGAATGCCTCTTAAAAATGTAATCTAACTCAGCATAGCCCTCTCAAGTTTGTTCCATTCCCATGGAGTTATACTGGAGGAAAATAATTGATAAGTGGTCATCTCAAAGGCAATATTTTCATCCAGCATATTGGAAATAAATATGAATAAGAGATGTTATGATAATAATCATAGCTGGCAATTAATGAGAGCTTTAAGGTTTGAAAAGTACTTTCCATGCATTATCTCTTCTGATTGGAAAATGTTAGAAAAAAATGCTCACTTCATCTCCCTCTGTATAGTTACAACTCTCCTGAGTTGAGCAGAATCAATATTTAAGAGGTTAGAGTAACACGGAAGGGAAGCAGAAAACTGGGGGAAAATTTTACATCCAAGGGCTCCAACAAAGACTTCATTTCTAAAATATATAGAGAATCAGCTCAAATTTTATAAGAATGCAACTCATTCTCCAATTGTTATGATCAAAGGATTTGAACAGACAATTTTCAGGTGAAGAAATTAAATGATTTCTAGTCATATGAAAATTTTCTCTAAATCACTATTAATTAGAGAAATGCAAATTAAGACATCTCTGAGGTACTATTACATACCTTAATTTTAGATTGGCTAACATGACAGGAAAGGATAATGATAAAAGTTGGAGAGGGCATGTGAAAACTGGGATATTAATACATTGTTGGTGGAGCTGTGAATTGATCCAACCATTCTGGAGAGCAATTTGGAACTATGCCCAAAAGGCTATCAAACTGTCCATAACCCTTTGATCCAACAGGGTCTCTATTGGATTTGTATCCCAAAGAGATCATAAAAAAGGGAAAAGGACCCACAATTGTAGAAATGTTTAAAGAAGCCCTTTTTGCAGTGGCAAGAAACTGGAAACTAAATAGATGCCCAACAGTTGAGGAATGGCTGAATAAGTAATAGCATATAAGTGTAATGGAATATTATTGGGTTTTTTTTTAAAGAAATGATCAGCAGGATGATTTCAGAAAGGCCTAGAAAGACTTATATGAATGAATATTAAGTGAAGTAAGTAGAACCAAGAGAACACTGTACACAGCTACAACAAAGTTATGTAATGATCAGCTTTGATGGACTTAGCTCTTTTTCAACAATGAAATATTCAGACCAATTCCAGTGGATTTGTGATAGAGAGAGCCATCTGCATCCAGAAAAAGGGTTATGAGGACTGAATGTAGATCACAACATAGTATTTTCACTTTTGTTGTTGTTGTTATTGTTTGCTTGTTTGTTTTTTTCTTTCTATCTTTTTCCCTCTTTGATCTGATTTTTCTTGTGCAGCATGATAATTGTGGAAATATGTTCAGAAGAATTGTACATGTTTAACCTATATTGGATTACTTGCTGTCTAGGGGAAGGAGTGGGGAGAAGGATGGAAGAAAAATTTTGAACACTAGGTTTTGCAAAGGTGAATGTTGAAAACTATCTTTACATGCATTTTTAAAATAAAAAATCTATTAATTTTTAATTAAAAAAAGAGAAATACATTAGCCTAAAAAAATCTATTTACTATGCCATCTACCTTCCTTTTCTAGCATATAATAGACTATGCTTACACTCGTAGAGTATAAACTCCTTGAGGGCAGGGAATATGCTTCCTTTCAGTTCTGTACCCCCAACCACCAATACAAAACTGCATGTTAATACATGTTTTTGACTGTAAATTGATTGTGAATGAAAGCCTTCCATGGAGAAATACTTGTCCCTTTGTTTTAAGCAAAGTTAACTAAATATTCAAAAATAAGGCTCCTTCCCCTCTAAAATGTTATGATTATTCATTTTCCACATTTCTCAGATTCTTTATAACTTCATATGTAAAAAAGACCCCAAATGAAAGTTTATTTTTTATGCTGATAAGTCATGTGAGGAAGGGGCTGTGTGTTCTTTCTTTCAAAAAGACTAGCTTTAAAGTGCTGAATTAACTTCTTGCTGTCATATATAAATATTAGTTTTCTATGTAGATCAGGAGTTCTTAATCCTTTTTTGTGTTATGGACCAGCCCTTTGACAGTCTGGGGAAGCCAATGGAACCTGTCTCAGAATCATGTTTTTACATGCATAAAAATGAAATGCAGGCTGTTCCAAAAGCCTTAGTGCTGTTTAAGCCTTAAATACTATCAGAAGTATAAATGATATAAACTCACAAAAATTTTAAGAAAGATTATTTAAATTTTAAAACAGCAATATGCTTCTTATTAAAATTCAATATAAGTATCATGCTGTGCTATTTATAGTTCTAGTTAGTTTTTGAAACTTGACAAATCTTCAACTGCTGCTGTTATAGAAAGAATTTCATTTATATTTTTAGACTTAAGATTATACAAATAATGAGCTTTTGATCCATATACAACAGTTTTTACATGAACCCCCCCCCACAAAAAAGTCTAGTGACAACAAATCAACTGAGGTGGCCAAGCAAGAGAACCTCCCCTACCAATCTACTTATCTGAAAAAGTATATAATATGTAGAAACTGTTGCTCATACAATGTGATATGAAAGGATATCCTATCCTGATAAAATTAAATTTGTTAAAATTCAAAATTAATTAAAAATTCAAAAATAAATTTAAATAATTAAACTTAAGTTGTTTTTATGTTTATAATATTTATGCTTCTGAATAAATATTGAAAAATTCTGAAGCTAAAAACTACACTAAGACTTTTAGCACACCCTTTACATAGGATTTAAAAAAAAACTATACTGATATACAAATAGCAAAATATTTTTTAAAAAAAGCAAAACCTCCACAGACCCCCAGTTAAGAACCTATGGTGTAGTAGACTCTGACTTTGATGTATTTTTTTCCCTCAATTTTGAGTTACATATTACACTTTTCTCTACAACTGTTTTTACACTGGTCAGTGGATTTTAAAGTATATATTTTATATAAAGTATATTTTTAATTTGGAGACCCTGTGGAATCTGATATAGAATTTCTCTACCTTTACATTCTCTACAATACTCATGCCTTATAGTAATATGTAAAAAATGTTTTGATAGCCAAAACATAGCTTTTTACTATTGAGAAAATTGTCTTTTAGGTAGCCAAATATAGGGAGATAGACCCAAAGAGTAAGGAAAGGACCATTTTTTGCTACTGAAACTTTCCAGAGACCTTTAGAAAGAATAAAAACAACTCTAGTACTAGACAACATACATTCTGGCCATTCCAGTTTGAATGGCTAATGCACATATACAACAATGTTAAACAGAAATGGAAATGAAAACTAAAGTATTTTATTAAATGAGAAGTGCAGAGGGAAATAGTAATACTTTGAACAAATTAGTAATACTTTGAAAAGTCAGAATAATTACCTGAAAATTCAGTTCATTTAACAAACTATGCATTTAGCTTATTCTCATGCCATAATTAGAAGCTACTTCACCAAAGCTATGACTCCTATCCTAGATAGAAAGGATTATCAGGGTTTTGTAGCTGAATTCTATTGCTTAATTTCTTCCAGGAATTCTGATTGAACCTATATACAAGCTGCACTTTTCTTCTAGGTTTTATTTGTATATGAATTAAAATTATTTTTTCCCTTTGAGTTCTTGGGCATCACTGTTATTATAATAACTCTTTCATGTAGGATTTCTTTCTTGTTTATTCATATAGCCAGTCCTACTTTCCAATCTGAAATGTTGTATTAGAACCAGACTGAGCAAATCATTCAATAGTCAAGTGTTGAAGGTTTAGTAGTGTTTTGTATGTGCAGCCTCCTTGGTCCAAACCAAAGAACTTCAAGGGAAAAGGAGAGAACTTTCTCTCTTTTCTACTTTTCTCCCCTATCATCAACCATGTCAAACAAACTACTAGACCAGTGAAAGATAATGCATTCAGTTAGGCATAGAGATAAACAATCATGGATGGACACAGAAACAGGAAGAAGCTTCAAGGAGTAAGACTCCTTGAAGTAGAGAAGTGAAATAATAAACACTATGCAATTGTGGAAGAGAACATCTCATGTTTTTATGAAGATGTTTTATACCAACTATTCATACTGTATCTTAGCATGCATTTGCTAAAAGCTAATTAAGACTACTGACTAATTGTTAATAAGGAGTGCATTAGTGAGGGTTTGTGAACTAGAGTAACAGGAGCAGTCACCCACAGGATTATCACCAGAATCTTGAGGTAGCAGCTATATTTTGGAGTTTCAACTGTTGATTCTGAGTGGGATTTGGGACAGGAATGCCCTCAGTTGGGGCATCATGCTTACTATGTTACAGGTTCTATAATAAGAATTGGGGGACAAATAAAAAGCAAACATAGTGTCTACCCTCAAGAAGCTTACATTGTAATGGGAAGATGACATGTATCAAAAGATACATACAGAATACATGAAAAAGAACCTTAGAAAGAAAGGGAAAACAGCCAAGGGAAAAGTCTCCTGTAGAAGGTAAAATTTCACTTGAGTGTTGAAAGAGAACATGGTAGGTATATGGGGGAACAGCAGAACAAAAGCATGTAGGCAGGAGATGGAGCACTGTGTATATGGAATAGCAAATAGGCCAATGTAGCTGAACTCTGAAGTACATAGAAGAGAAGAAAGCAAATACAAGGAGGAAAGACAAGGGGAAAAAGGAGATATTACATGAAACTTCATATCTTTATTATGCATAACTTGATTTTCTTTCGAAATTCATAAGTTCAACTTGTAGCTTCTAGAGCTGTATCCTTATTTAGAAAGAAATTTCTGGCTTTCCTTCCCACAGATACTTTAAATATGCTATTTAGAGTTAGTTGTATTGGTAGATCTATTTAGGAAGCAGAGCACACCTTACCAAATAAAAGATGATCAATATTACTGAGAGCATTAGCTTTCCCTAAGACAATTCATTGCCTGTGTCTCTGTCTGTTTATACTACTACCTGACAATAACACTGATTTATAATTATTTTTGAAAACCATTCAGACATTTGCTGGCAGACTAGGAGATAGAATACAAATCCATCTTTTATCAATTCAGAACAAATGTCCATTTTAAAAACTTAGAGGTATTTAAAAATCAATTGTTGTTTGAATCAATTTGCATCCAAATAAGAGATGACCTTGTATTCAATGATACAAATAATAGTGATATAAATTAAATATAAATATATTGATATAGATATTTAGAACTAAAAACTGAATAAAGTTCTTAAAAAATGTTTACACATGGAGTAAACAAATAATTGTGAATTCAAAGCAACTAGGTGGTGCAATGGTCAGAGTGCTGACCTAGAACCAGAAGACCTTAATTCAAATTCCATTCTGGTCACACATGAGTCATGTGACCCTTTTAACCTCAGTTTCCCATCTGTAAAATGGGGATTATAATAGTACCTACTCCCAGGGTTGTGAGGATAAAATGAGATAATAGAGAGAGTACTTTGCAAGTACTGAAAGTATTAGGTAATACTTTGAAAGTATTACCTAAATCCTAGCTGTTACTACTTTTCAAATGAGCAATTAAATTCAATTTATTTTTATAAAAAGTAAATTGTAGGCTCTTAAAGGGCAAGGCTTTTTTTCCCCCTCTTTGTTGCCTTACCCTTTTACACAATATCTTTCACAAAGTAGCCTCTTAAATATCTGTTATTCAAATGAATCATGTGTTCATCAAAGAATACTCTTGCAGGACCATATAACCATTTCTCCCTCTAGTGTGCTACTTGTAAATAGCAGTAAAGGAATCTACCTACACCAAATGCTAACTGATTTGTCCCAGAGTTCTTTCCATAAATGATTTTGTAATTTAATCATTGTGGTTATTTAACACATTAAGAGAACAAATAGTTTATAAGCAATAATACTTTGTACTGAAATAGCAAATAAAGCATTTCTTAGATTATGAATATTAAAACTTGGGAGCTTCTACAATGGAAAAATAAATCAATACACATTTATTAAGAACCTACTATATGTCTACTATATTAAGCACTAGGGATATTAAAAAACAAAAAAGCAAAAGATAATCCCCACTCTTAAGGTGCTCACAGTCTAATGGGAAAGACAACATGTAAACAGATTTTTTTCCTTTACTTATTTTCTATCCCCAGGGCTTAGCACAGTACCTGCCACATAATAGGTGCACAATAAATTTGTATTGTATTGTATTGAAACAACTATGCATTAATAAACTATACTCAGGATGATACACTGGAAATAATAGAGGAGGAACTTGTTTTAAATAAGAAACCATTTAAAGGGAAGTGATGTTAATTATAGGGATGCTCTTCAATTGGGAAATAGTTAAACAAGTTGTGGTATATGATTGGACAGAAAGTAATGTGATGTAAGAAATGATGAGCTGGTTGGTTTTAGAGAAAACATGGAAAGACTAGCATTATTTTTCTTAAAATGTAATAAAATAATTAATTTAATTTAAAAAAACAAAAAATGAGGGGTAATATGGTGCAATACAGATATATTTATCACTGTATAGAAATGTCTGTATGAAAGAAGGCAAGAACAGTTTGAAACAAAGAATTTTTATAATACAATTGAGCAAGGCATTTTTATGCAAGCTGTACAGTTAGCCCAATTATACTTGAGAATCTACAGCAAAAAACCAAAAAGTTTTAAAAATTAGCTCATAAAAAATCAAACCACTAAGAGGAAAGAAGGAAAATGTATATAAATATAGAATTGAATATAGTCAGAATCACATTAATAGCAACATTTATAGAATTGTTGAGAACGATTTTACTAAAAATATCCCAGAAGTAAGAGTTGTGCTCTAAATGGAATTTTTGTAGCAGTTGAACATTGAATTCTCCAGCAATTCTGCAATAGCCCAAGGAAAAATCTGTCTAGATTTTACATCACTGTCACAAAACTGATCATTTTTGTCTTGCAAAAAAGAGCTGAAGTTTTGCACCTACCTGTAAAGGGAGGGAAGGGTGTGGGGGAAAAGAGGCAACAGGCAAGTCTGCTGACAAGCTGTTCAAAACTAGAACTAAAGTGTACATTATATTCTGGGGTTCTGTATCTTACTGTTTGGGATAGACTAGAACAGTTTGGAAGAATTTCCAGATCAAACTTGCACAATACAAGGCACACTTTAGAAATTTCTCATTTTCTGAAATCATAAATTATTGTTTAAACAGTTTTTTAAATGAATTACTTCAATAGTTCAAACTAAGGAATATGAATACTAATTTCTAACAATTCCAAGTGAATTCCTAGGTGGGAAAAAAATACCCAAGTTCTAGCTAATGCTAAGCCTCTAATTTCAAAACCCTGTCTATATCTATGTATCTATGTATCTATCATCTATCTAAATGCATCTATGTATATATATGTATACATATCTATCTATATTTATTCATCTATCTAATCATTTATCCATCTATCCTATCTATCCATCTACAATCAATCCTCAATTTTTGCAAGGGTAATATTTTTAGAAAATGGTGTGAAAATTCAAAAACAAATGTTGACCCATTGATCCTATAGAACATAGGAGATTAGATTCTTATGACCACAAAAACTATCATCTTTTACTGAGTTACTGAGAGTACACTTTTCTGCATATAATGATAATAAAATATTAATTCTTATACTATACACTTTTCCTAACAAAGTAACTATGAAATAGCCCTTAAAATGCAATATACAAAACAAAATTGGTATCATGTAAAATATTTTTCTCACTAGTAACTCCCTAGGATCCTGTGACCTTTTGTGCAAACAGTTCAATTAAAAAAACCCCACTAATTTCAAATTATATTCACTTTTCATAATACATGAAATCTATAGTACCATAAATACTGTATAACAAATACAATTCTTAAAATTAAAATATTTTTTAAACCTAAGTCTTACCTTCTACTGTGTCAGTTAACAATATGAGGGTATTGTACTGTAAATTATAGTAATTCCTCCCACATCATAGGGGTTAAGGACATGGCATCTCTGTTAACTGGAAACTTTGTAAAGTTTCTTGACCCTCTCTTTATACCAGAGAAGTCTAAATTATTATGCTATAAGATAAAAAAAATATATTTTATGCATTTCTGAGTTTCCAAAATTTTTCTGCATCATCTGCTGGCCTTTATGTGTCATCTGCAGTTTCTGCAAAACTCCCGGAAAAATTCCCATTTAATTTTTAATGCTGATCCATGATACATTGAAACCGAGATGAGAAAAGTTACAATGTAGAAGGGATAAGAGCATTACTGTAAACCTCTCTATGTTGGCTACCTTTCTGAAAACCAAGGGAGAGGCTGCTTGGACTTTAGTTGCTACTGTCCAAAGATACTGAGACTGGAAAGGTCTTGACATCACTTCCAACCTTCTGTCCTTTATGGCTGGTGAATGGCGCTGGAGCTCTGGAAAGATGTACCCACTTCATCAGATGAGAGAGGGAATAATTGCAACAAAAAATTGAGTTTTAAAGGCAAACTACAAAAACATGCAATGAATGCACAGGGAGCTCTTTACAACTAGAGGGTGAACAAGACCAGTATAGTTTCTAGCATTATATCAGCAGCTCTACAAACCTGTACACATTGTACCTGTCATTTTTTCTCTACCACACATAGTCATGAATGGAAAAGTGAAAGAGGTTACCAATATTAAATCACATAAATGCTTGAAGTCACAAAAGTTAAATGTGCAAATACTGAAGACTGATTGTATCTTATCATCTGTTATTTCATCCATCTAGCTATAATCTACATCTATCCATCCATCATCTATCTATCTATCTATCTATCTATCTATCTATCTATCTATCTATCTATCTATCTATC
>JAJPUD010001928.1:0-11231 GCA_023553655.1 Myrmecobius fasciatus | reverse complement strand
TCTATCTATCTATCATGTCTATTCATCCATGAATCTATCTATTTACTACTTAGGATTGAGGGAGGAGGGTAGACAGCATAATATAGGGAAAAAAACATTGCTATTTACCAACTATGTGACCTTGAGCAAATCACTTAAACTCTGTGATCCTCAATGTTCTCCTATGTTAAAAAAAAGTGATAATAATTCTTGCACTGCCTATAATTCTTAGTACAGAGCCTCGCAAATAGTAAATGTTTAACATATACTTTTTCACTCTCATTTTGTTCATTCATACCTATCTCTGAGGAATATTACAAGGAAAGAACTGTGAAAATTTAAATATACTTTACAAATGGTAATTAGTATCATCATCAATATCATCAGGAGGAAGCCAGAAATGCAAGGCAAAAGTACCAGCTCCACTCTTCCCCCTCCAGTGATGCTATTTGCCACATTGAGGCTTATTGACACTTCAAAGAAATCTGCTTGGCCAGGAACTAGCTAACTGGGCCTTGAAGTGAGGAAGTTGAAAGAATTTGCCCTCACCCAACTAAGAACAGAGAATAAATCCTATAAAAATGTTTTAACAACCCTGTGAGTAACTCCCTTTCTATCAACTAAATAGAATGAATTCTCATTAACCAGACAGATGAAAAATTATCTCACCCCTCCTTTTTATTTATTCCTACAGGCTTAACAGAGTGCCAGGAACAGACTGTGTATTTTAAAAGATGCTTGTTGATTGTCTGACTAATTATCTCCATTCCCCTTCCTCCATATTTGCCCTGGGAAGAAAAAGCCATAATAACAGTTTGTCAAAGAAGCATCCAAAAGCAACTTGGGTGATAGAAGAAAATGACAGTAAAGTAATAAAGACATAACTGTAAGGGGTGTCATAACCCTCTCTAAGATTTCTTTCCAGCCCTAAACTTGATTATGCTGGGTAAGGAGATAACTTTACCATTCATACTTTATCTATCTTCTCTGATTCAAAACTTTTTAGTACAAAGATAGTGATTAAATATGACCAGAATAGGTTTAATATAAGGGAAAAAACCTTTCTAATAACCAAAGGTGTTGAAAAGTATAATGAACTTCTTTGGAAGACAATGGGTTCTTCACTTAGTTAAGTCCTAAGGCTCTATGGCAACTTATTAGATATGCTAGAGAGAATTCTTGTTCTGCTACAGATTGATCAAAATGAACTGTAAGATCTCTTCTAGGTCTGAAATTCTATAAACCTGTAATCATAAGGTAAAACTAGGCATTCAGATGAAGTGAAAGCTCAAAGTTGAGACAAAAAAGATAAAAATGCAGAGCCAAAACCACATGTTCTTTGTTCTGCTCAAGAGAGATCATTTCAGTTGAATAACTCATGGTCTATAGGGAATTTCTACAATTACACTAAGGACTTAGGCAAATCAACCAATTGATGCTAATATCATAGTCATAGAATTTATTCCTAGCCGAAATGTTGTTGCTATTAACACTGCTCAACTGGGCTTTAAGACGATCTATGTTTTAAAAAGTGAAACCCTTGGTAAAACTTATTTGAATGTTGTCTGTATTGTTTTTAAGGTTTTATTTAACAATACACTTTTACCAGGTGATTTTGCATCTAGAGGAAAGGGAAATTTCAGTCATCTACTTGAATTTATAGAGGATGTGGTGCAGTAAAGAATTTAACTGGTACAATCATTATTTATTTAAGCAAAATAAGGTCACTTATGTGCTTGGATATGGAAAGATAATAGACAAAAATCAGCTCACAGTAGCAAAATCTGATTGCAGCTCTCAGGTTATCAATACAAGGAACAAGTTCAAAAATATCTTCCTTCCTTATACTTATGACTGGTGAAGATAAACACTGCATTACCTAGAAGGTGCTTTATCCTTTAAAAATGTTACAGAAAAGATTTTATTATTGGTGTGGGAATGTGTTCATTTTGTCAGTGACAGTACAAATGCAATTGCAGATGAATTCTTGGGTCATGTCAGTGGTATGTGAATTGATAGGGATATTTTTTTAAGTTTTCAGCAAATTCTTCAAAAACATGAATGTAAGTTTAAAAAAAAATAGTGCAGCTACCAGAAACTTAGAAGGAAAATTGAAAAGCAAGTGAAGGTATTTCTGGTAGAAAATAGAAGTTATCATTTGTGATTCACTTTTGGTTTGCTTTGCTTCACCAAAATTTGGGACTGAAAAACTTGGAATTGACTTGCATCTCATAGGTAGTGTCTTAGTTAATGCTAAATTCCAACCTAAAGTTCTAAATATATCTACTCTGCTGGAGATTATAATTGCTGGCCCCAAGCTGGTTCACAAAGCAGATTATTTATTTACTTATTTATGTCGAAGGGGCAGCCAGCCAGTGGTATTATAAACACTGAATATAATCATGTGCTATATATGTGATCTAGACATATCCTGAAGGTGTGTGGGTTGGCAAATCAGATGAACTGAAAGACGAGAGTACTGAGTACAAAGTTGGTTATTTCCTTTTGCTACCAATAACAGAGCTAAGATTAATGCTGCCACAACTGGCATGGTAAAGATCCTGAGTCAGAAGTCAACAGGCAGAATACCTGAAGCACATATTCTAGAGACAGGTGCTGGGGAAATGGTCAATGAAGCTTTACTTGCTTTGGAGTATAGAGCATCCTGTGAAGATGTTATTGGAGTCAGTCATGTTCATCCAACTGTATCAAAAGCTTTCATTGAAGCAAACCTAGCTGCATCATTTGGCAAAACAATAAACACTTAAAGTGAAATGTCATCTGTTTATACATTTACATCTATTGCCTGAAAGCTTTTGTGGAGAGCATTTAATGTGAAAGGCTTCTAAGGTGGAAGGCACATAGCTTGGAGAATATCTAGGACTGAATTAACTAATGTTTTTGTTCAGATGGTAAATATTTAACAAATAAGTATAAAAATAAAATTTGGAGATTATATTAAAATTTCCATTTTCAAATCTATTTGAAATGTACCTTTCAAGGTACAAGTTTTGCTCTTCCTTTGTAAAGCCTCTATTATGGTAATACAACAAAGAACTAAAAAAAATACCTATGTATGTTTCTTTTATACATAATCACAAGCTTTTCTATGAAGTTATGAAACAAATTAACCTGAAGTATGTGTGATATAAAATTTCTGTAAACTAAAGTATATTGTCTAGCTAATACTGGTGATGTAGATTATAAAACCAGATAATAAAAGCTTTTTAGCCTTCATGTGAGACTATCTATGTTAATCACTCCGGTCTGTAAGTTAGCATGAGATTCAGAGAAAACAGAAAAAGTACATCAGAAACAGAATAAAAAAGAGACATTAACCAGAAATGAAAATAATTTAGTCCAATGAAGAGTTAAAAACAAAGTGAAATACAAGAAAAAATGTATAGGAATGAGAGAAGAATTCTGCAAAAATAATAAAAAGTCACAAAGGAAAGTCTAAAAAAAAACATTAGAGCCTGGGATTAGGTGCTGAAGATACATAAATCCATGGAACAGGAATCAGCACTATTGGTGAATACTTTGACTTTGAGAATGTATAATAAAGTGTTTATTAAACACTGACTAAACTGGGCACTGTGCTTGATGTAAGAGATATAAATAGAAAAATAAGGCAGTCTCTGCCCTAATGGAGTTTACACTCTATTGAAGAAGGGAGAACAACATGCACTCAGACAAGCCTCTAAAAGAGATATAAACAAAATAAACACAAAGCAATTTTGGGAGTGGGATGTGCTTACACCAAAGGGAGACTGATCAGGTGGGAAGCTAGATTGAACTATGAAAGGAACTAGGAATCCAAGAGGTAGTGAGATTAATGAAAAACCTGGAAGACACAATTCCTGGATAATTAATAATCAACTCATTAATTGGGCTAGATGATAATCAATAAATTGATGATCAGTGGTTTCTTGTTAGTTTACCTTGAACCAATCAGGGTAGGACTGTGAAACAGGAAAGGGAGAAGAGATACATTCTGTTCCATGTTTCTTATCACCCTCAAATAAATATAGTCTGCAAAGATCCCAAAGGATAGTCAAATAAATTCAACAAGCATTTATTAAGTACCTATTATGTGCCAAGCATTGCATATATAAGTACTGTATATGTATCACTCACTAGGTGTCAGGCATTGGAGATACAAAGAAAGGCAAAAACATGGTGCCAGTTCTCAATCATAATAGCACTAATTAGGAAAAATCAAGGGATAAAGAATGCCTAAGAGAAGGATGAGGTCAAATGCTTCAGAGAGGACAAGAAAGAAGGATGAAATCTTTAAAAAAAAAGACTAGTGGATTTAGCAATTTAGTAATGACTGATAATTCTGAAGGGACCACTCAAGTGGTGAGATTGGAATCAAGATTGCAAGGGGTTTAGAAGTGATAGGAGATGAAAAAGGGAGAAATTTGATCATGATATAGAAGAGAGATATAGATAATAAGATGATAGCTTAAGATAAGTAATGGTTTCTATTAAAGATAGAGGAGGTATGGGCATACTTATGGTGGCAAGGAGGAAGTCAGTAGATAAAGAGTGAGACTGAATATTAGTTATTTTATTAATTAGTTAATTTTTGTTAACTAATTCTGAGTCAATATTATTAAAATATAATTATTAGTTGTTATTAGCTAAGTATAGTACAAATTACTTAGTTGAACATTAGTTAATATAATAGTGGATAAAGAGATAAAGTATAAGTTTTGATCAAAGATTGGAGAGACAAAGGACTCATGGTGAAAAATGCTATCCCCCTCCAAATAAAAAACTAAAGGAATATGAATACAGATCAAAGTAAATTATTTTCCACTTTACTTTTAAGTGATTTGGGGAGGGTCTGCATTTTCTTTTACAACTAATATGGAAATATGATTTGCAAGATTGCAAGTGTACAACTATATCAAATTTTACTATCTCAAAGAGGGGAGAGGGAAGAAAGGGAGGGGGAAAATTTGAAATTAAAAATAAAACAAATATTAAAAATCATTTTACATGTAATTGAAAAAAAAACAATTGTTCAAAAAAAAGATAGGGGAGATAAGAGTGTGTGTGTAGGCAGCAAGGAAAGAACCAGAGAGATTGAACATTAGCACTTCAGAAGAAATGTTCAAAAGCTGAAGCTCCAGAAAGATATCATAAATGAGATCAAAGGTACAGAGGAATTGACTTGGGCAAGGAGGAGGTCCTCTTCTTCTGTCAGTGGATCAATGGAGGAGAAAAAACATTCAAGGAATTCAAAATATAGAATAAGGAGCAAACAAAGCTCAAGATGGATGGCTCCAAAATTCTTGTAAAGTATAAAACAAATTCTTGGCTAAGAACTTGGTGGTAAAGAATGGTGAAGTATGAGAAGAGAAGAGAAGGTTTGGAACAAAAGCTATGGAGAAAGAGATAAACAAGGAAGGAAAAGTAGAAAGATTAGGACCAATGAGAACCAAGGTGAAATTAAATAGCAGTAATGTGTGGTAGGGTCCTATGGGGGGGACTATGTGGTACAGTGAATAGAACCCAGTCCTGGAGTCAGAAAGACATCTTCAGGAATTCAAATTTGGCCTCATATATTTACTAGCCATGCGACTCTAGGAAAATCACTTAATGCTTTTTGTCTCAACTTCTCCATCTATAAAATAATTGGAGAAGGAAATGGCAAAACATTCCAGTATCTTTGCCAAGAAAAACCTAAATTAAGTAAAAAAAAAAAGTCAGTTATGACTGAACAAACAAAACAACAGTAATGAGCCCAGGCAGCTATGGCTGTAGAATGTCCCTGAATAGTATCAGAAAAGACACGTGGTATAAATAATATAGCTTTGGGGATTGAAAATGGATGGGCAGAGACATGCCAAGAAGGTAAAATAAGATAGAAAGAGGAAGAAAGCTTATGCAAGTGACAAGAAGGTGGTGTTTACATTAAGAATTTCTTAACTTTCAAGTTCAAGTTTTAGTATTCAAACCCCTTTAGTCCATAATGCAGTTTCTGATACCACATTTTACTATTTAACATCCCCATAAATTTGAAGAATTAGCGACCAAAAAGCCTAGTATTTTCAGCCCAAAGACAGCTTCTGCCATGGTCATTGTCATTTATGAGTAGGGTAAAGATGATGAGTAGTAATTATTTTTATTAATTTTCTTTCAAAATGGAGATTGAGGGAATACAAATGTGGAAAATAAGTAAATACTGTAGGTCAAATCTGGATCTTTTTGTGGTTTCAAAAGAAAACAACAACCGTTGAAAATAAACTTTCATTTTCTTGAAAAACCACATCCTAAGTCTTCCTGTGTTGCCTTCAAAATTACTGCAATTCTTCTTGCTACAATTAAGTCTATAATGTTACTTATAAATAGCCAATTAAAAGAACTCTGAAAATTGTTAACTAAGATGAAAAAAGGCAATAGTAAGCAGTACATGTAACTCAAGATCCTTTGAAGCTTAACTCAGGGCTGAGAATGCATAAGATCACTGAAATAACAGGTTGTTGACTATCTCTCTCCCTCTCTGTCTCTCTCTGTCTCTCTGTCTGCCTGTCTGTCTCTTTCTCCCTCTTTCTCTGTCTCTCTGTCTGCCTGTCTCTCTGTGTGTGTGTCTCTCTCTTTTTCTCTTTCTCTCTCTGTCTCTCTCTGTTTCACCTCAAAGAAATTTATATACTGAAGTATTTGTGTTGTACCCATGGAAATTAAAATTCTCCCAAATATTGTAGCCACTAGCCCCTTTTCAAACAACTGTTTCTTTTATTCAATGTGCATTGATCTTGTATTTTTACAAAACTGTGGTTCTAATCTTTTTAAAGTATATTTGTATTGTTATCTCTTGTTTCTATATCACTTGAATTTCCCCCTGGATCCCTTTCACTCTTCCAAAATGGCCTTCTCATATAACAAAGAATATTTTTTCTAATATGTATTTCTATCCATGTATGTAAATGAAAACACCAATCATACACAGCAGTACCTTCTATAGAGCACATCAATCACTCAAAAATGCATTTATCATGTAGTCATATGCCCGGCACTGTTACAGAGTTACAGAATTACAAAATACACAAAGAACAAAAAAGTTTACTCTTTATCCAACCTGTCCCTGAAAAAAAAAACCAAACAACAACCTCCCCTACACTATCCTTTACAGGACTGAACTATTTGTCCTTTGATTATGGCAAAAGGTGGGAGTACCATGACACCATTTGTGACTTTGCCTTTTAGACTCATATCTACCCAAAACCCCAGCTTAAAAATCATCTCCCATTTTCTGAGACCTATTGGAGATTGCACTACTATTTTCCATCCTTACTTCTCACTCTATATTTATTGAGAACATATGATATACACAGACTTTGAATCTAGGTATCACCAACAATATAAAACCAGACTCCCAATGGATTCTACCAGATAAAGGGCAGAAACCCAAAAGTAAAGCAATTAACTGTGTCATCTGGAAGCTCCTAGAGTGAAGCATTGAGGTCACATCAAGCATCTGACCAAATTGAAAGTCTACTGAATCACAGAATCTCAAAGCTGGAACAGACTTCAAAGATCATCTGATCTAGTCTGAACGTGAACTAGAATCCTATCCACCCATAAATGGGAAGTGGTAACCTAGTCTCTGCATGAAGAATTCCACTGAAGTGATAACCATTATCTCCTGAGGCAGCCCATTCTACTTTGGGCCAGCTTTTACTGTGGGGAAATTTCTCCTTATAGCAAAATTCTTAATTAACTTTGATGTGCCTCTTTTGCAATCTGGTGAAACTTAAGGGTCCCTTTGCAAAATAATGGTTTTAATTGCATAAAATAAAATATAAAGGAAATCACTTATATTGAAATATAGTTTTTAGATAGTATGTATGTCTGTATGCATATATGCATGTATTTTATTTATTTATTTGCTTTTTGCTGAGGCAACTGAGGTTAAGTGACTTGCCCAAGGTCACAGAGCTAGGGAATGCTTAAGTGTCTGAGACCAGATTTGAACTCAGGTCCTCCTGACTTCAGGGCTGGTGCTCTATCCACTGCACCACCTAGCTGCCCCTATGCATGTATTTTATAAGCAATCTAAATTCATGGGCCCAAGGTTAAGAACCCCCTGTCTAATATTTAACATATTGACTAGAAAACAGAAGAAACTTTTAGATGAAAAAGCTATATACACAAATAAAATTTAAAGCAAGTAAATACCAATACAGAGTATCCCAAAAATCTTATTACAGATTTAAGCTACTAACATTTTAAACTAAAGACTTAGATCACAAAGTCTTTCTTCTATACTGGGTGTCCCAAAAATTTTAGTGCAGTTAGTAGGTTAAAATTGCACTAAAACTTTTGGGATACCCTATATAGAAGAAAGGTTTCTTGAATCTAAGAATTTAGCTAGGCTTTAAAGAAAAGAATGATTATGGATTGAGAAAGAGGAAGGTAAGCACTCTTGATAGGGAGTAGCATGAACATTTTTAATTTAGTAAACTTTGAATGGCATACCATTCTCTAAATCCATAGTCACTAAATGTATTGATATAAACAAGTATGATGAAAGGAGATTGAGACTTCTAACTTCTGATAATATGACATTCTGTGACTTACAACCCAAGTATATCACTAGAAGAATATTATTAATGGTTTGGGTTTTTTAATTTTTATTTATTTATTTTTTTTTAGGAAACAGCTAGGATTCATTGAAAACCATTTCATAATTTCACAAAAGAAACCTCACCCTCCTCAGTCTCCTCTTACTTTTCTACTCTAGAACTATCTCAATGTTCATCTTCAATACTTGTCTTTCCATATACTAATGGACCAATTTAATGTCTATTGTTAAAATTTCATGCTACAATCCAGCAATCAATTAATAAGCATATAGTTGTCCCCTGCATTAGACTATAAACTTCTTGAGGGCAAGCACTGTCTCTTGCTTCCCTCTAGTACTTACACACATGCCTGGCACATGGCAGGTGCTTAACAAATGTTTATTAACTGATATTAAGCACTTAACTGTGTTTTAGTCATTGTGCTATATAAAAACAAAAATGAAAATGATTTCTGACTTCAAGAAACTTAAATTCTGTCATGGAAGATAAAAAACATGTGTGAATAAATATGTCAAAAATAAATACAAATATGATTTGGGATGAACAATCAGCACCAAGAACAAACAGAAAAAAACCTCATGTAAAGGAGAGGTGGCACCTAAACTGTGATTTGAAAGAAACTGAGGCTTTAAAGAAGTTGAGGTGAGGATACCAGGCCTGGAGCACAGAAAAATTGAGATGGAATATCTTAAAGAATAGCTATGCAAAAAGAAGATTATTTTGGTTAGAAATTTCAATCTATGAAGGGCAATAAACATAAAACAAACCCAGAAATGGGCAGATGTGTGCATAAGGAATAATGAACTGAAAGTAGTTTTAAATGGAATAGTTAAAAGGGAAAAAAAATAGAAAAGAAGGGAATCCAGAAGAAGAAACAGGTATATAATTGTGGTGAGGATGAGGAAGATAATATAGTTCTGGATATGTTCCATATATAGCACTGAATATGTCTGCTGGTAGAATACATAAAGCACTTTGCAGATGACTAATGATGAAAGAACAAGATACGATGCAGGGAAGTTTTTTTTATTGTTTTGTTTTGCTTTTACAATAGCATGGGAATTCAAAAGAGTACAATGGAAAGAATTTGGAAAATAGTCATCTTCATAGAGGTGATAGTTGAAGCTATAATATGAGATAACCAAAGGAAAAAATAGAAGGGGGTAAAGATTCCACCTTGAAAAATATGGAAAAAATGTGGAAAGGTTCAAACTGAAGGTGAGGAATGGAAAATTTGAGAATAGAGAATTGCTTCTAGAGGAATTGTAGAGGGAGTTGATAAGAGATGGATAAATGGATTACTAGGAAGCAACGAGGGAGTAGATATGGTTAGATTCTACAGATCTGTAATTGAAATGCTTGATACCATCATCTCATGACTTTCTGTGGCATTGTTTAGTATCCTAACAACAATTAAATTAGTATGAATGACCCAAAGTCAGGGCTAATAGGGCCAGAATGGCAAATTGATCAAGGTGATGGATTTTAGTGTGATGGCAAAGTATAATTGAAATGGTTGACCAAAGTGATCCAGACAAGGTAAAGAAGAAAGCAAAACCAAAATGGAGAAGGAGAGATAGGAACAAGAAGTCAAAACGAGGATGAGGAACGAGTTTAGTTGGGGTGAAGAAGAAAATGAGGTGGTAGAACAAATAACTGTGTTAAGAAAGGATTTTCAGAGCTCAAGAACTTAGGAGTTTGATCAGTTCCAAGCAATGGTGAAGTCTTGATTGTGGTTAGAGATGTAAGTCATGGACTTGAGAAAACTGATAAATATGAATCAAGTTTATTAGAAGAGTCATCAACATTAATGAGTCAAGGGACAGAGTGGGCAAAAAGTCTGTCAGGCAGGAGCCAGTCTTTAAACAAAGACTGTTTACCGGAAGGGAAAGGACAGCATAAATTATTGCAAAGGGAGGGGGGGATGCCTTCTACATAATGACATTTAATCTATGTTCAGTTAGATTTAATTGAATTGTTGACTAATGATGAAAGAACAAAATATGATGCAGGGAAGTCTTTGTTTTGTTTTTACAATAGCATAGGGATTCAAAAGAGCACAGTGGAACAAACTGGTAGGAAGCAAAAAGAAGCAAGTCTTGGAAGGAGTCATGAGAACAATTGGAGTAAGGAAAAGGGTTATAAATCAGCATAACGGGAATTATAAAAGTAGAAAGTAAGTTGGAGAAATATATTAGCCAAAGAGAGGAAAGGCACATGATAACAATAAGTTAATTAACTACCCCCAAGATTCCAATGTTAAATGAGATACTCCCCCTCTCTTTCTCTCGCTCATTCCTCCTCCTCTTCCTCTTCCTCCTCCTTTTCCCCCTCCTCCTTTTCTTCCTCCTCTTTTTCCCCCTCCTCCTCCTCTTTCTCCTCTTCCTCCTTTTCCTCCTCTTCTTCCTCCTTTTCTTCTTCCTCCTCCCCCTCCTTTTCCTCCTTCTCCTCATCCTCCTTTTTCTCCTTCTTTTCTTCCTCCTCCTCCTTTTCCTCCTCCTTTTCCTCCTCTTCTTCTTCCTCCTCCTCCTTTTCCTCCTCCTCTTTTTCCTCCTCCTCCTCCTCCTCCTTTTCTTCTTCTTCCTCCTCCTCCTTTTCCTCCTCCTCCCCTCCTTCTCCTCCTCCTCCTTTTCCTCCTCCTCCCCTCCTTCTCCT
>JAJPUD010001927.1:307291-373036 GCA_023553655.1 Myrmecobius fasciatus | reverse complement strand
ATCCTATCCTATGCCACTGATCGACTGCTCTATTTCTCAGCCAGTACCAAATGGTTTTGATGACCGCTGCTTTATAATATAGTTTTAGATCTGGTACAGCAAGGACACCTTCATCTGTCTTTTTTTTCATTACAGGGAATTTAGTAGTTAAAGATTTTTGCGTGGCTCTGAATCTATTAAAAATAGTTGGAATGCTGTTCAATTGATACTCTTTCATGAGATTTTTTTTTTCAGTTTATAATTATTTGCAAGCAATACATGTCTTATAGCATTTAAAGATGAAAGAGATCATTGATGTATACACCATCCACTTAATAGAAGAGGAAATTGAGATCCAGTGTGTAGTGATAAGTAATTTGTCCAAGGTCACAAGACCATAGAGGTGGTGGTAGTGAGACTGAGAACTACAATTGGAAACATTCTTTGATTCCAAATCTATTGTTCTTTCCTTTATTCTTTAGGTTAATTTTTAAGGTAATGAAGTCATCTAAACAAAATCTATAGCTCAAATAACAGTTTTCTGCTCTAGTAGAATCTGAGATGATGAAAGATTCATTTTCACTTATAGTATAATTAAAATTCTCTGCTTTTATTTCATCTTTCAAATTTTGTTCTTTACTAAATATCCAAAATTAATCTGTGTCCTTACCTGCAGTAATTCTGTTAACTACTAAAATTATTTAATAAAATAAAGCCAAAGTCTGAAAGAATATTTTAAATTCACTCTTTTTAAAAAAATATAGCCACATTAAAATAACTTTTTAGGAGTATTGAGGGTAGTGTTCAACCCAAATCTAAAATTGTGAAAAGCAAATGAAGCTAAAGCAAGAGATGAAAGTGAAAAGAAGATAATAAATATCACCAGCATTTCTGCTCTAGAGACAAAATCTGCATTTTGGACTTTTACCACCTCAATATCCAAATGTGCTATATGAATAAGTAGCAGTGGTATGGTTTAAGAAAAATCACTAGATTTGACTCCATATGCTTACTTTTTCATCCCTGTAAAATATGTATAATAAAGTTCTGTCTACTTCTTAAGAGTATACTTGGTAAGAACATATGAAGGGACTAAGGGGGCTTTCACAAGACTGTTCAGGAAAAAAAATTAATGATCATGTACAGAATTGACCAGTACAGAGAACAAAAGTTCTTATTACTGTCTCTGGTTTATTTTAAAAAAAATTTTTATGTCGGACAAAATTTACCTTTAACAACTCTAAAGCTTGTCTTTCATGCTTATATTTAGGTGATGTGAAAAGATGTGACCACAAAATTAAAAGATATCTGAGAGGATATAAGCAAGATGACAAATTAAGATAAAGATTTAGGGTAGTTTCTTTCAGAATAGAGCAAGAATTTATTAAGTACTTATTTTGTGTCAAAAACTTGTATTAATCCCTGAGAATAATACTCTTGAGCCTTCATGGAGCTTACATTTTAATGAGAAAAGCAGCACATAAAAGGAAGCTGAAAGAGGAGATGAGAATAGGTATCCGTTATTAGGTAGATCATCGTGGAGAAAATCAAACAAAAATTCTGTTTCCCTATCAAAGGGGCATATCAATAGGGATGATTCAGATTCCCCACAAATCTAAGTAACTTGTAGGTTTCTTTTAAACTTTTGCACAGAAATAGGTGGTTACCAAACTTAAGAATTAGGAATATGGTTGTTTATTAAAAGAGCTTCTACTTTGTGTAATGTTTATTGCTGCCAAACCATACATAGAAAGCATTTTAAGAGCTCTGGTCTAACAATTGAAAATTGTATTCTTGGCCAGTCTTTTTAAACTTAAAGTATTTTTAATGTAATTCCCAATTCCTTTTTGTCTCTTGCAGTGATTATTTATTCAAGTTACTGCTGATTGGAGATTCCGGTGTTGGGAAATCTTGCCTTCTCCTTAGGTTTGCAGTAAGTAAAGTCTGAAACAAGATTGCTTTTTAATAAATTAGATATTTTTCTTGGAGATAATGTCTACATAAGTAGCTGTTTAGGCTATTTTCATTTGGAACAAATTATTTTGTGAAGTTTGCCTGTGCAAGTTTTTGCTTTCTTTATTTGCCAAACACAGAAGTAAGATGTTTTCTTGTTTTTTCTTGTTTTTCTTTTTTCATTGCTTAGATTTCTCCTTGTATTCTTGCCCCTATCCTCAGAAAGCTATTCTGCAAAACATATTTCTTGGTGGGGAGTGGAATAGAAAGAAAGGGGGAAAAATCAACAAAACTGATAAAACATTTAAAAAAAAAATGACATGCTGTATTCTATACTCATGAGCCCTGACCTTTGTAAAGGAGCAGGGGGGAGGGGAGATTTCTTCTCATCTCTTGTTTGGGGTCAAGCTTGTACTTTTATAATTTTGAAGCATTCAGTTTTGACATTTTTAATAGTTTGTTTCCATTGCTGAATACTATGGATAGTTTTCCTAGTTCTGCTTACTTCATTTTGCAATGGTTTTCATGTCTTTCTTCTCTGTGTTTATCATGTTTGTTTATTACAGCAAAGCACAGTTATATTCCATTATCTTCATATACTACAATTTGTTTAGCCATTCTCCAATTGAATGGACAGTTATTTTTTTCCCTCAATTCTTTGCTATCACAAAAAGGGGAGAGGGCATAAACATTTTATAGCACTCCTGGTGCTATAAATCAGGCACTATGCTATGTGGTTTTTTTTTTTTTTAATTTATTTTTATTTGCAAAACATATGTATGGGTAATTCTTCAACATTAACCCTTACAAAGCTTTCTGTTACAAATTTTTCCTCCCTACTCCCTACCCCTCCCCTAGATGGCAGGATATCCACTACATGTTAATTATGTTAAAATACTTGACAAATTGAATATATGTATACATATTACCACACTTACCATTGTTATGCAAGAAAAATCGTATCTACACGAAGGACATATAAGATAAAGGAAACACAATGTAAGCAAACATCAATTGAGACCATGAAAATGTTATGTTGTGGTCCACATTTCACATCCCTGTCTCTGGGTGTATATGGCTTTCTTCAGTGAAGTGGTTTGAAACATTTCATTGTTGAAGAGAGCCGTGTCCATCAGAATTGAGCATCATATAGTCTTGTTGCTGTGTATAATGATCTCCTGGTTCTGCTCATTTCACTCAGCATCAGTCCATGCAAGTTTCTCCAGACCTCTCTGAAATCATCCTGCTGGTTGTTTCTCACAGAACAATAATATTCCATAACATTCATATACCATAATTTATTCAGCTATTCTCCAATTGATGGGCATCCATTCAGTTTCCACTACACTACTTCCTACTACTCTAGCCACTACAAAAAGGGCTGTCACAAACATTCTTGCACATGTGGGGCCCTTTCCTTCCTTTAAGACCTCTTTGGGAGATAAGCCCAATAGAAATGCTGCTGGGTCAAAGGGTATGCACAGTTTGATAAGTTTTTGAGCATAGTTCCAAATTGTTCTCCAGAATGGCTGGATCCTTTCACAGCTCCATCAACAATTATGCTATGTGTTTTTTAATATTTTATTTGTAATGAGCAGTGAACGTCCTAGCATATTTATATTGTATGTGGAATCAAAAGTGTTGGGGGTTTTTTCTTGATGAAATTAAACTATCTAAAATTGTGATTTACTGAGATTTCAGTTAAATATGTGTTGTATATCTGTGATATCTAATCTGTTTGATGGAGGGAGGACCTATTCATTTCATTAACAATAGATTAAGAAGAAAATCATTTGATAGCTGAATTTTATTTTATTTTATTTTTTTTTAAAGGTTTTTTTTTTTAAGTTTTTTTTTTTTTTTATTGAAGCTTTTTATTTGTATAACATATGTATGGGTAGTTCCCCAACATTGATCTTTACAAAGCTTTCCATTACAAATTTTACCCCCAGTCCCCTCCCCTCCCCTAGATGGCAGGAAGTCCACTACATGCTAATAATGTTGAAATGCTTGAGAAGTTATGCAAGAAAAATCCTATCTACAAGAAAAAAAAAATCAGAGAAAGGCAACACAATGCAAACAAATGTCAGTAGAGATCATGAAAATGTTACGTTGTGGTCCATATTTCATTTCCCTCTCTCTGGGTGTATATGGTTTTCTTCAGTGAACAATTGGAACTGGTTTGAGACAATTCTTTGTTGCAGAGAGCCATGTCCATCAGAATTGATCATCATGTAATACTGTTGTTGCTGTGTATGATGATCTCCTGGTTCTGCTCGTTTCACTCAGCATCAGTTCATGCAAGTCTCTCCAGGCCTCTCTGAAATCGTCCTGCTGGTTGTTTCTTACAGAGCAATAATATTCCATAACATTCATATACCATAATTTATTCAGCCACTCTCCAATTGATGGGCATCCCTTCAGTTTCCAGTTTCTAGCCACCACAAAAAGGGCTGCCACAAACATTCTTGCACATGTGGGTCCCTTTCCCTCCTCTAAGATCTCTTTGGGATATAGGCTCAGTAGAAACACTGCTGGGTCAAAGGGTATGCACAGTTTGACAACTTTTTGGGCATAGTTCCAAGTTGCTCTCCAGAATGGTTGGATCCGTTCACAGTTCCACCAACAATGTTGATAGCTGAATTTTAAAAAGAATCTTAAAGGTAACTCATGACTATTAAAGTGAAAGAAAGAAGCAGGGCTTGAACCATCTCAGCCTGACAATGGCATTGTGTTCTAACTTTCTGAACTGGACATGCAAATAATGGCTTGTACTGATAGATTATATTGAGTCTCTTCCCTGTACTGTTTTATCTACCACTGCCCAATTTTACATTTTTCTTGGGCTGCCTTAATTCATAAATTAAAGAATTAACTCTAGGCCTTAACATTCACATCTGCTCTCTTAATGCAGGTTTTCTTACTGACCTTTGACTAATTTAAATATTTGGTAATTTAAATATTCAGGGAACAACTCTTATCCCTTAAGATAATTAATGTAATAATCACCAACAGAATTACCTTTAAAAATGATTACTATGTTTATATGTGTTTGACTTCAGAAGAAAAAACTGCATATAAAGAGTATTTGGGAAATTAAGCTTGTGTCCATTTTCAGTGAAACGTTGGCTTGGGGGTTGAGGAGGCAGGAGGAGGAGAAGGGAAGCTCAGTGTGAAGTTGTGTCAGGGTCAAGTGGCTTAACCATAGTCACACAGTTACTAAGTGTCAAGTGTCTGAGGTTGGATTTGAACTCGGGTTCGCCTGACTCCAAAGTCAATACACTACCAACTGTACCATCTACTTGTCCCAACATTTTCTTTTTAAAGGCTTAATATTTTAGTGAATTTGTTACATTAAAAATTCAGAATTCTTTTTATAAAATTAGATTTTGGACTTGTGTATGTTATAGTCATAAAAGACTAAAACCTTTATTTCTGTGTAGAACAACCATATGGATATGTCAGAATTCTTCAGTACTGTTGTGAAGTTGTTTTAGTTTAATAATCAAAAACTTAATCAAAAAAAAAAAAGAAAAGCTCAAACTTGACATTGTTGGTGATGTAGCACAAATTGTAAGATCTCTATATGGGTGGTCATCATGTATTAAAGTGAAATTGGAAAAAAAAATTTTTTTTAAATTCAAGTGATGTAGCTACAGCAAGATTGTGTGATCAACTATGAAAGACTTAATTCTCAGTAATTCAGCGATCCAAAGAAATTCCAATAAACTTTTTAAAAATAGTATTTTATTTTTCTAAATACATGCAAAGATAATTTTCAATATTCACTTTTGCAAAGCCTTGTTTTCCAAATTTTTCTTCCTTTCTTCTTCCCTAGACAGCAAGCATTCCAATAAAAGTAAAATGTGCAGTTCTTCTAAATGTATTTTCATATTCATTAAGCTGTGCAAGAAAAAAAATTAGATCAAAAGGGAAAAATAAAACAAGAAAAAGAAAAAATAAGCAATCAACTACCACCAAAAAAAAGAAAAAAAGTGAAAACACCATGTTTTGATCCACATTTAGTCTCTATAATTCTTTGTTTGAATGCAAATGGCACTTTTCATCCAGAGTTTATTGGAATTGGGATATAAGGCAATTCCAATTGGTTGGGAAGTGCCATCTGCATCCAAAGAAAATAATGAAGGCTGTGGATCAAGGCAATTTGTTTTCACTTTTCTTCCTTCTTGTAATTTTTTCCTTTTGTTCTGATTTCTCCCTCCCAGTATAGTTCAGTGGAAATATGTAAAAATGAATGTACACATAAATGTAACCTTAAAAATATTTTTTAAAAGAAAAAAAATTTGAAATGACAAATTAGTGACTAAAGTAACTATTAAGCTGGAAATATCAGAAAATTTAAGAAACAAGTTTAGTTAGAGATCATACATGTTAGGAGGTTAGAACCAGGATGTAGCAGGAAGTACTGAAAACTTTTTCCTGAAACTTCTCCAGACCGATCTAGAACACATCCTGGTGAGGAAATCCTTCTCCCAAAGTCACAGGGAGCCTTTCTTCCAGTTCAAGTTGGCATAGGGATAGAGAATTGTCTGTGGACATTGGGGTGGGAGTCTGGCTTGGAGTGTGTGTTTCATGCAGGGAAAGGTTGCTGCACCAGGGCAAGAGGAGGTCCTAGACCTATACTCAGTAACCTTGTGCAAGATATGGGAACAAAGGCTCTCTGGCAGCTTTGTCAATTACTGCCTAGTTCAGGGTCACAGATTCAGAGTTGCTGAGAAGAATACTTTTGCCTTGGGTTGGTGTTCTAGGGTTTAGGAGTCTTGTGGATCCTTTGTATTATTATTATTATTATTTTTTTTTTTTTGTTAAAGCTTTTTATTTGTATAACATATGTATGGGTAGTTCCCCAGCATTGATCTTTACAAAGCTCTCCATTACATCTTTTACCCCCAGTCCCCTTCCCTCCCCTAGATGGCAGGAAGTCCACTACATGTTAATAATGTAATAATAGTTGACAAGTTGTGCAAGAAAAATCCTATCTACAAGAAAAAAAAAGAAAACCAGAGAAAGGAAACACAATGCAAGCAAACATCAATAGAGATCATGAAAATGTTACATTGTGGTCCATATTTCACATCCCTCTCTCTAGGTGTATATGGTTTTCTTCAGTGAACAATTGGAACTGGTTTGAGACATTTCTTTGTTGCAGAGAGCCATGGACCTCACAATTGATCGTCATATAGTATTGTTGTTGCCGTGTATAATGATCTCCTGGTTCTGCTCGTTTCACTCAGCATCAGTTCATGCAAGTCTCTCCAGGCCTCTCTGAAATCATCCTGCTGGTTGTTTCTTTCTTTCTTTCTTTTTTTTTTAATAAAGCTTTTTATTTGCAAAACATATGAGTGACCTTTCAACATTGACCTTTGCAAAAAACTTTTTTTTCCCAAGCTTTTCCTTTCCCTCCCCCCGCCCCCCACCCCTAGATGACAGGTAATCTAATACATGCTAGATAGGATAAATTATATGACAAGTACAATACATGTATACATATCTATACAGTTATCTGACTGCACAAGAAACATCAGATCTAGAAAGAGAAGAAGAAAAAAAACAACCTAAGAAGGAAAACAGAATGCATGCAAATATTCACAGAAAGCGTTAAAATGCTGTGTTGTGGTTCACTCTCAGTTCCCACAGGCCTCTCTCTGGATGTATATGACTATCTTCATCGCAGCACAACTGGTTTGAATCACATCATTGTTGAAGAGAACCATGTCCATCAAACTTGATCATCGTATAGTCTTGTTGCTGTGTATAATGTTCTCCTGGTTCTGCTGATTTCACTCAGCATCAGTTCATGCAAGTCTCTCCAGGCCTCTCTGAAATCCTCCTGTTGGTCATTTCTTACAGAACAATAATATTCCATAACATTCATATACCATAATTTATTCAGCCATTCTCCAATTGATGGGCATCTTTTCAATTTCCAGTTTCTTGCCACTACAAAAAGGGCTGCCACAAACATTTTTGCACATGTGGGTCCCTTTCCCTCCTTAAAAATCTCTTTGGGATATAGGCCCAGTAGAAACACTGCTGGATCAAAAGGTATGCACTGTTTGATAACTCTTTGAGCATAGCTCCAAATTGCTCTCCAGGATCCTTTGTATTATTAAGAAACAAGTTCAGAAGCAAACAGCAAGTGTGACTGACCTCAGAAATGAGGGGTAGTTTTAATTCCAATTTCTAACCCAATTTGAAACATGCTAAGAAGTAACTGGGGCAGGAATCCCATACCAAAGGTGAATCTGTAGTTCTCTTATCCTGAACTACTACAGTTGCCTAGCTAGATGATAGTGCTTGTATTCAGCAGCCATCTACTATTGCACTCACCCAGTTCCCATATGTGAGGATCATTCAGAGCTTAAACTGGGGTAGTAATGATTATACTTTTCCCTGATCACACTACCTTGGGAACACATTTAGTTTGCACGTGTCCCTTGCTTGAACTGTCTCTGACCTTTCCTCTGCAATTTACCAAATGTAGGCCTGACATTGAGTCTGAAATAGGCTGAGGAAGTAGGCTGGTAAAATAAGCAGTCCAAAAAAATAACAATTTCATTATTAAAAGCTGTTGTAATGATAAGAGTGAATGACTCGAAAACATTCACAAGCAAAACCATAAAGAACAACAAAGTGTGAGCACAAATTCAACAAGGGAGGGAATTAGCTTGCTGAAAATTAGAATGAACCTATCTAATAAGAGCCAAGAATTCCATGAGGCAATTAGAAATCTTAGAAGTCAAGAAACTGAGGGGAAAGAAGAAGAAAACATAAAGGTCTCCAATAGCAGAAATAATTGACCTGGAAAACAGATCAAGATAAAAAAAAAAATTATACCTGAATGCTGTGATTAAGAAATCTAAAATTGGGCAGCTAGGTGGTGCAGTGAATATAGCCCCAGCCCTGAAGTCAGGAGGACCCGAGTTCAAATTTGGCCTCAGACATTTAACACTTTCTATCTGTGTGACCCTGGGCAAGTCACTTAACCCCAATTGCCTCAGCAAAAAACCAAACTAAAAACAAAATAAAGAAATCTAAAATTGATTCTTTAGAACCAGAGGGAAAAAGTGGAAATAGGTAGATTCTACTGGTCACGTCCTAAGAGAAACTCCAAAAAGATGTAACAGGATCGTTATAGGCAAGATCTAGAGTTTTCAGATCAAAGAAAAAATAGTACAAGCAGCCAGAATGAAAGAACTCCAGTACCAAGAAACTTCAGTGAGGACCACAAAAATAGTTTGTTTTATTTAGAATAATAATAGAATAAATAATATATTTAGAAATATATTTCAGAATTCAAAGGTGGCATAAAATTCCAGACTATAGCCATGAATAACTTAGCCAGAAAAGCTGAGTATTGTCCTATGGGGGGGGGGCGGGGGAGGGATATACATTTAATGGTAAAATAAAGGATTACCAGGCATTCTTGATGAAAATACCAGAGTTGTACAGAATTTTTGAAGTTCCAATATAAGAATTAAAAGAAACTATAAAGCCAATGTGAATGAAAAATGGATTAAACTAGTATAAACTGCTTACTTTTATATACAGAGAAATGATACATATGTCCCCTTTAAAACCCTATCATCAGAGCTCATAGAGGAAATCTAATTAGATAGAAAGAGTTCTTACATTGTAAGTCTTGATGCTGTTAAGAGAATGGAAAAGAGAGGAAAGAGAAGACTCCAGGGTGTGGGTGGGTAGCACACCTAACCCTAGATTATATAATCAGGATGCACATGACTGACATTTGAAATGCTCATTTGAACCGTTGGAAGGAAGGAAAGAGCCCTTTATTCAGTATACCACTATATACCAAGCACTGTGCCAAGCAGTTTATCTCATTTGATCCTTAGAATAATCCTGCAGGGTTAGTGTTCTTTTATTTGAGGAAACTGAAGTAGAGATTGATTGATTTTCCTTGGTTTTACAGCTAATGAGTATTTGAGATCATATTTAAACTTGGTACTTCCTGAGTCCAGGCCCACTACTTTATCACATCTTCTGGTTGCCTCTAGGTGGGAAGAACACACACACACACACACACACACACACACACACACTTTTCATTTGATAGGGAAATGATTGGGGGGAGATAAGACAGTAAAATTGAGAATAGAATAAGGGAGGCATTAGTCATAAACAGAACAAACTAATGAGGTACAAAAACATAACTTTTTTTAGATAGCAAAGAATGGAAATCTTAAGGGATGCCCCTCAATTAGGAAATGGCTGAACAAATTATAAGATATAACCATGATGAAATGCTGTTGGGATGTAAGAAATAATGAAATGGGTGGAAGGGAAGAGGGTTTTAGAGCAACCTAGGAAGACTTGTATAAACTGAGACAGAATGAAATGAGCAAAACCCAGGTATTTTATACAATAACAATAATATTGTCAAACTTTAAAAGATTTGGGAACCCAATCAGTACAATAACCAACTATGATTTCATGGGACTAATGATGAAATAGGGTACCTGCTTACTGACAAGAGGTAAAAGATTCAAAGAGTGATTACAAAACTTGGATGAAACGTTTGTAATTTCTTTTGGATGTATCCAGTGTGAAATTAGTTAGGTATCTATAACAGGTTTTGTTTTTCTTTTGTTCTTGAGGGGGATGGAGAATTTCTTTTTCAATTAGCAAAATCTACTTTAATTTAAAAAATGTTAGTTCAAGTAAATTGCTTATGCTTTAAATGAGTCATTCTTGAATTAATAATGCCTAAAATAATGAAACAAGTTCTCTACAGGTCTTTTATAGATAAAGCCTAAAATTATCGCTAATCTCAGAGGCTGTGGTAGTTGCAAATATCTTCATTTTGTCTTCTTGGGACAGGTCAATGCACCTCTGATGCCATTTTTAGTCATCTACTCAGTCAAGGAAAATAATTATAATACCTCTTCCAAATGTTGGACCCAGTGGAAGCTTGATCCTTAACTTTCATCTCTGTACCCTTTGTACATGAAAAGTAATTCATTTTTGTTCCTTTAGAAATAGTCTATTTTACTGCTTAGCTAGCTAGCTGCTTGCTTTTTTCCCTCTGTAAAAGATCTTTTTATGTATACACCACTATTCCCAAACTGGTGAAATCTTACGGTCCTTAACCATTTTGTTTTTATCTTAGAAATTGATCTTTTTGACTCTTAGAATAGCGTTTCTTTAGCTATCCAAGTTGTTTAATTCTAATTAATACAATTTCTACAGTTAACATCTGAATGTTTGTTATGGCAAAAGTCTAGATCTTGTTACTTTAGCCACTGTAATTCACCATCTTATGAAGTATTTAGCTTCCAGTTGCAATCTAATCTCTGGGGTTTATGCCCTGTAATCTTGCCCAGTTATTTTACAGTAGTAGTATTAAAACATTTTTAAAAATAAGCAATAATGTCCCTAATTTCCATGTAATAATTTTAGACTATTTGACTAAAGCCAGGTCACTCAAATCCAAGTCTCTCATCTTCTATCCACCCCCACTGTGAGCTCCTTTTCCTGTATGGGTGTATGGGTCTTCAGTTTGCATTGTTCTGTTGTCCTGTGAATGATTTAGATTCCTATATCACTGTCTATTCAGACAACATTGTTCTGCCTATCATTGTCTTGGTTTGTTGTTGTTTTTTGTTAATCAGTGAAATTAGTCAAAGTGTATGTGTGCCTACACTTTACCTTGGTTCAATCTTACCTAAAAATTATATGAATGGCAGTTCTCCATTTGCTTAAATAACTTAGTATAAGATAAAAAAACAAAAAAGTTGAAATTAAATCTTTTTTTTTCTTATGAGAAGATATTGTTTTAAAGTTTTTATCTGCAGTATATCTTCCACTAAAATCCCCTTCCTTTTCATGGAGTAGTATAGTGGTGATCTTGTATTCTTGAAGGTTTCCCAGGAAGCAGATCCTTCCAAATAATGTAGGCTTGGTATATCTGTTATTTGAGTACTTGCCTAGCTGAGTTTTAGAGGTCTTCATTGCCAGGCTAACTGCTGGACAAAATTTTTTGGCCAGTAACGCCTTTAAAAAAAAATCGACTAAGTCATCGAGGTTGGTTGGTCTGTTTTTATATGTTTACATTAATGAAATAATTAATTGAAGGATAGACTTACTTGTAACAGATGTTTTAAACATTACTCACGCAGAAGTTATCCACTGTCGTGACCATGTAACGCTCTTTCATTTAAATTGTTAAGATAGCTAAAATAACAAAAATATTCCTATTTAAACTTAAATTTGCATTTTTCAATTAATTAGCAAAAATTGGCATTCTTGAAGGCTAAATGTCAGTTTATAGGCATATGGAAAAACGTTAGATATTATGTAGTTCCTTTCTTAGATTTTTTTGTTAGTGTAATTTGCATGAAGGAATGACTTTCTTTTAAAAATTCAATATCAAGTATAGAATAAATGGTGAGAACATATTTCTTGGTAGTGAAAGGAATAAAAAAGTTCATGTAGAAAGATTTTTAGATATTCTTAAAAATTTTAATTTAGTGTCTTATAACTAGGACAATGAGGTAAATATTAAGACAAGACTCAGAAAAGTCTACACTATTATGTGCATTCTAAAAAAGTAGGCTCTGTTATTACCATTTCACAGATGAGGAAGTTGAGGCAGATAGGTCTACAATCACACAGTTAAGGTCTGAGGTAGGATTTGAACTTAAATCTTTCTACTTCCAAGTCCAGCACTGTCTACTGCACTGCAGCATGTAATTAACTCTAAAACTTGAAACTAACTGAATGTCAGGTTGTTCATGCTGTTCTTTCTTTACCAGATTAAACCTACTGAATTTTGCTGATTCATCTTTCTTTTGTTCTCACAGGATGATACATATACAGAAAGCTACATCAGCACAATCGGTGTGGATTTTAAAATAAGAACCATAGAGTTAGATGGAAAAACAATTAAACTTCAAATTGTAAGTGTTCATTTAAGACTTGTGATATCCTAATATTAAGAATATAAATTTATAATGAGTGGTTTTTAGGCTTTGATACTATATTTTAATTTTTTAAATTTTTAAAAAAGTTTTGATTTAATTTAATTTTAATAAACTAACTTACTTACTAAAAGTAGGTATTAAGTGTAAATTGAGGCTGACTGCAATAGTGCATAGCTGTAGTCTCTGTTGGGTAACTTGAGTTCAAGTCTGAGCTACAAAGGACTAGAGCCTATTAAGTCTCTACTCTTAAGTTAGCATCTTATATGATGAGTTCCCAGGAACAGAGGTCACTAAACTGTGTAAAGAGGATTGAACTGAACCCTGTCAGAAACATCTGGTCAGTTAAATTTTTTGTGCTAATGGGAGGTAGTAGGCACTGACCCAGAGGTCCAACAAGATAGACCCTCTATTCCCTCCCCCATTCCCTCAGATAAAAACTATTGAATGACAAATTTTAATTAAGGGCCACTTAAGTACTTCTTAGGTAATTTTACATGGAAAGTTACTACAGAAAATAAAATCATTTTGATGTTTTAAAATACTGACATGATGTTTCTCACATAAGGTGTACTACTTAAAGGAAGTTTGGGCAAAAATGCTTTCATCAAACATTTTAGTTTTCTTATATGCTCAGCATTTTTCTAGAAAGTATGGAGAGTAGTTTTTTTTTTTTAAACTGACTTTAGAAAAACTTGATACAGATTGAATTGTAGCTGTGGCCTTTTTAGTAACAAACATCAATAATCATATAAAGATCTTATTTAACACAACTATGTATGCATCCACTTGTATTCGTTCTCATCTTAACATTAACACAACTTAGCAGTTGAGTTAAATCATCGATTGTCTGAGGTAAATATCTACTTAATTTATTCTAGTTTTTAAAAGTCACTTTAATCTAACAATTTGTGGATTTGTTCTGGTTTTTTTTAATTACAGTGGGACACAGCAGGCCAAGAGAGATTTCGAACAATCACTTCCAGTTATTACAGAGGAGCCCATGGCATCATAGTAGTGTATGATGTGACAGACCAGGTGAGTCCTTCAGAAATTGTTGCTTTAGTAGAATCCTGTTATCAGAGAATGGCCATATTCAGGTATTTTATTTTAAAAAGTAACCATTGTCAATTTAAAAAGTTGTGTTTTAAAAAAAATGTAATATTCTATATTTTTTAATGTAGAAAATATAAGATGGGGAAAAAAAGGTAATCTTATTCTGTTAAAAGGGAAATAAGTTTGAAAGCTAGGCCAGTTTTCAAATAAATAGACGATAATCAATATAGTAACTCTTGTGTTAGTATTTTGAGGATTTTTTTTTTAATAATTATTAAAGGCAGATTTGTAGTACCTGTCCTGAGAGATGGTTCATTTGTGGTCATTTTGCCTTTGAATTTCACATTTCTAAATCAGGTTATCACATCTTGTAGACTCAAGTTTTTTTTTTTTTAATCGATAAAGCTTTTTTTTTTAATTTACCAAACATATGAGTGATTTTTCTACATTGACTTTTTTTTTTTTTTTTTTTTTGCTGAGGCAATTGGGGTTAAGTGACTTGCCCAGGGTCACACAGCTGTTATGTGTCTGAGACCAGATTTGAACTCAGGACCTCCTGACTTCAGGGCTGGTGCTCTATCCACTGCGCCACCTAGCTTCCCCTTCTACATTGACTTTTGCAAAAACTTTTTTTCCCAAGCTTTTCCCCTCCTTCCCCCCACCCCCTACCCCTAGATGACAGGTAATCTAATACATGCTAAATAGGATAAATTATATGACAAATACAATACATGTATACATATCTATACAGTTATCTTACTGTGCAAGAAACATCAGATCTAGAAAGAGAAGAAGAAAAAAAACAACCTAAGAAGGAAAACAAAATGCATGGAAATATTCATAGAAAGCGTTAAAATGCTGTGTTGTGGTTCACACTCAGTTCCCACAGGCCTCTCTCTGGATGTATATGACTATCTTCAACGCTGAACAGTAGGAACTGGTTTGAATCACATCATTGTTGAAGAGTACCATGTCCATCAGAATTGATCATTGTATAGTCTTGTTGCTGTGTATAATGTTCTCCTGGTTCTGCTGATTTCACTCAGCATCAGTTCATGCAAGTCTCTCCAGGCCTCTCTGAAATCCTCCTGTTGGTCGTTTCTTACAGAACAATAATATTCCATAACATTCATAGACCATAATTTATTCAGCCATTCTCCAATTGATGGGTATCCTTTCAATTTCCAGTTTCTTGCCTCTACAAAAAGGGCTGCCACAACATTTTTGCACATGTGGGTCCCTTTCCCTCCTTTAAAATCTCTTTGGGATATAGGACCAGTAGAAACACTGCTGGGTCAAATGGTATGCATAGTTTGATAACTTTTTGAGCATAGTTCCAAATTGCTCTCCAGAATGGTTGGATCCGTTCACAGTTCCACCAACAATGTATCAGTGTCCCAGTTTTCCCACATCCCCTCCAACAGTTATCATTATTATTTCCTGTCATTTTAGCCTATCTGACAGGTGTGTAGTGGTATCTGATTTGTCTTAATTTGCATTTCTCTGATCAATAGTGACTTGGAGCACCTTTTCATGTGACCAGAAATAGTTTCAATTTCTTCGTCTGAAAATTGTCTGTTCATATCTTTTGACCATTTATCAATTGGAGAATGGCTTGAATTCTTATATATTTGAGTCAGTTCTCTATATATTTTAGAAATGAGGCCTTTATCAGAACCTTTGGATGTAAAACTATTTTCCCAGTTTACTGCTACCCTTCTAATCTTATCTACATTCATTTTGTTTGTACAAAAACTTTTTAATTTGATATAGTCAAACTTATCTATTTTGTGATTAAGGATGACCTCTAGTTCTTCTTTGGTCACAAATTCCTTCCCCCTCCACAGGTCTGAGAGGTAAACCATCCTACATTGTTCTAATTTGTTTATAATATCATTCTTTATGCCTAGATCATGAATCCATTTTGACCTTATCTTGGTATATGGTGTTAGGTGTGGGTCAATGCCTAATTTCTTCCATACTAGTTTCCAATGATCCCAGCAGATTTTGTCAAATAGTGAGTTTTTATCCCAAAAGCTGGTGTCTTTGGGTAGACTCAAGTTTTCAACATATACCCCTAATATCTTGAGCACATCACAGAGACTTTTATGGTTCTCCTTCAAAGGACAAGTTTCCTTGCTTTAAGGAGTGCAAATTCATTATTGAGTTTAAAAACAAAACCATAATTACTGTAGTGGATATCTTTCCTTTACAGACTTCCTCTCTCAACTCCCTTATTATTTGTCAGCTTAAGTTTTGATTTTTGAAACAGCTTCTTGTACATTCTTCTTTTTAATTAGCTTACTAATGGTATCTTCAGATTGCTTTTTATCATGCAGATCTCTAGAGGGCAGTGCTATATTTCACAATGAGATTGGTATCTGCTGATATCTTGATAGCATCTGGTATCCAGTAAACTTAGAGGGTTTGCTGTATTTTACTGTCACTGACAAGGTTTTAAGAGAGATGAGTTAAATCTTTACCATGTTTTTATACCTAATGTCAAATCAATAAAAGTTATTAAAAGTGAGATTTGAAGTTTCTTCTACTTGAGGGTTTTGGTATTGGAAAAAAGGGATAAGAATATAAGAGACTGAAGAAGATTTGGAGGGGAATAAAAGTAGCACATAAATGATTTGGTAAACATTTGACAGGTTCTTACTTGCAAAAGTAGATTAGGTTAAAGACAAAGGTTAGGATAAAGAGTTGGAGACCAATAAACTTGGAGAGTAATTTATGAATAAGGAATCAAAAAGTTACTTGTCAAAAAAAAGGGGCGGGGAGAAGTATGAAATTTTCACTTCTAAATGATTTTATATTTAGGCAGGTTTTATCTTCCAGAATTATTTAAAATCCAAAATTTTGATGGTAAATTATAATTTAAAATTTAGTGCAATTAAACTCAGAACTTAGCAATGTCTCTTGTACATAGTATATACTTAATAAATGTTGTTGGTTTATTAAAAGGGTCTGTTTCAAGAACTTGCAATTAGAATTTTTCTGTTGAAAAAACCAAGTCTCAATTAGTTTTAAATTTTCAGTTTTGATTTAACTGTAGAATTGAAATGAGTTATTTTCTAAAGTTGTGATAAGGATATAATTAAAAATAATATGGATTTGTGGATTTGTGATCATATCAGTGTGGCAACTGTGATAAAAATCATAGCTTTTTCCTTCCTTATCTATATATAACATAACTGTCTAGACTCTATGGTTTTTTGTCTTTTCCACCTTATTTAACTTCTATCTGCCTCAGTTTTCTTATCTGTAAAATGGATATAACAATAACACCTATCTCCCAAGATTGTTGGAGGATCAAATTATGAAGTGTGAAGTATATGCCAACAGTGGTTGGCATATAGTAAGGACTACTTAAAAGTTAGCTATTTCAATTATTATAGATGTATGATCCTGTGTTTATATGTGCGCATATCTTTGCCTTCTATCCCCCAGTAAAATACTCCTTGGAGACTTCACTTTTTGGTGCTTATGGTTCTGTGTGTATTCCAATAAAGCACCATAAACTGTCCAGTGGTAATTCCTTACCCTCATCTACATAATTGGGGGGTTATCCCCTTTGTCTCTCACCTCCCTCTATCTCCCTCCCCCTTTTATTTCTCTGCTGCAGTCATACATATCAGTGGTGCCAAGAATAGAATTCTGAACCTAAAGTAAAAAATTGTGATTTCAAAAATAGCCCTAAAGACTTATTAGCTGTGCAATCTTGGTCAAATTGCTTAAATGTTGTTTGTCTCAGTTTCTTCAACTGTAAAATGGGGATAATTTTGGATCTGTATTCCAAAGTGTTTGTGAGGATCAATTGAGATAATTGTAAAGAATTTAGGGTAATAGACACATACCAGATTCTGTGTAAATGCTAGCTATTATTCTCATCATCATCATCATCATCAACAACAACATCAACTCTGTACTTCAGGCTGATTATTCATAGTATGATTTTCTGAGACGGTGAAATTCATTTGGAGTAGAAAGTACTAAAAATTCTACTGGTGTGAACAAAAAGGAGTGGAAAGGTCTTCCTTTCAACTTTGGCCAAAAGTTGCTCCTGCTCTTAAGATGTTGTCCTTTAGTATCTAGATTTGGTATGATGGAGAAATAAACTTTCTTATTTTAACAAGTTTTTCTTCATTTTGAAGATCTAGAAAATTGAGATATGGAATCCTCTGAAGTTAATCTGTTTATTATTTTGTAAAAACAAAGTAAAACTTAGTAAAATAATTTATGATGCATATCAATATCATATGTTAGGATTACCCTATATCATCTGAATCTTATATAGCACCTTGTATCTCTTATAGACTTAATACCTTGATAATGACACTAAAACTTTATAAAGAACAGGAACTGGGAATTGTCTTATTATACATAGTCCTAGTGTTCTGAATGTGCTAGATAGAAAATAAATGTTGCACCACTCTTGTCTGGTACAAAATCCTTTACTTTGTTCATAGATTTACATTAGCTGTGGTTTAAAGTTAAGTGGATGAGGAGTTAGTGTTTAGATAACCTGGTCACCTTGTTTCATGGAGCTTATGCCTGGTAGAAAGGATATTACAACTCTAGAACTCAAATACAAAATAACGCATGTACAAAAATATTGTTCTGTACAGTCTAAAGTAGACGATTGTCTCCAAATGGTATAACGGGGGAAAGAGTTCCTGGAAGAGTTAGTATTTGAGTTGAGATTTTAAATGGGTGAAGAATTTAGGCAAAATGGGAAGAGAGCAATTCATTCCTAGAAACCATGATAGAAAAAAATCTTGGAGGTTGAAAAGTAGAGTTTGGGTAACAATGCGCAGTTGGTGTAGCATATATGGTGAAGTAATTTAAGGTTAGGCTGGAAAGGCCCAGTTATGCCAGATTTTGGAGGGACTTTAATATATCAGAAAAAACAGTTTGTTTCTGAGCAGACATTAGGGAGTCACTGAAGATTTTTGTGCAGAGGTAACATTCAGTTTCTAAATAGTAATAAGAAAGATCATTTGAGTTGGTAGAGAGCTGTAAGACTTGTCTTTAGGGTGAAGGAGTAATAGATAGTAGGACAATGTTTGAGAGACTTGGTATCTTGATCGAGAGATCGCTAAGACTTGGGAACCAGGGTAGAATTGAGACATGAAGAAGAAATGGTCAAAGATAGTGCTAAAATTTCCAGTTTAGGAAACCGAATATTTGATGTCTAGAAGTTGATTTTGACTATTTCTTAATACCTGTTTTTATAGGAGTCCTTCAATAATGTAAAACAGTGGCTGCAGGAAATAGATCGTTATGCCAGTGAAAACGTCAACAAGTTATTGGTAGGGAACAAATGTGATCTGACCACAAAGAAAGTAGTAGACTACACAACAGCAAAGGTATGTCAATTTTATTCTTTAGGTTATTTTTTTATTTCAAGTTTTAGGCTTGAAAAAATAGAACTTTTAAAAATTACTGCTATTCCTTAAGTAGTCTTATTTTCCTGAATCAAAAAACGTGAATATTGTTAGAGAAATACTCATTTGAATCAAAATGAACTTGGAGAATTTAGCATTGATTCAAATAGAGAATGATGGATATATGGGACAGATTGTTCTGTACAATCAAGGAAGACTTTGAGTCAGCATTTGTGTTGAGATTTAAAATGGGAAGAATTCAGATGAAAAGGAATGAGAACAATTCATTCCTAGATACCATCATGGGAAAAGGTTTAATATATTTATCACAAATACATTTCTTAACAGATAAAAATGCTCATGGAGAATGGGTCTAACTTTATTTTTCATTTCATATTTTATATTCCCAGGAATTTGCAGATTCTCTTGGAATTCCATTTTTGGAAACCAGTGCAAAGAATGCAACAAACGTAGAACAGTCTTTCATGACAATGGCGGCTGAGATTAAAAAGCGAATGGGCCCAGGAGCAACAGCTGGGGGTGCAGAGAAATCCAATGTTAAAATTCAGAGCACTCCAGTCAAGCAGTCTAGTGGAGGTTGCTGCTAAAATCTGCCTCCCTTCTTTTCTCACAACAATGAATTTGCAATCTGAACCCAAGTGAAAAAAAAAAAAAAAACAAAACAAAAAAAAACAAAAAAAAAAACAAAATTGCCTGAATTGTACTGTATGTAGCTGCACTACAACAGATTCTTACCGTCTCCACAAAGGTCAGAGATTGTAAATGGTCAATACTGACTTTTTTTTTATTCCCTTGACTCAAGACAGCTAACTTCATTTTCAGAACTGTTTTAAACCTTTGTGTGCTGGTTTATAAAATAATGTGTGTAATCCTTGTTGCTTTCCTGATACCAGACTGTTTCCCGTGGTTGGTTAGAATATATTTTGTTTTGATGTTTATATTGGCATGTTTAGATGTCGGGTTTAGTCTTCTGAAGATGAAGTTCAGCCATTTTGTATCAAACAGCACAACAGTGTCTGTCACTTTCCATGCATAAAAGTTTAGTGAGATGTTATATGTAAGATCTGATTTGCTAGTTCTTTCTTGTAGAGTTATAAATGGAAAGATTACACTATCTGATTACTAGTTTCTTCATACTCTGCATATAATTTGTGGCTGCAGAATATTGTAATTTGTTGCACAACATGTAACAAACAACTGAAGAAATGTTTAATAAATATTGTACTTATTGGAAGTAATATCAAACTGTATGGTGATAAGTATTGTCTTAATTCTTATGGTTAAGGGGAAATTTAGGCTTGCATTGTGCTCAAAACATAGCCATTTATGTTCAACCAGGGCACTTTAGACCTATTTTAGAATAACAACAATGCTTCCCAGCTAATATACCTACCTGATAAATGATGCAACAGTGCAGGCATGTATACTGTACAGGGATTTAGCAAATTTGATTTGGAGGGAAATTAAAGTGATATTTATGGAAATCAAGTACATTTTTGAATGTACAATATTTAGTCTTATCTCTGATCTTTAAAACCATTTTTTAAATGGCTTTATTTAGAAATGCTTTTGTTAATTCATCTGTAGTAGAGATGGAAAATTGTATCTTTTTCCTAACTTGTGAATGATCAGACTAACAATTCAAGCTGATGTAATTTAGCCAGTATGTGCTTTTTTTATATCCTGTTACTTCCATATTCTGAATCAATACCATTTCAACTTTATTAAATAAGTTTAGTGCACTATCTTCAATAATTATTCTGCCCTCCATAAACTGTAGCTATATAACTTGTATTGGGGCAAAAAAGTTAAAACAATGAAGAAGCAAGTTGGGGGTAAGTTTTCTCTCATTAGTTGATAACCCTTACCTGAAAAATGACACCCCTAAAATGAGTTTAAAACTATTTGTGGCTGGGTGGAAACTATAAAAGGAATTTAATTGCCTGGGTGAATTTTTGCACCCACATGACAATGTAAAAAGTCTCAAAAAGATACTGGGTTGAGTTTTTTGTTTTTTTGGAGTGGAGATAAAATTTTTGTTTTCCCCCTAAACACTTTCATTTAAGATTCTCCCCTTGTTTGTTTAAATATATGCTACAATAGCCAAAACACTGTACACAAACACATCCTATGGTGAATTATTTAAACTTAATTCAGGGGTTAAAATACAAATAAAAGCAACCCTTAAAATATTTTTTATTTTATTTTCACTAAACAGGCAATCGTAAAACATGGTACAAAAATAAGCGGGTAAGATTATTGTAAAATGAATGAACAGAATAAATATACAATTGAATTTTCCATCTATGAGAATTTCACAATAAAATCATAGTTTACTTTGTATTATAGATGTGCTTATTGAGAATCTATTCATACTACGTAAGGCAACTGATCAGTTCCTGAAGTCACAGACAGTGCTTGGGTAATTTTAAAAAATAAACACCTTCAAACAGTTACATTTGTCTTAAAACAGTATAAAACACAGCTTTCAGAAACACTTGAAAAATAACAATGAATAAATCACAAACTTTGGATTCTGAAGCAAGATTTGATTATTACATTGGTGGACTAGCAAAGTTTCCATGAAATTTCCATGCTTATTTGAATAATTTGGGAAATCTTGATTTTCCAAGACATTGAAGACAAGGAAAATAATGCTGCATATATATATATATATGTACACACACACACACACACATACATATAATGTTTTTTATGTCCTGATTGATTGGGGAAAGTAAGTTGTTAGATGCATAGGAACATTCCTTTCTACCATGACTTTTAGGAACAAATTATTTAATGTGGGGCTATGGACTTTATTGTGGCTAGATGTTGGGAATTATAAAGAATACTTCAGAAATAGTTCTTTAAAGAAAATAGGGGATCTTTGTGAGGTGGCCATTATTTCTTAATGTGAGCCTCATTAACCTTTTGTGGAAATTTCATTTATTAGCAATGATGTTGACTTTACATGGTTAGTAAAAGACTTAACATTTCTGTACTCCTTTATGTTTTGACAAGTGCTTTCAGAAACATGCTAATAATAACTACACATTAACATCTTCAGTTCACAGATATGATGTTAAGAATAGTTTACCTACACTTTGTCACTTAATAGTACTGGGATTTAGTCCAGTGTTCATTTTACTATTCTGGATTATATGTTGTTTACAGTGGAACCTTATAAACAGGGACATGAGATTTAACAAAACTTGTTTGCAAGAGGTACTTAAAAGCAAGGCAACATTTCTCATCTGTCTTAATGATTTCAGGAACGTTTGCCCAAGTAGATTTAATGTTGGTGATATCTTACTTTGTTGCCCAAGATTTTGAGATTGGCATTTTAGCATTTACTGTACGATTGCTAAGCCAAAATGTTTGTTTTTTGTTTTTTTCAACTGGCTCAATGGCATTCTCAGCCAGCTATAAAGTTAGCTTCTACAGATACTATGGTACTTTGCTACTCATTGGGAAAAGGATTTGAATGGAATAGCTTAAAAAACCTTTCATATGACATAGAATCTGTCACTTAAAGGACCCTCTCCCAAAAGTGCATTGTGGAAATTGTATAGATTCAGTACTAGATTTCAGGAGGCACCATTAGTTGCAGAGTTCCATTTTCTGCCATTACTTGTTACATAGTACTAAGTAGTTGTCTTCTATAGGATGTTCTACTCACAACTGATTTATGCACAAGTTCCTATTTTCAAATCAGTTTAAATATGGCAAATTGGTATTTCTCTTAAGTATTACCATGTATTTGGAGGCAAAATATGAAGTACCTGATTTGACTAGTATCAGAGATTCCTTCCATTACTACTGATGACAACCAGTACGACTCAGATCAATGATTTTTCTTAACATTCTTAATGACCCCTTTATATTTAATTGAGGAGTTTCAAATTTCTAATTAGAATTAAAATGCATTGTTATGAAAATATTTTCAACTTCCTAGAACCTGTCTCATTATTCTTTGACCACACTTTGAGAAGCTCTTTAGTTTTTTTTTTTTTTAGTGTTTTACCCATATTTTCATTTTAACATCATAGTATAAACCCATGAGATATATACTCTGGGTATTCACAAATTACCAGAGAGGAAACACACAGCTAAAGTGACTTGCTCACAGTCACATGATTAATGTCTGACATGACTAGGCCTTGGTGGTGTTTTTTTTTTTTTTGTTGTTGTTGTTTTTAAACTTCGATCCCAGTGCTGCTTTCTCTCTTAAACCAAACTTTTTTTTTTTCTTGGGGGGGGGTGAGGGCGGAGAGGAAAAATTATTTCTAAGACATTTCATTTCTAATAAGTTGACTCCATCAATATAGATTAGCAACTTCTCCAGTCTTAGTACTGCTTGAAGGGAGGGAAAGAGGCCAAAATACTTATTACTGCAAGATTTAGGTCACCTCTGCTCAAGATCACAGTCATAGTCAGGAGCAGAACTTGAACAGAAGTCTGTAGTCTGTGACTTCATAGTGTATTATTAACAATACATCTAGATCATCAGTATTGGGTCTTAAGGGCATTACTTTTTCCCCATAAACACCATCTAATTGAGAATCTCCTCTAAAGGACTAGACATGGGCAGCTAGACGGTGAAGTGGGTAGAGTACCAGTCCTGAAGTCAGGAGGACCCGAGTTCAAATCTGGTCTCAGACACTTAACACTTCCTAGCTGTGCGACCTTGGGCAAATCATTTAAACCCAGGTGCCTCAACAACAACAAAAAAGATTAGACAGGAATTACCTCTTTTGTAATATGTGTGACCAACAATTTGAAATGGTTGAAGCTGGCTAGCTATCGTATAGGTAAGCAATTTACATTTTGTATGTCCCAGAATATTATCATCAAGAAATCTGATAGCACTGCACTAGGGGATTTGTAATTTTCTTTGACTAGAATTGAGTGTTGGACTTCTATTTTTAAGGGTAATTTATTCACTATACCACCCAACACTTATTATTTGAAATCTTAATACTGTCATCAGGACTTCAAGTCTGTATGAATCAATTTAGAAATGTGTACTTCATACTTCATGGTTAACCTCAGAAAATGATTAACTCGACAGCTGATCTATTCCATCTTTCATAAATGTAACATTTTTCTTTATAAAGTAACCTGTTCAAACTTAGAAGTATTTCCCCAAAGCTCTGAATTCTTTTTCCCTAAAATCCCACTACTAAACATCCTTTTCTCAATTCTTACTTATTAAGATTATATTCTACTTTCCTCTTCTATGTTCATTCATTCATGATCTGAGAAAATTCAGTTTGGGAAAATGGAGCATAGAATTATTTAAATGGTTAAATTACATTTCTATTTCAAAATGATGAGGAGGTTCCATTTTCTTTTTCTAGTGCTTATGCTCAGGATATCTTAAGTACTGCTGTAAGCAGCCTAAACTTTAAGGAATTAAGTGAGGCCAGCCAAACACTCAAGTCACCCAAAAGATGGGCATAAAAATCACATCAAATCATACATTTGAAAAGAATCTAAAGTGCCTTTAGTAATAGGCATTTAATGTGTACTGGAGTTGCCATCTTTTAATTGAACAAAGACAACTGTCGTAACAGGAAAACTAGTGTTACTATCTCCCAACATTTCTATGGGATGTATTCAGTTTTCATCAGTAGGTCAAGTGTTAATGCCTTCCTGTTGTAAACATGCAAAAAAACCAAATGAGGTTTGGTTTTCTCAAATGAGGTTTCTTTGTGGAAAGATTGGCCAATACTCTTAGTTTGCAGTTTAGAGGCCAAGTATTTTCAATGTCAAATTTCCTAGCCCTCTGTGGACACTTAATAAAAACAGGTGACGCAAACTGGTTCCTGAGACTGAGTCTGGCTATGAGAACTGTTGCCATTCCCTTTTCTTTTTGAGGGGACAGACTTGTCACTTAGACTATTTTCTATTAAGAACTGAGAAGCTGAGTGGCTTGGCAATCCCCAGAGTCACTGGAAGCACCATTTGAAAAAAACCTTGGTCTGGAAGGTATTTTTTCAATAATTCAAGTAGCTGTGCACTTCACACATGAAAAAATCATTTTAAAGCCAGTAGTAGGTCAGTGCTATTGGTTCTCTCTGCTACATCAGAATGATCTGACAAAACAATCATTGCTTTTGCTTGGCTTCCAGCAAATTCTTGTTTTTCCAAATAACCAGGTTTGGGCTAACAGATTCCAACACTGCTTGAGATGTTACCTGAAATAGAAAGACAACCACGTGTTACAGGCAGGAACTGGCAAAGAAAAATAGAATTCAAGAATTATGTGCATCCTTAGCCAGGCTTGCTCTAGTAGACTGAATTTAGGCACTGAAGATCTTTATTTAGACTAAGAAAGGACACCATCCTATCTTTAGTTTCTTACTTAGAGGAAATTATGGATACAAGAGACGTAAGTGGCTGGACCAAAGTCACACAGTTTACAAAGCTATACTGAAAATGGGATTTTAGGATTCCTAATTCAGTGTTTCTTAAGCCATTCTATGAATAAATAGCACGAACTCTTGCCACAGATTTGCTCCCTTGACACGATACAAGAAATATCCTATTCACCAGAGGGATCATTCTGGAAAAGAATATTGTGCTGAATCACCAGCTTAGTCCATTTCTTAAACCCTTCCTGAGACAGTGGGGATGAGCAAGTGAGGGGCAGTCTGAGTGCTGGTGACCACTTGACTGCCCATGACCCCTGTCCTTATCACCTCACCTTTCCTCATAAACCAAAAGATGGAATTGTTTTTTTCTTTAAAAAAGCAGGGAGAAGCTACCCCCTTCCTTTTTTTTTATGTCCAGGCAGGACTATGGGGGTGGAAAACAGGTTCCTCCGAGGTCGGGGTGGGGGGGGGGCCAGGAGAATAAAACCTGAGACACTTGAATCCCTCTTAGTTATGAGGGAGATTAGCTAGGGCAGAGGGAAAAAAATATTTTAAGTTTTATTAAATGCAAATGGGAACAACTGGAGGTTTCAGAAGCAAAGACTGGTACCCTTTTGTGAGTTAGCAGAAAAAAAGGCGGATGAATCTTAACTTCTCAATTAGAATTGCTGCAGAGATACATTAGGTTATCTAGTATCTGAGCTAAGAGAAATTTTCACAAAAATAAACAATTACTAGCAACTGAGCTGATTCTATCCATGATTCTAATGGCACAAGACAGCAGGCCAGCCTAAGAGTTAGATAAAAGATAGCTATTTCAGTCCTGCCTGAGACATGCTGTGGGGACCATGTAGCCAAAGGTCCTTATACTCTTGCTGTCCCAAGCAATGAAGATTTAAGTTGTAAATGGTTTTCCATATTAAAGCCTTTCAGAATCCAACTCCAAACTACCTTATGGACACAAATCCCTCTCCCTCTTCACTTCTGTTCCTCACACAACACTCCACCTTTTATCTCCATTTCTTTGCAATGACCGTCTCCCATGCTTGGTCTGTGCATCATCCTCCCTGCTGCACCAGCACTCACCTAACATGAAGTCTTCACTTACTTCCTAGCTGCATGATCCCAATCCCCAAACTACCCTGTATTTATTTTAAATACATGTAATAGGGGCAGCTAGATAGTGCAGTGGATAGAGCACCAAACCTGAAGTCAGGAGGACCTGAGTTCAAATTTGGTCTCAGGTACTTAACACTTTATAGTTGTGTGACCCTGGGCAAGTCACTTAACCCCAGCTGCCTCAGCAAAAATAAATAAATAAAAAATTAAATACATGTAATATATGTGGCTAGACAGCATATATATTTAATACTTAATACAGAGTAAACATAATTGTTATAATCACATAATATAAAAATATGACAACATATTACGCATAACACATACTTAACGTTTCTCCCAAGAGAATGTAAATAGACTTGAGGGTTGTAACCCTAGAGCCTGCATTTTACCCACCATGACAAGGTAGGACCATCCCACCTAATTGTGCTTGGGGTTCCACCCAATTCCTATTGGCAACATTTATACTGTTTATCTTCTCTCAGTTTTTTTTATTATTTTTAACACATCACAATCCAGGTTTATACAGAAGACATTCATTCAACAAACATACTTAGCACAAGTTTTTCTCAAAAGATTACAGAAATTTCTTCCTCTCTCCTCTACCCCCCATTTCTTTGCTTACCTGATTATATCCTTTCACATGAAGCTGGCTTGCTGTCTGGGCCAGAAGTGCTCCCAGCCATCATGTCTAGAGCTGCTAAGACCGAATCATACAGTCGTTCTGCATGGTCCTCAAGCTCACTGGATTGTCTTGCAATCAACCCAAGGACATCCTTTAAAACTAACAAGGGGAGATCAGAGTAATTAGTACCCGAAACATGTAAGTGCTATTCAAGAAATAAGAGAACAAAAAACCATACCACTGGATCTTAAAGAAAAATTTTCTTCCATCAAGATGATAATCCTTTGTTCAAAGACAAAGTCTTAATGAACTTACTACTCAGTATATTAATGCCCAGAAATTGATAGCAGATGTTTGGTCAAAAGTTTTTGGTTCATATTCTAAAACCCACATTTTCACCTTCAAATTAAAGCTAAAGTTACATCATATAATAGTATCTGGGTTCGAATAACTGGGTAGTATAGCAACAAAATGTAAAGAATGAAGAATGGCTGGTCTAGCCAAAACTGAATAAGAAACTCACTGCTGCAACTGAAGAAGAGGCTGGCAGGGAAGGAGATAGCTGAGTCATAGTGGCAAAGTCTAGGGCAAGTTGGTGAAAAGAAAAAACCTCACCTGCAAACAAAGGAGCTGGACTAGGTGACTTCTTAAATTCCTTCCAGCCCTATAATCTACTAAGAAGACTGACATGTAATTCTTTTTTTTTTTTTTTTTTTTTTGCTGAGGCAATTGAGGTTAAATGACTTGCCCAGGGTCACACAGCTAAGGAATGTTAAGTGTCTGAGTTCAGATTTGAACTCAAGTCTTCCTGACTTCAGGGCTGGTGCTCTATCCACTGCGCCACCTAGCTGCCCTGACTGACATGTAATTCTGAAGAAAATGATATGAATAGACACACAAAATTGGGGTTTAGACAAATTACACAAATCACTCTAGGGAACGGGGGTCAGGGTGCAAGTCCCTATATTTACAGTCAGGGGCACTTAATCTCTTGGAGTTTATTGTCTTCCTTTCTGATGACTCTTGGACCATGGAGGCCAAAGGAGCCAGGATGGGAGCCTGACTTATGAACTTTCACTTCAATTACCAGGCCATATCATGTTCCATGAGGCCCCTAGTAGGGAAGGGTTATCAATCAGGAATGTATTCTCACTAAATTCTTTAACTATGTTTTAAAACAAAGTCAAAAGCCCTCATGTCCCTCATTCGAAGAAACCATTTTGGGATGTGTAAAGACAGGAAAGGCAAACCTCTATACTTGTATTCTCAGGCCATCCCCTTTCATTTCAGACCATTCCTTTCCTTGCCTCCCCTTCCCAGAACCCTAAGTTGTACAAGGACAGGATGCTTGTGGTCCCGATTATGACAGACAAGTGTCTTCTGTTTGTTTGTAATATGTGCAGCCCTTGTTAGAACACAAAGTTCATCTCACTCCCGAAGCCCTTATCATGCATGATCAGTCTAGCTAGTCTTTTCTCAAGCTTCCTGCCCCGGCTACAGCATCTGCCAACAAAGGAAGAGGAAACTACTGATCTTCAGACAATGCAGAGGAGATGAAAGGAAGACCAAGAACTGGGGGCTGGAGATCAGCTTCTGGAGGAAGCCCCGCCAAGCATCATCAGGCAAAGTTCAGTCTTACAAGAGACCGAGGAGGCTCTATGGCTTAGCAAGAGAAGAGAAAAGGGATTCCAAATGTGATTAAAGCAGGTATTCCCCTTATGTATACCTAGCAGATCCTTGGTACTAAATGGAACAAATTTAGAATAAGAGGAGACTTTGGGTCAGCAGATGAGATGTTGTAGAGAAGCTGGGTGACTTGCCCAGGCTCACAGGATTCAGCAACTCTCGCTCCTCTCTCATACTATTTCTCTGAAACTTTGCAGTAGTTTTATTTTTCTACTATGACGTTTTGTTCTCCTTTTAAGCACCTTAAATTTTTAAGAACATACTTGGGGGAGAGAGGGAAAGGGCTAGAAATCAAAAGAATGTCTAGTTGAATGGCATTCCATTGATAAGTAACAGTGTCCAAGTCTTGGTATAAAAAAGGAGTTGGAGGCAGTCAAGTTGTCCAAGAATCAAATGAAAAATAATGCACATTTTAGTGGTTTCAGGCGGAGGATAGAAAATGAAAACTTATGGCTAAAACCAAAACATAATCAGTTAGATGAAGCCTCAAAAGGAATCCACTCCCACCCATATTTGCTCTTCTTGTTCCTGGAACAGTTCTCTCTCTATATTTGACAAACAAGGCCTTTATACAGAGACACAACTGTAAAAATTGTTTCTCATCTATTTTCTAATCTTACATTGGTTGTGTTTGTGTAAAACCTTTTAAATTTAATATAATCAAAACGGCCCATTTTATATCTAATACTGCTCTCTATCTTGTTTGGTCATAAATTCTTCCCTTCTCCATAGAGCTGGCAAGTAAACTATTCCTTGTTCTCTTAATTTGCTTAAGGCAAATATAATATATATGCATATAATATGTATATAATTTTTTGGTAGTTCAATTGGTATGGCATTGAATTTAATTTAGGTAGAATTGCCATCTATTTTTTGCTTAGCTTACTAGTGAACAATTAATAGTTTTCCAATTGTTTAGATATGAAGTTATTTGTATGAATTTTTTTGTATCTGTGTTCATATACTTCCTGGGTTGGTCTTGGTAGGTAGACTCCCAAGTATTTTATATTGCCTACTGTTATTTTAGATGCATTTTCTCTTAAATCTTGCTGTTCAATTTTGTTGATAAATACAAAAGTAATACGGATAATTTATGTGGGTTTATTTTATATACTCCAACTTTGCTAAAGCTGTTGTTTCAAGTAGTTTTTTGGTTGATTCTCTGAGTATAGCATCATATAATCTGCACAAAATGATGATTGTTTTCTCATTGCCTATTCCAGTTCCTTCCATTTCTTTTTCTTCCCTCATTGCTTTAGCTAACATTTCTGGTACAATGCCAAATGGTAGTGATCATAATGGACAAGCTTATTTCCCCCTTGATCTTCATGGGAATGCTTCTAGTTTATCCCCCTTACATATAATGTACACTGATGGTTTAGATGCTACTTATCATTTTAAGGAAAACTTCATTTATTCCTATGCTGTTTTCAATAGGAACATATCCTATTAAAACAGTTTTTTTTTTTTTTATCAAATGCTTTTTCTACATCTACTGATTTCTGTTGGTTTTGTTATTGATATGATCAATTATGCTGAGTTTACCCAATATTGAACTAGCCCTGCATATAAATTCCACTTGGTCATAGTGTATAATCCTTGTGAGACATTGTTGTAATCTCCTTCATAGTATTTTATTTAAAATATTTGCATCAATAGTCATTAGGGAAATTGGTCTATAGTTTCTCCTTTCCTCCATTTTGACTCTTCCAATTTTAGGTATCAGCACCAAATTTATGCCATAAAAGGAATTTAGTAGGAGTCCTCCTTTGCCTATTTTTCCAAATAGTTCATATAATATTAGGATCAATTGTTCTTTAAATGTTTGGTAGAATTCACTTGTGAATTCATGTGGCCCTGGGGATTTTTTCTGAGGGAGTTCACTGATAATTTGTTGTTTCTTTTTCTATGATTGGATTATTCAAGTATTCTATTTCCTCTTCTGTTAAATCTGTTAATTTTTGTAAGTAGTCATCTATTTCATCTAGATTGTCAGATTCAATGGCATATTGTTGGGCAAAAAGAACTCCCAACTATTGCTTTAATTGCCTATTCATTGGTGGTGAGTTAAATCTTTTCACTTTGATACTGGTAATTTTTTAAAATCAAATTAAATGTTTATCCATTTTATTTTTTAAAAAAAACAAAACCAGGTTTTAGTTTTATTTATTCAATGGTTTTCTTATTTTCAATTTTATTAATCTCTCCTTTGATTTTCAGGGTTTCCAATTTTGTATTTAATTGGGGATTTTTAATTTCTTCTTTTTCTAGTTTTTTAAAGTTGCATGTCTAATTCATTGATCTGTTTTTTCTTTACTGATGTAAGCACTGAGAGAGATAAATTTTCCCTTAAGTACTGCTTTTGCTGCATCCCATAAATTCTGGTATGTTGTCTTGTCATTTTCGTTAATGAAATTATTATTTTTATGATCTGTTCTTTGAGCCAATCTTCAGAATTATTTAGTTTCCATATCTTTCCATGGCTTTTTATTTATACACCCTTCCCATGTTTTGCCTCTCTCAATCTTTCTTCCCTTCAATACCACCTCCTTGCTCCCTGCCCCTCTACTTCACTATAAAGTAAGATAGATTTCTATTCCCAAGTGTATAATTATTTCCTTTTTGTGCCAAATCCTATGGGAGTAAGGTTTACACAATGCTTACCCCACTCCCTTCTTTTTAACTCTTTTTTACTTTTTCATGTCCTTTCCTTTCTCCCAGTGCAATCCTCTTAATTTTTTTATATCATTCCATTAAAGTCAATTTATACCTTCAGCCTTTGTGTGTGTATGTATGTACGTATGCCCTTTTAACTATCTTAAAAGTGATAAAAAGTTGTTACAAGTGATGTTCTGCTATGTAAATAAGTAAACAGTTTAACCATACTGAATAATTTGTTTTTTTTTTTCCCTCCTGTTTACCTTTTCATGTTTCTCTTGAGTCTTGTATCTGAAAATTAAACTTTCTGTTTAGTTCTGGTTTTTTTCCCACCAGGAATATCTGAAAGTCTTCTATTTCACTGAATGTCCTTTCTCCCTACTCATTCCCCTCCTCCCCCACCCCCAAAGATTATACTCAACTTTGCTGGGTAGGTGATTCTTGGTTGTAACCCAAGCTCTTGTGCCTTTTGGAATATCATCCCCCAATATTTTAACACAGAAGCTACTAAATTCTATGTAATCCTGACTGTGATTCCTTGACTTGTGAATTGTTTCTTTCTGGCTGCTTGCAGTATTTTCTTCCTGACTTTAGAGTTCCTGAGAATTTTCATTTTGGGATATTTCAGGAGATGTTTGATGGATTTTTTTTATTACTATTTTATCCTCTGGTTCTAGAATATCAAGTCATTTTCCATGATAATTTCTTGAAAGATGTTGTCCAGCCTTTTGCCTGATCATAGCTTCAAGCAGTCCAATAATTCTTAAATTATCTCTCCTGGACTTATTTTCCAGGTCACTTGTTTATCCAGTGAGATATTTCACATTTTTTTCTATTATTTTAATTAATTAATTTATTTGCTTTTTGCTGAAGCAATTGAGGTTAAGTGACTTGCCAAGGGTCACACAGCTAGGGAATGTTAAGTGTCTGAGATCAAATTTGAACTCAGGTCCTCCTGACTTCAGGGCTGGTGCTCTATCCACTGGGCCACCTAGCTACCCCATGATGAGGAATTTGAGGCAAACAAGTGACTTGCCTAGGGTCCTACAGCTAGTAAATGTCCAAAGCCCAATTTGAATTCAGGTCTTCCTGACTCCAGACCTGGCATTCTATCCACAGCCCAGCTTACCTTATCTCCAATTTTTTTGTCATTATTCCTTAACAACCTTAATTTATTAGCACTTGACATTAATCTTTACCTCAATAGAATGCAACATCAAACTTTTGTATTCCATGTACATACCACTATGCACCTTTGCTTGAATCTTTTTTTTTTTTTTTTTAACAAAACATCTTTAAATTTAAGCTGGTTCTCACAACAGTTTCTTCAAATACCTTGCCTTTCTTCCCTTTATTCTTTATATTCAAAGAATTTCATTCTTGAGAGTGCTTCTTACTCCACCAGGGTTTGCTTCCCTATAGAATTTTAGGCCATGGAATCCTACCTATTATCTTAAAATCTTCTTTCCTAAAATCTAGAGTTTATATCACACTGACAAGCCTGTCTTTTCTCTCCATTGTCAAAGATTTTAATATGAAGTAGTTACTTCCAATCAAGCTTCCCAAAATTTCTCTCCCAGCAACTACTTCTTTTTCGTGTACAAATCAGATCCAGAACAGACATTCTCTGCATTGCTTCTCTGCCTTTTGAAGGATGAAACTATCATCAAGACAATTAAACAATTTTTGGCTGAGAGCACTCCAGCCCTTGCCTGGATCCTAGAAGCACCCCATCAATACAATCTTATGCCTTTATGCCAAGCTTCTTAGCTGTCTCCAAAAACTACTTATCTATCTAGTTCCTTTTTTCTGTCCAAGTCATATGTAATATAATTATATGACTCCTGTTTCTGCTATTGATTTTCACTTCCCTGATTCCTATATTTTCTCATATATAAATACGTATTATTATTGTAAACTACTAATTACCACATCTTCCTCCATCCTTTTATTCATCTGTTCCTTTTCAATAAGGCATATCTTTTCAGAGACATATCCTAATTATAGATCTCATTCCTCCAATTCTCAAGTGATTTCTCTAGAGTTAACCTGTCTCCTTACATTGGTTCATTTGGTTTTTTACCAACATTTTAGACATTTATATATAGGTATCTGAAGCTATAGGCTTTACTGATGATTTTCCTACATTTTAGCTTCTTTTTATGGTATCTAGCTTGATGGATACACACACACACACACACACACATACACACACACACACACACGCAACTAACTTCAAAGTTTAAAATCATTCTGATTCGATTTGTTGGAATCCAGGTAAGATAAATTTTTAATATGTCTCTTCTGTCCTCTTTCCTCTCCTGTACAGTGAAACATCCTTTCTAACAAAAAAATATTTTTAAAATGAAGGAAAAAAAAGAAATTCAGCAAAGCAACCAACATATACTCATAAGTTTGACGTACATGCAATGGTTCATCTCCATAGATCTCCACCTCTGTAAGGCAGAGAGATACATTTTCTTACAAGACTGTCTTGAGACCAAACCTGGGGTAGGTTTAATTTTACTGCTCTATTTGCACTGCTGTAGACACAGTGAGAATATGGTTTTCCAGGTATTGCTTCATTAATAGCACTTCATATAGCTCTTTCAGAACTTTTCTGAATTCTTTATATTCATGAATTCTTATGGTGCAGTAATAGTCTATTTTATCTCTGTATCATAATTTGCTTAATCATTTCCCAATGAACGGGCATCTATTTTGCTTCCAATTCTTGCTAAGTGCTAAAATGAATGTTTATATATATATTTTTTCACTTCTCCTGACTCTTATTAAGTATGTTCCATCTCTGGCCAACAGTATGTCATTGCAATGTCAATGCAACCACACTGTAAGCTGTGGTCCAGAAATTCGAATTCTCTTCTCAGACAATTCTTCTTACCCAGATGTTCACTTCCTAAATGTGCTTCTTCTCTAATGAAAAGCAAGTATAAAAATACGATCTGTCTCTCGAAGATCTTCAGGAACTTGTCCAAAATTTTATAGCCCTCCAAGTTCTCCTGACAATATGAATATATGCTTATTTGAATCACTAGAAGGGACAGAAGTAATGTCATGATAAACTTTGGAAAATTTTGTTATGATTACCTATGTAGATGTCCTAGAAAGATAATTATGTGTTTCTTGAAGAGCTGCCTTAATATACCTCCTTCAGAGGTTCACGAAACACCAATATTTATTTTTTCCCTTTCATTTCTACTGGATCTCTCATCTGATAATGACTGTGCATTTATATCTTCATTCCTTTATGGACAAACTACCATTTCCTCTTCATGGAGGGGCCAGCTCTCTCCTCTTCTGGAAAAACTACATAGCTTTTTCTCAGCTTCAAGGAGTTGACAATGGTCCTACTTTCCTTTCTCCTCTGATATTTCCCCACCTTTCATTGTTTCCTTAAGGTCAGAATTCCCCTCTCCCCTTTCAGATCCTGCTTATTCTGTTTTCATATTAAAGTTCCCCTTCCTTTTCTTTTAAAGCATTACTTCATTCTCTCTGATCACCTGGAGAGCAAAGAAGCATTCATATCCCTTTATCTCCTTTTAGAAAGGAGATCAGCCTGAACCCTGAGACGAGTCACTTGGCTACAGCAGAAATAGAAAAAAACAACATTATGCAAGTCCCTGTAGAATTCCCCTAGTTCTACTTCCTGGAAGTGAAGATCTGCAGTTCTTTTGACTTTCTTAGTAGCTCCCCTAGAGAACCACCATAGTAAACTGTTTGTGGAGCCATCACATTCCTCATACCTTCACAGCCACATCTATTTCCTTTCCTTTAAATCTCTTTCCCCCCTCCCCCTTGCTCCTTCAGCTATAATCCTTTGCCATCTTCAATTTCCCTAAAGCTCTTCCAAATTTCAAATTTTATTTGAGAGTTGAATCTGGCTTGGTAAACACTTAACTAGACAACTGTTACTGGTGGGACATACAAATAATGAAATAGATAATAAAATTTTTTGTTAACTCTGACCAAAAACTTTTAATAAAGAGATTCCACTTTCCTCCTGAACATAATATAATCTTCACTAAGATTAAATACATCTTTTTAATACATCTAATAGATGTAAAATACATCTATTTTTTCCCCTTCTTTGCCTCTTCCTCCCACCTACACCCTTTAAGTAAGAAATGCTACCAAAAATAGCAAAGAGATTCACCTCATTTAACTTCCTCTATCCCCTCCTGGTAAAAATCCACATGGATAGAGAATAGCTAAATGGAAAGTTGAAGAGGAAAGTATATATTTGAAGAATTCACATTCAAATATTTAGATACTGACACAACAATTTTGGAGATATACCAGTCTTTTGTGATTCACCTTTTTTCTACTATATCAAATCAAAGTTCCTCTATGTGCTTGTTCTAAAATCAGGATTCAACCTATCTAGTTACTTTTCCTCTCCAACACAGATGCTCAAACTAGTCAGATTCAATTTGTCACTGTTCCAGGTACACTTCCTCTTTGTTTCTGATTTCATTCATTCATTCTATCCCACCTTTTCCATAAAATCTTCCCCAACAAGACCAATCCTTATAGACATGTACTTCTTCCTCTGAGCTTCAACAACCAGTTAAATATTCTCCAGTTCTTTACTTTTACTTTAAATCTTTTTCTTTCCCTTCCTGCCCCTTTCACTTTATGAGTCTCACTGAGACACAGACTTCCTGGCCACTCTTTCCAGGACTAGTACTTTTCACTCACTGAATCTAATTTACTGTAGGGGAATTGGAATAATCTTTACCCCTCATTGCCACTTCCAAGCTTTCCTCCTAACCATACCACTCAGTAAACTCTCCTCTTTTGAGACTCACTAATGCATATTTTGACACCAAATTATAATTTTGGTAGCTGCTGATTACCAAACTCTCGGGTACTCCCCTTCTTTCCTTAATGGGCTCTTTTTTTCCTCCCCAACTCCTGCCTTCATACTAAAGTTTCAGTATTCATAATGACATTCACTCAAACACTATAATCTTGAAGTTCCTCACTTCCTTTGATTTAATCCACTATCACACTGCAACCAGAGATGGTCAAAGGCTTGATCTTGTCATATTATGTGTTCCACTTCCATGTTCATGAACTCTGAAATCCTTATTTCATTTTCATCCAAATTTCCCCTCCCTAAGTTTAGAACTTTAGCATTTTACAAAAACCCAAACATTTCAGCAATTCTCAATCATAATTCCTTTTTATTTTTCAGCTCAAGTTCTTATCTTTCTAAATGGCCTTCTCCCAGACAAGAATATAGCCAACATAATAAAATCTATCCAAATCAATGTGTCTCCATGCGGTTGATGATCTGGCATTAATTAACATCAAGTTTTTTAACCAATGCACCAAATTTACTACTCCTTACTTCTTAGAAGTCTTCCTATTCTTTTTTTTTCATCCTGCTCCTCCCATCTCCAGTTTCCTCCTCCTTCCAAGGCAGTAGGAAAATTGTGGTACTATAGAGGTGCTATAGAAGCTAAGAGGTAGGGTAGAATACTCAAGTATTTTACTGATCTACAGTTTGCAAAACATATGTATGGGTAATTCTTCAACATTAACCCTTACAAAGCTTTCTGTTACAAATTTTTCCTCTCTAGTCCCCACTCCTCCCCTAGATGGCAGGAAATCCACTACATGTTAATTATGTTAAAATACTTGACACATCGATCTAATCCATAATCTTATGTCTATACCATCACCTCCCTATTACACTGGCATCAGTCTGTCCCATATTTTGTGTGTGGTTATCATGTACTCACTCATTATTCTCTCCTCCTTCAATGAGGCACTTGTGTATCTCTAGACTAAAGACACAATTATTGCACTTACATAATCATATTTGTTTCTCTAAAAACCAAGCTTCGATGGACAAAAAAATAAGAGATCATCACATGCTGTCCAGAGCAGATTCAATTTCCCATTTTCAGGGCCAACTCAAAGATACATTTTTATGCTTTTAAGTGGAAAAACTAAGCAATGTAAGGAAGTTTCAGGGCAAGATGAGTAGTATAGATGTTTAGCTACCACAAGGGGAGTTAATGGAAATATAAAGGCATATAATCTAGGATCTGTACAATATTGGTTTCTTATTTCTGTGCAAAGTAAATATTGAGTTCTGGATAGTTTCCTTTTTTTTTTTTTTTTTTCTGAGGCAATTGGGATTTAAGTGACTTGCCCAGGGTCACACAGCTAGGGAGTGTTAAGCATCTGAGGCTGCATTTGAACTTAGGTCCTCCTGACTTCAGGGCAGGTGTTCTATCCATTACAGATAGTTTTCTTTTGAGAGAAGAGTGACATCGGCTATAGTCTGTAAGAAGCAAAATGTTAAACATCTCACCTGGTGTGTTATCCAACAAGCACTGGAGCAGAATTTCCCCTTTCTGTAAGACACTCTCGGTCAGGGATTGGTGTTCAGCTATGTCTTTTTTAAATTGCTGAAAAAGGGTATCATAATAAAGAAAAAAAAATTTATGATCATAATTTAACAAGTTTTTACAAGAAAAAGTGCTCCCAAATTAAAATTATACAAAGCAACCACGTTAAGCTCTAAAATGAAGAACACATAAACCCTCTACTCCAAGAGTAATGTCTTTGCTTAACATTAGAGAGTCTCTGAAACTAAGAGAAATACAATGAAACACATTTTACTGTGGTTTGCTAGAGAATGCTTGCTTGATGGTAGAATAAGACCTCTGTGGCAAAGCACAGCTCACAGGCAGTTTGAGGCACTCATTTAAAAGAGCACAGATTTAGAGCTAGAAGGCAGTTGAATTTCATTTAGTCCAACCTCCCTATTTTGTATCTGAATAATAAGCAGTAAAGCCAGGATTCGGAGCCAAGTTTTCACATACCAAATCCACCACAGTCAACTGTATCATCATCTGTTCTCTCTTTCAAATGTCTTGAGAAGAAATTCCTAGGTGTTCTTCTTTCACTCCCCTTACCCACTCCATACCCCCACAATATTACAAGTTGTCTCAAAAGCTATTTAATAAACTTTCGAAAGCAAACTAATTCCAATTAATTTGCTTTGGAAAAAAAATACATATCCAAATATCAGAGCGTACAAAGCAAAATTTTTTGCTGGGGTTTAGACAATTCTATTTGAGACAAAAAAGGATGCCCTTCTTCACAGACTATTCCAAACTGCAATATAATGCAGTGAAAATCATCTCCCCATTGGGAGAATGGAAGAGAAAATACTTGAAGGCACTACAACCCAAAGGCTTCCAGGGGAGAGCAGAATGATGGTATTCTGAAAGCCACTTAGACAGTTTCACATTGTTTTGAGGTGACTTTGGTCTGAGGGAGAGAGAAGAGGAAAAGAATAAGCACTTATTGAGAATCAGGGGTGGAAGGGCCAGGATTAGAATCTTTCTACTTTCACTATACTGTTGCTGTAGGCACAGATAGAAGGCCCCCTCTAATTATTTCTACCACAATCCTGTCCAAGTTGGCTCTCCATGACAAATCCATCTCACCACCTCTAACCAAATTTAAATCCCAAGTTTAATCGAGACTGGGCCATTCTAAAATGAAAAAGATTCTGGGAAGATGGCAGAGTGGATCAGAAAATTCCCAGCTCCCAGATCTCAACCATAAACAAGACAAAACAGCACCTCAGGGCAGATGTACAACCCTAAAAAACAAGAATTGGGGCAGAAAGGGGCAACTAGGTGGCACAGTGGATAGAGCACCAGCCCTGAAGTCAGGAGGACCTGAGTTCAAATCTGGTCTCAGACACTTAACACTTCCTAGCTGTGTGACCCTGGGCAAGTCACTTAACCTCAATTGCCTCAGCAAAAAAAAAAAAAAAAAAAAGAATTGGGGTAGAAGGGTGATCCTCCCAGGACAACTAAGATATAAAGAAAGACACTCAGAACAGAGGATGGCCCCAGTGAAAGGTAAATACTTCCAAGCTAATTTAAAGGAAACAGCAAGTGGTGAGCCCTGGGGCTCGATAGATCCCCAGGGTGGGGAGTTAGGCTTCAGAGGCAGGGAAAATTGAGGGAGCCTCTGCTGACAAGGAATGCCAGGCCTACTGTGCTGCTGAGAAGGAACTAGCACATGCCCAGTGGAGAAGCAGTGGGGCAGGTATTCTTCTGGCCAAAGGCACTTGCAGGAGGACAAAGTTATCAGTTTCAGTGCCAGGCCAGAGAGGAAAACTGAAGGGGTACCTAAGGCCAGAGGCACTATCCCCCACACCTCAAAACTAGAAGTGATTACAGTACAAGTAGCTATATATTTTTTTTAAATGAGCAAGCAAAGGAGAAAGAATGTAACCAAAGAAAGTTCCCATAGAGAACACTAGGGTTTGTCTTCAAAGACAGATACTGCAACAAAAGCCTCCCAAATTCCAAATGGTTACCAACCCAAAAAAGAATTCACAGAAAAATACCAAAAAGAATCTAAAAATCAAAGGGGAGAGGCTAAGGAAAAATTTAAAAAGAAAATAAGAAAAATCCAGCTTAAGTGGAAAAAAAGATCCACAATCTTTTTATTTTTTATATTAATACTTTTTATTTGCAAAACATATGTATGGGTAATTCCTAAACATTAACCCTTACAAAGCTTTCTGTTACAAATTTCCCCCCCCTATTCCCCACCACTCCCCTAGATAGCAGGATATCCACTACATGATAATTATGTTAGAATACTTAAGAAATCGAATATATGTATAGTTATTGCCACACATCATTTTTTTGTTCAGGAGAAATCTTATCTACGAGAAAAAATAATCCGATAAAGGAAATACAATGCAAGCAAACATCAATAGAGAACATGAAAATGTTATGTTGTGGTCCACACATCCCCCTCTCTGGGTGTATATGGCTTTCTTCACTGAACAACTGGAATTGGTTTGAAGCATTTCATTGTTGAAGAAAGTCATGTCCCTTAGAACTGATCCTCACATAGTATTGTTGTTGCCGTGTATAATGGAGATCCACAATCTTAAGGAAGAACATGACTCCTTGAAAATCAGAATTGGTCAAGGGAAAGCCAGCAAAGTTATAAGGCCAAGAAATAATAAAACAATATAAAGAATGAAAAAATAGAAGAGAATGTGAAACATCTCATAAGAAAAAGAACTGAGCTGGAGAACAGATCAAGAGGAAAAAAAATAATGACTATCTAAAGTTACAATAAAAAAAGATAATACAATACAACAATACAAAAAGTAATTAAAAGAAAATTGTTCGAAAGTGTTGGAACAAAAGAAGAAAGTAGAAATAGAAAAAAATCCACTGATCAACACCTGAAAGAGATCCTACAAAGAAAACCTACAGGAACATCACAAATTCCAAAATCCTCAGGTCAAGGAGAAAATATGAGCAATAAGAGAAAAACAATTCAAATATGGTAAAGCCACAATTAAAATCACACAACACTTAGAAGCAGCTACATTAAAAGACAGAAAGTCTTGAACACTATATATGAAATAACAAAAGAAGTGAAGTTGCAGCCGAAAATATCATACCTTCCCAAAATTAAGCATAATGCTGAATGAAAAAAAAAAAGACATTCCATGAACCCAGACTTTCAGGACTGTGGTACAAAGATCTGAATTTTCTAGAAAATCTGACACATAAGATAAACATCAAAAACTAATTAGAAGGGACTCAATAAGGGCAAACTTTCTATTTATTTTTATGTCAATGATTATTGGGTAGTTTGGAAGACTGGGGTAGAGCTGAATATGATGTGATTCTAAAAAGCAAAACTGTGGAAAAAATAAGATGAATAATTATTTTATATAAATGAAATGTAAAAGGAAGTGACACAGAAGAATTAGATGGGGAGGAGAAGATAGTAGGTAGAAATAATAATGCAGTGAAGATCAACTCCCCACTGGGAGAAAGGAAGAGAAAATATCTGAAGTTAGCAGGTATTGGAAATAAAGAGATACACACAAACAAAGATCAGTAGAATTTATCGTATTAAAAAAGCAAGGGTAAAGCAAAAATAGATTTAATCAAGAGAGAAAAATAGGGAAATTACATTCTGAATCAACCATATTAATCAGTATTGTTTTAGACTTAAATAACTAGACAGTACAAGATTGGAATATTGCTGGGGTGTAGGAAATGAGTTGATGGAATTAAAAAAATATAGAAAGATTTGGACTTATGAAGGAAGATGCTATCCATCTTCAGAGAAACAAAGAATAAGCTAGCATAGTACAGTCTTAGAAGCATATGAATGTATATGTGTATGAATCTATTATGTCAATGTATATGTGTGCATATATTTTTATATATACGTTTGTGGGTGTAGGTGTATATATATGTATGGATGTGTATTAGTATAAATATAAATGTACAAATATATATACATATAAATATATATCTGTGCTTAATTGAGGGGCAATGTGGGAAAAAATCTAGGGGAAAGCAGGGAGGAAGGGGGAAAATGAATAAAGTAAAAATTGCATAGCAGAGAATAAAAGAAAATATAAAGTATTTGAACACAATATGCAGTATTTATTATATACGCTTTCTTGAAATGGAAATTTATTGCTTTATATTTTGAATCTTCTCATGTTTTGTGGTAAACATGGCAATGTTTTTTTTTCCTTCTACTTCATATTTAAATTTAAAATAAAATTTTAAAAAGAGAGAATGAGTCATTCTAGAAGGAGGAGACTAGCTTAGATTCTCCCTCCTTCTTACCAGGCCCTTCTCTTGTATGATATATAATCACAACAATATTTTATTCAACTCTTAACAGAGAAGTAAAAGTCCCTAAGAAGAGGGTAGAGCAGGAGTCAGGGTTAGTCAACCTGACTGAGTGAGAGGTCAGACAGAGTAAGACAATGCTCTCAGAGGAATGGTTCTTGGTCAGGCATTCATTCTATACTTCAAAGATCATAATTTGCAGAAAAAATCTGAGGGGAACAATCTGTGTTAAATTCCCTTATTTCCTAAAACACAAAATACTCTGCCCTCACAGGATGGGAAACAATTTACCAAGACAAAGCATTAGAGAAATGAATTAAGTAATGTGGCCAAATAATGATTAGCAGAGATGGTAGCACTGGCTAATGTAAAGTTCCTGGGTTCAGCACAGCGTCTGGTTCTTATGATTATTAGCTGAGTGCATCACTTTACCTTATTTCAGTCTCAGTATCTTCATTTGGAAAATGGGGATTATTGTAAGGAAAGTGTTTAATAATACTTTAAGTGCTATGTATATATAAGCTACTAATCCACAAAAAAACCAGGAGTCCCACATTAAGTAGATTTATTAAGTTTTCTTTTTTCTACTTTTGGCAGAAAGAGGCAAAAAATGGGAAAATAATTACCCCCTCTCAGTAACCTGGTCAGGGGACTCTTAGTCAGGCAAAGATTTATAATGTTAATGCCAAATTATTTAGCCATCACCCCTCACAGGGGACTGATGGATACAAGGAATACATGAGGCTTTTTACACTCACCCGATAAAGCTTTAGGGAAGACTTGAGACTTGCAAGGTTAGACTTTGATGGAATCAAGTTGTCAGTAACTTCAGCTACTTTATACAGCCAGCAAATCAGCTCTTCCAGATGACAGCAAAATGTCTACTGAGGCCAAACATAACTGTTATTTATCTATATTCTAGGTATACCAATATAAAGACAAACCTCTTTTTACTGCAGACACAGGCCTTTATCCAAGGTTACTTAATGTATAAATGAGAACCTCATCTTTCTCTGGTGCCTATCTTGTATTTCTGAAGCCTTGTCCTGTAAGAGACTTGTATCACAGTGACATTTAAAAATAGTAGTTCCGTATGTCTGCCCCTGGTTAATACTCAGAAAAAGATGCCAATCTATGTTGAGAAAATGCAATATTACTTGTGAAAAATCTGAGGAAAATCATGACAGAGCTACATAAATGTCAGCTTATAGCATGTTAACTTTAAGGAACTATTTCTGCTGAACAAGATTAGCAAAAACAAATGGCTACAATCATCCCCAGCCTTAAAACATTGCTAAAAATTATGAAAACTTGCATCTCCTGCTTTTCTTCACAAACCTGAGGACCAGAACACTAACGTATCACAGAATTTCAGAACTGAAAGATGTGTAAAATCCTCTACTTAAGATGCTTCATTCTATAGGTAAGAAAAGTGAAGCCCTGAAAATTGCCCGACAGTGACTCACCAGAGTCACACATGCTCTGCCTTCAGACTGTCACTTACCTGATGTGCAGAACTGAGGCCACAATTTGGGTTTCCCAAGTTCCAGTTCCTTGCTTTTACAATTACACCATTATCTGAGAGACCTGGATTTGGATCCTGGCTCTGTTCCTGGGTATAGCCTTGGTTCAGGTGGCTACTTTAACTTTCTTGTGTCTCGGTGTTCTTATTGTAAATAGGGATATTATTTGCCTGGCATTATCTCCTTTGAGCAGATAAGAGCTTTGTTTATACGAAGTAAAATGCTTCCCATAAATATGAAACACTTTCTATTAAGTAGCAGAGTACAGATAGAATCAAGAAAGTCCTACATGTACCTCTGCCCCCTAAAGTAACATGCAGTAGACAAAACCATGCTTCTGTATTTGAAATCTGGGGGGCAACTTCCATAATCTCTCCCCCTTTCCCAAGAAGAACCAGTTTGACTTGGAACATTTGAGTCTATAATGAAATGACTAAATCCTTGGATTTAGAAACCCAGTTTTATAACCAATATCAAGAGACTGGATCAGAATGGCCTGTCTTGAAGTGAGAATTGAGACTATCTCCTACATACTAAGACTACAAAGGAAACCTTAGCTTTGACCCAGTCAATAATTTAAATTCGTTTCAGGAGCTGGAGGATAGTGCCAAGAGAGAGCTTCATATATATCTCTTCATATATTTTTTTTCTTACCTTCACACACTGGAGAAGGGATTCTCTCTCTTGGTCCCTCTCTTTCTTTAAATGTTGCCCTTCTGGTTTCAAGTCAGAATAAGCCAGCCCAGCAAGCATTTTCCTAAAGGAGGAGATTGTCCTTGGTTGGCTGGATGGGCCTCCTGAGTCCTGACTGATCAATATGTTAATATCACCTTCCCTATCAAGTTCTTGAAACTCATAATGGGGGATCTGGGTACAGCAATCCTTGTGTTCAAAACCCCACTTCCTCCTGGATTTTTCCCAAACAGGAGATGTCTGGGTGCTAGGGTGCAGAAAGGGAGTTGGCTCTTGACTAGAGGCAGCTGGTAAATCTTGCCCTTTAGTGGCTACAGAAGGCTGGGAATTGGTCATCTGAATGGTAGACAGATATGGGGCCAGAATGGAAAGCTGGGTCAGCCGAGGGGGCAGGGCAAGATACTCTTCTTCAATTTCAATATCCTCTGGTGTTTTCCACTCTGATTCCATGGGAGCCTCATGGGAAAGACACTGGAGATCACCACTGCCACCATTCTTTCCTATAAGTGTTGAAAAAGAACTGCCTCTGGACCATTCTCCTGGTGATGGCAAGTGAGCCTCAAGGCATCTTCCTACAGATAGTGATTTCCTGAAGTTCATTAGGGGCTGCTCTTTGTCATTCTGAAAAGCTTGTCTACTACTGGCTTTGGGAGTAGATGTGAGATGACCAGAAGCCGCCAGACCCAAGCCACCCTGAGTCTGGGACACCACAGCAGAACACCTGTCCTCACAGTTTCTGGGTTCTGAAGGAAGCTGGACATCTGGTTCTGTTGGTAGGTAGTCGTGAGACAGAGTAGCAGGGGACTTCAAGGTGTTCTCCGGAGAGAGGGAGAAGCTGTCCAGGTCAACCCCCGAGTCATGCAGGAAGGGGTCGGCCAGCACATGGCTATCAGTGTGCTTTGGAAGCTGGGCCTTGGGCTTTAAAGGGTAAGTATAATCCAGCAAGTCTTCATACTCTTTATTTGGGTTCCAGAGACGGGAGTGGCGATCAGGAGAGGGAGGCAGGGAGTCAGGCAGCACACAGGCCCAGTAATTGGCCTGAAAGGAGGACCGCCGTCTGCTTGCCAGACATGGCATCCCGGGTGTGGGAGGCACGGGGCCAGATGCAGAGCCCAATAAGCCAGATGGCACACATGAGGCCGGGGGCTCAAGGGAGGAACTTGTAGCAGGCCACAGGCTTTGGGATCCTGTCCTCTCTCTCTGTCGTAGGCAGCCATGGAGGGGAGGTGAGGTGGGAAAGCTGTGACTGGAAAGAGAAAGGGGAGATACATCTAGGTTCAACAAAGATTTCCACCTCAATGAGAAAGAAGTGGAGTTGTAGAGTTGTTGGCTAGGATCACGGATTTGGGGGGATTCCAAACTGGAATGGTCATCTTCATCATCAGCGACTTCTCCTGAGCTGAGAGTCCTTGCTAGAGGATCAGCAATACTCTGAGGGAGCTCTGGAGAGTCAAGACACAATTTCTCTTCCATCTGTAGTGAAGAAGGAAGACAAAGAAAAAACATAATCATAAAAGTTACTGTATAGAAGCAATCTGCTAATATAACAACAAGGCCAAGGACTTTTATTTGGCACCTAGATGACAACCAAAAGGCCAAATGTCAAAATGCCAAAGACTGCCAATTCAGGATGGGGGGAGGGGTAGCCAAATAGGCCAGAGATGACTGATACCAAATTTATGCTCCTCCTGAAAGAGAATAAATCCTCTTTTGAAAAAAATCTTTGAGAAATGTCTCAGATAGAAAGAAAGGGCTTCATTCTATTTATCAATCTTCTTCATCGTGATCCCAGGACTAACAGAAGGCAACCTGCAAAGCTGCATGTTCAAATACCAGGGCATAACTCAGCTCTTCTATATGAAATAAAAGTTCGTTACTTCAAAGTGTTGTGATTGTGGTAATACTGGCTAACTCTAATCCAGGAAAAGCAGAATAAGGAGTACCATTCATAATTTTGTCTAAAAGATAAAGGCAGGATTTGTGAGGTGGATTAGATTGCAACCCAATGGTAACTCAATCTAAATCCTAAAAAAGTACTTGGGCACAGAGGAATATAAATGAATTTGCCTGGGGTCACAGCTATTTAGTTTTAGGGGGAGGATTTGAACTGGGACGTTTCTGAAATCCAAGAAGCACTTTATTCTCTAGGTCTTATTGCCTCTCTTAGCTGATGACATTTTTTGAGTTAAGTTGTCCTCTAAGGCCTCCTTGTGGAGTATTGATCCTGGTTTCCTGGCATATAGAGCCTAAACAACTTAAAAAAGACTCCAAGATTGTGATATCCAAGGACAAGCCTTGTTAACTTCAGAAAGTTTATCATCAAGTGCTCCATGATGAATTTTTCAGCTACAGTAGCTGAAGAACACAATAGTGAAGTGTGTCAATGGAAGAGGCCTTGGCTGAAATTAAAGCTCCCTTAAATTACCAAGTAAAACACACATAGGTGTAAATATGTAATTCAGCAAGTTACCGATAAGTTACTACAGATACCCCGTGTCATTAAGGCTTACTTTTAAAAAATCCTTAAGAATAAAATAAAATTAGGAAAAGTTTTAAAAACCTCAAAATTTTCCTTTTACATTTTCAAGTAGTCTAATGGCAGAAACACAATGCTAATTAAACTCATGCTCTTGGAATAAACAATATTAAAACCACATCTCTGATTCTTGTGAGCCCCAGAGTCCTGGAAATCCAAGGCTGTGTGTTTCTTACAACTTTGCCAGAGCATTTCAGACTATTCAGTTCTTGAATAATACAGACAGATCCTAGAATGCATCCTTTTGTCTTCTGACATTTGATTTCTTCATGGGACAGGGTCAACAGATTTCAAAGGGAAGATAAAGCATATAAATGAACAAAGGTTTTGTCCAAGGCTCTTTTTCTTTCTCTATACTCTCTTAGTGACTTCACTAGCATCCAAGGGCTCAATTATCATCTCTATCCAGATGACTCCAACATCTAGATCTTTAGCTTTAATCAATCTCCAAAGTTCCATCTAGTCCTACATCACCCACTTCAAAATGGATGTCCCAAAGACATCTCAAATGCAACCTGTCCAAAACAGAATCCCTAGTCATGTAAGCCCAGTGTCACCCCCTTCTTTCCCTCACTCCACATAGCCAGTTGCCCAATCTTGCCTTGTACTGCTTCATTTTTTGCATCTGTACTTTTAACTTCATCCCTTTCACAAAGACTGCTGCCTCCTAACAGATCTCCGAGCCAAGAGTTTTCCCTGCTCCCCATCATCCTCCACACAATTGCCAAAGGATCTGCCCAAAGCATACCCATATCTCTGTTCAGTAAGCTTCAGTGGTGCCCTATTCTTATCCCTTTGGCTTTTACCCAGGTTCTCCAGGCACTTTGCCCTGCCGTGCCCACAATGCCCTCCCCTCCTTGCCCCCACCCTTCTGGAATCCTTAGTTTTTCCCAAGGCTCTGATCATGTGCCCCTTTCTCTTCATGAGCAAGAAGGCATATATATCCCAAACCCCAGAAGCTTCCTAAGGTCATAGCACAAGATTCACTTCAAATTAGAATGCTGGCACCCTGGGCTTTGGGGCATCATGTTTGGGGCAGGAGATAGAAGGATGATAATTGAAGACCTGATATCCTTCCTAACTCCTTATCTTATACCATCAGAGTACAGAACACAAGAGCTAGCAGTCTCTCAGGGTCTTGTTAATAATGACAGGTAATATTTACAGCACTTCAGATTTCGAAAACTCATTTTACACACATTTAGTCTCTCTTATTTAAGCTTCACAATCATCCTGTGATGAAGCTCTTGTGTCATTACTAGTACAGTTGCATTATTCCTATTTTACAGATAACCTCGACTTTTGCTCTGGGTCCCTGGGTGCTAAAACAATCAATAAGCATTTACTGAATGCTTACTAAATGCCAGGAATAGTTCAAGTACAGGAGACACAGTTACAAAAGCAAGTAAGCTCCTGCTCTTTAAGGAGTTTATATTCTTGAGGTGGTGGTAGGGGTCAACATTTATATAAGTAATAAATTTAAAAGGACAGACAGAAGTAAAATGTTTTTTGAGGTGGGGGAAATGAGGCATTATCAAGGGAGTAATGTATTACCCACAGCAGGGGCAGGGTTCCATCTCTTAGTGATGACATTTAACTTTGTCCTTTACTTTCTATTGATATTAGGAACTAATCACCCAAATACAGATTACTTTTGATGAAGGATAACACGAATCAGTTTTTCCATCTATAAAATAGGCACCTAGATTTTTATCTCAGTTTGTACAATAGTTGGAGTGAACAAATAAAACAGTATCTGAACAAAATGCCACAGCAACCTGAAAGAACGGTAATCTATATATCTAGGGTACTATAAGCAACATTTCCTACCTGGGCTCCTACTTTGAACAAAAGATTTTCTGTTCCAGGTGCAATCCTGTCTTCAGGAAGCAAATGGCTATATACAGGTGCTGATTCAGTGATGAAGGGTTCTCCCTCTGAGGTCTGGTTTTTGTCTTCATCAGCATGTTGTTTCCTCCACATTCCAGTTGCAACAATGTGGTCAGGCACAGCCTTCCTGTTGGTCAGCTCTTCTTCCTCCTCTGGTGGAAAACATTTTCCTCCCCTGGCATCTACAAAATGTTGCATGCTGCCCGGAGCCATGGAGCAGTCTGTCTCTAGTTCTTGGCTGTTCCAGTTTCCATGGGGCTTCACATTTTCATCCAGCACTGTCTCTGCTTCAGTCTCACTCTCTGCCAAAGTCTTTTCTTCACTGAGTGCCATTGAGGAGAGATTTCTTCTCCCTAATTCAGGGCCCATCAGCTTTTAGCTCCCTAAAGAAAACAGGAAAAAAGTAATTATTTTTCTTGTAATTCAATGTACCCTCTCTTCCCACCTATCACAGAATTTGGCTAAAGAAGAAAAGAACTCTAAAGCTTGCAAAAGCAACTTGAGAATCTGAAGTCATAACTTTCCCTTGCACCAAATCCTTCCAGAGTAGCTTGCAAAAACATAGCATTCCATTACCTGCACTTAAGAGTAATTAGTACAGGTCCCAGCCCAAATGAAACAAACCTCAAGACCTATCGTGATCAGAATCAGGATTCTGATCTTCTACAACAAATTTTTATTCACAGTGCCTTCTCCCACTCTAACTGGGGAAGAGGAGGGCCCTCCAGCACCTGCTGGCTCTTCTGTTGTGACTACTGGTCCTGTTGGCATGTTCCTGCTCAAGTTGGGGCATGCCTAGACCACAAACCATGCTTCCCAGAACACCTGAGAAGTCATCTAGGCAATAAGGCCAAACTTTCCCAGCTGCTAAGGACAGCAACTATAACCAGTATCTACCACAGAGGTCAGAAACATTTTTATTTGCTATGAAGCCACTGACTCAATTGTGGGGGGAAAAAAAGTCATTCCTCATCAATTTGTTGTTGATTATTTGCTAATCAGTTTCCCCATAGCCAAAAACTACAAAATGTAAATGTGGATTTTTGCTAAGTTAATAGTTCCAGAGTAAGGAATAAGTAGAACTTGGGGCAGAAAGGGAATATTGGGATAAGGGTGACATGGAAAAAGGGAAGGAGGAAGGGGAATAAGCATGTATTAAGCTCCTACTATGTGCCAAAGCACTGTGCTAAGCACTTTATAAATATTATCTCATTTAATCCTTATGATAATCCTGTGAGACAAGTGATATTATTTTCCCCATTCTGCAACTGAGAACATTGAGGCAAAGAAAGGGTTAAGTTCCTTCCCTAATTATATAACCAGGAAGTATCTGAGGCTAGATTTGAATTCGTCTTTTCCTATTTCAGACATCAATCAATCAACTGTTGACTTAGCTGCCTTTTAACATAATGAACAAATTGTTTTACAGAATGAGATTAGAAAACAAAATCATCAAAGGCAAATTAGTTTTTAAAAAGACCTGAAAAACTGGTAGTAGTTAGAGAGGAAATTTTTTTAGGCAGCCAGAAAATATAAATAATTATTTCAAAAGTCAATTTCTGTATCAAGGTTAATTATATTTAAAAGCAACATAGAAGGAAGGGAAAGTGTCAGACAGAAGTGGGTGGTAATCATAAAAAGTGCTTGAAAAAGTAGATAAGTATAGGAGACAAAAGTAGACAAATTTTCATAAATAGAATTCTAATCACATAGCATTTTAGAATATCACAGTATTACAGCAAAAGACAATTTCAAAAAAAAAAAATTAAAAATAAATAAATAAATAAATGAAAAAGACAATTTCCATGCTATAGTCCCACAACTATGGGAATAAAGAGTTAAAAGGTTTTCTGTACTTTTCTCATTTGAGCACAGATTCTGACCTGGGGTCTATAAATTTGATTTGAAAACTATTTCAATAAAACTAGCTGCCTTTTATTTTGTACATTTAAAAATATTATTTTTTGAAGGGGGCCATAAGCTTTACCTGATTGCTAGGGACTTATGATAAATAACTAAAAAAAAAAAAGATCAAGAACTTCCCTGAACTAGATGAAATTAAATTGAGGGCTTTATGCAGAGATCATTCTGTTTTAGAAGGGCAAGCCTATCTTTTTTTCAACCCTACAAAATCTCTAATTTCATGTCTCCTGGTAGGGAGAATTATACAGTATGGAGACATCTGGACTTGGGAGTCACATGACCTAGTTCAAATCCTGACCCTGTCACTTACCTGTGTGACCTTGGACCAATAAATTAATTTCTCTGGGCTCCAGGTTGCTCATTTGTAAAATAAAAGGCCAGATTAGATTACTTCTAAATTCTCATCCAACTCTAGATGTATGACAAAAAGGTTACAGCCAGGATTGGGCACATTCCTGTCTGCAATCTGAAGCCAAATATAATTTTTCTAATCACTAACTAGAAGAGAACCTTAGAGACCCTGACCTACTACTCCCATGTGACTTGGACAAGTCACTTAAACTTTCCTCCTATGTGAAATGAGTGATCTGGACCACAGGACCTCTCAGATCCTTCCAGCTCTAAATCGTTGATCCTATGACATATCTGCTTGTTGCTAGGCCTCTACAACTTGTTTCATCTCATCATATTTTCCTTTCTTCCACAAAAGTAGCATTTATTGTATAAAAAAAAAGTTCTTTTCTTTGGGCTGAGTCTGACAATCTAAAACAGCCTCTGTCCTATTTTTTAAAGGAATGGAGCATGACCACTTTCAGATATAGACAATAGCTTCAGATCCATGGGGTCCGAGGGAGAGGAGATGGTCAAGGACATCGGAGGGCGGGCAGGACCTGCCAAGGTCACAGAAAGCAGCAGAAAGGCCAAGGCCTGGACAATAACCCGGGGCTCCTGACAATGACGTCATAGCACTTTCTAGCTAAAAAAGTAAAGCTCTCAGCTAGGTACCCAGATGATACAAGTGCCTGACAAAGCATTTTCCCAGACATGTTCTCACTTAACCCTCACAACAGTAAGAGAAGACATTAGAATTTACAACACGAGTAATGAATTCAGCCCCACTGTCAACCTATCAGGAATCATTACAAAACCAAATCTACCTCCCCTTTCCAGTCTAAAACCAGCTATATTTCAGAGATTTTTCAAGACATCCTAGTAAACTTAACTTGGTTACTACTTTTCTTGTAAAAATCCAAATCTGCAGCAACTCAGAGGAGCTCTGTCCTCAGCCAAGAATGAGAAACCAGACAGCTCCATCTGCTTAGTGCACAGTAAAAATATGTACATACACATCACCCATCCGGTGATTCTAAGTTGGCCAAGCATAACTGGTTATCTGGTGTCTTAAGCAACCCAACTCTCTGGTCCTTAACAAACTGTACGACACCTCTATAAAGAGCTGAGAGAAGACACTGAACAGGGAAGACCCCAATTTAAACAAACCTAGCTCCCTTCTATAAAAAATAAGAATTATTTCTGGATTTCAATGAACATCCTGGCTCAGTTTACTTTTTTTTTTATTAAAGCCTTTTATTTTCAGAACATATGCATTGATAATTTTTTAACATCGACCCTTACAAAACCCTGTGTTCCATATTTTCCCTTCCTTCCCTCCACCCCCTCCCCTAGATGGCAACTAATCTAATATATGTTAAACATGTTAAATCCAAAATATATATACATATTTATACAAGTCTCTTGCTGCACAAGAAAAGTCAGATCAAAAAGGGAAAAAAATGAGAAAGAAAATAAAATGCAAGCAAGCAACAACAAAAAGAGTGAAAATGTTATGTTGTAATCCATACTCGGTTCCCACAGTCCTCTCTCTAAGTATAGTTGGCTCTCTTCATCACAAAATCATTGGAACTGGCCTGGCTCAGTTTAAAATGACTTGACTTAGAGTAAATTCCCAGACAATATATCAATTATATGAAATGAAGCAGGGGGTCCTTACATATATAATTCTACATGCATAATTCTACATGCTTATGAGTACTCAAAACATCCAGGGACAGCTTCACAAAAGAATCACAGCTCTGCCTTAGGCTACTTGTATAACCTTGAGCACTTCAACTTTTTGGCCCTCAGTATTCTCGTCTGTAAAAAGAGGGAGTTAGACTAGATGACTAGAATTAAGGTCTTCAGTTCTAGTTCTATGATGTCAAGTCAGATTAATTCTGTTATTTTTGAGAACAAAAAAGGCTCACATTTATAAAGTTGCTATTGTTCAGTTGTGTCTGTTTCTGTGTGAACTCATATGGGTTTTCTTGGCAGAGATGCTGAAGTAATTTGTCATTTCCTTCTCCAGTGAATTAAGGCAAACAGGATTTAAGTAACACACCCAGAGTCACACAGCTAGACACAAGTGTCTGAGATTGAATTTGAAGTCAACTTTTCCTGTCACCAGGTCCAGGACTCTATCCAGTGTGCCATCTATCTGTTTTAAGGCTTATAGAGGAGTTTTCTTCACAAGGGCTCCATGAACTAGGCAGTATAATTATTATTTTATCTACATTTTACAGAAAATGCAACTGTGGCTGCCAGTGATCAACTAGCTGGTAAACATTAATGCCAGGACTCAAATTCAGAGCTCAGTCATACAACAATGACAGCCAATTGGCTGAAGTGCTAAATGCTATGAAAATGCAGAGCACTTAACCACAGAGAGACCACCCTTATCCTAGGAAAGACCCTCCAAGAAAGCTCGAATTTTGGCAGAATGAGTGGAAAAAGAAAAAAAAAAAGCCTGGGCATGGTTGGTTGCATGAAAAGTTTTGGAAGAATGAGATTCATGAAAGAGAGGAACTTTAAAATGGAAGTTAGATCTGGGAATAGGAGAGAGTATGAAAAAGACTGAGTTATAAGGATCAGAAGCCAACAAAAGGAAGGCAGTCAGTCATGAGAGAAGCCTGGTCATGGAGGGAGGAAGGAGGCGTAGCTGGAAGCCAGAGCAGGCAGCCAAATACACCCACCTCAGCAGCTGTTTTCTGCACTCCCTGGGTGCAGCTTAGGCCTAACCTCTATATCAGGTTCCCCAGATACGGGAAAAGTCAGTGTACACACAACTTCCCAAACACTCATAAGTGAAGTCAAGCTAAGTAGCCATCCAGGCCAGCCATTCTGCATTTGGAACTATGCCCAAGGGTTCTAAAACTGTGTCCCCTTGGATCCAGCACTACCGATGCTAAGTCTATTGTATCCCAACGAGATCAATAAAAGGGAAAAGGACCCACATGTACAAGAATGTTTGCAGCAGTTCTTTTTGTGGGGGCAAAGAATTAGAAACTGAGGGAAGCCCCTCAGCTGGGGAATGACTAAACAAGCTGTGGTATACAAATGTAATGGGATACTATGGTGCTAGAAGAAATGATGAGCAGACAAATGTCAAAAAATCCTGGAAAGACTTACATGAACTGATGCTGAATGAAGTGAGCAGAACCAAGAGTACACAGTAATAACAATTATGACAAACTTGGCTCTCTTCAGCAATGCAATGATCCAAGACCATTCTAAGGGACTCATAATAGAAAATGACAACCATATCCAAGGAAAGAACTATGGAGTCTGAATACAGATGGAAGCATACTATTTTCATTTTTTTTCTTTCTCATGGTTTTCCTGTTCATTTTGATTCTTCTTTCACAAAATGCCTAATGTGGAAATATGTTTAATGAATGTTCATGTATAACCTATATCAGATTGCTTGCTGTCTTGGGGAATGGAAAGAGGAAAAAAAACTTGGAGCTCATAATCTAAACAAAGATGATATTGAAAATTATCTTTACATGTAATTGAAAAAAATACTATTAAGTTAAAAAAAAAGTAATCATCAAGGACCACTCTGAAGGGAAAAAATAATCCACAAAAGAATTGTCTTAGGAAGGATATGGAAGAACAAAGAATACAGGAAGTCATACCACAACCTAGTTTCATTCCAAGAAAATAAAATAAAAAGAAAAGGGTCGATGCTCACTGTTAGAAAACACTTAAAGCAAAAAAGTATTAAAAAATGCTAAAAAGAAGTGAAGAAATAAAGTAACTATATAAGAACAGGTTAGGAAGAAGGAATGGAATTTCGGTTCTACTTTGTAATAGATATATTTGATATCAAGAAACATGCTGAGAATGGTCACCTAGAAGAAAATCCAAATCAGAAAAACAAGAAAAAAGTCTTCCTTGATTCTTTAAGGAGAAAGGAAGGAATTAATGAAACTTATTGAGGCTTGTTATGGCTAGTTTTTTTTTACTTCTCATTTTATTTTTAATATTTTCTTTTTCCCCAGTTACATATAAAATAATTTCTTACATTTGTTTTTAAAATTTTGAGTTCCAGATTCTCTCCCTTCCTCCTTATCTAACCCCCTTTAAGAAGGCATATGTAAAGTTATGCAAAACATTCCTATAAGTCATGCTATGAAGGAAAAGATAGATTCCCTTCTCCCCCCCCCAAAAAAAAACCCTCAAGAAAAATAGAGTAAATGTTTCAATTTATATTCAGATACAATCAGGTCTTTCTCTGGGCATGAATAGCATTTTTTTTTTTTTTTAAATCTTAAGTCCTTCAGAATAATTGTGAATCTTTGTACTGCTGAGAATAGCAAAGTCATTCACAACTGATCATGCCACAACACTGTTATATATATTTTATATATATTTTACTTTGCTTGAGTTCATGGAGGTTTTTTGAGAGCATCCCGCTCATCATTTCCCATTAATCTCTAATATTCAATCATAATCACATGTGGTTCTTGCTTTGTGAAGTTCAGGTCTTGCCTTTTTTTTTTTTTTTAAATACCAGTAGTCAAATCTCTTCTTTCCAGATAAGAGCTGCTTTCTGAAGTCCCTAAGCAAAAAGTATTCCCCCTTTTGAAAGGTAATGTGTAGTAAATAGAGAGTTGAGGGTCTGGGAACCAAATTCCAGCTTTCTTGGTACCAGTGAGGTATTAAATAAGTCTTAACCTGAGCTCTCATCTTTAAAATAGGGATAGTGGTTTTTGTACTTAATGCATTGAAGATTTTTAAAGACTATATTTTGTAAACCTTAAAGAATTATAGAAACATGCATCATTATTATTATTGGGTCTGAGCGGTGGGGCTAGGGGGAGTGTCTCAAGAATTCAGAGAAGTAAATACTCTACCTTCCTACCTACTAACTACCTATATTCAGTCTCCCTTTCCTCAGTGCTGATTCCAACTACAAGAACACCCTAAATGAATGACTTTCACTCTTAAGGAAGGGGGGGGGGAGGAATGGGAAGGCTGGTCTGCAAACTAGTCAATGTAAGGCTTTTAAAAGTCCATGAAAGATATGCAGCTGCCACACAGACAAAAGAACTTGTGCGGAATAGTCCCCCTACTCTCCAGCTTCTCTAGCCACTTCAGCTGCATGCTGATGAGCATAGTAACAAAGCTAAAAACATTCATGCTATAGATAATGCAAATGGATCTAACTTGTTCTTAATATGCAGGGAGAAAAATGTTACCTGCAATTACAAAAATCTCAACAATAAGAAACATCTTCCTCAATTTAAGATTTTTCTCTAAATCTCACAGGTAAATCAAACTTGACTGGCAGCCACATTACTAAAACAGACCCTGACTATTGAAAAGTAAATGTGCCGAATGCAAAATCAGATACCAAGTTTCCAAAGAGGTTTATTGACTAGGAACAGTGACATTTTTTAACATCTCTGTGGCAGATTTCTACCACTGCTATATAAGAACATGTTTTGAGTTGAAACAGTGAGAGAAAAATCTGCATTTCTGAGACTGGCTCCTGTATAAGGTAACAAAATAATCTGTAGTAGATTGTAATCTCTGGGGCAGGTCCAGTCCCTTCCTCCCCGCTCTCCATGACTTGTTGAGCTTATTCTTTTTCAGATTTCAAAATCCAGCTTTTGGAGAAGCTTATTTAGTTAAAAAAACAAAAACAAAAAACAAAAAACAAAAAAAACAAAAACAAAAACAAAAAACCTGGAAGTGAGGTAATATCCTCTCTTGTATCTTACACTTTCAAACTTAGATACCATTTCTCCAGAACAGCAAAGATCTTTTCCATGTTTCTGTTGTAAAGATCTGACTTTTCTCCTCTATGAAGGCTAGTTTAAGAGGAAGAGAAAATAAAAGCCTTTTCTAAAGAAACTATCATTTTTCATCACATATAGAATGTTAGTACTGAAAGAGTCCAATACCCTCAATTTACAGAGGAGAGAACTGATCTTCTAAAAAGCAGGAAGACTTCCTAAGGTCTCACAGCTAGTGAATGACACACTGAAAATCCTTATTTTCTCATCCCTCATTGTCCAATGCTCTCTCCAATACTAAGCCAACAAAATATTTCCCTCGTGTTGGGAGGTGGAGGGTCACAAATTTAAATTTTTATTGATGCCTTGTTTTCATACCACCTTCATTTCTAAATACAGACTTCTCACTTTAGCTAAATTCACATTATGCAAATTTGACTTTAAAGAATTCTGAAAGAAATCCACATTCCAGGGGCCGCTAGATGGCACAATGGATAGAGCACCAGCCCTGAAGTCGGGAGGACCTGGGTTCAAATATGATCTCAGACACTTAACACTTCCTAGCTAAGTGACCCTGGGCAAGTCACTTAACCCCAGTCAACTCAGAAAAAAAAAAAAAAGAAAGAAAAGAAAAAGAAATCCACATTCCAGTTCTGATTTAAAAATCATACAGAATTTCATAATATGCAAGTGTCAGGAGAGACCACATGCAGATACTGAAACAAGAAGCTCTGGAGTTTCTACAAAAAAAAAAAAAAGAGAGAGAGAGAGAGGGAGAGATGAAGGTCCCTACTTGCCAGAGTAAATCTTTAATGCTGATGAAACCAGCCTATTTCATCTTGAACCTACATCCCAGTAGAAGAAAGAACAAATGCCAGGGCACAAAGCTTAGAAAAATAGTCACTTCTGTTGGAAACGAACGCATGTGAGACTTGTAAATTAAAACCCCCTTTTTGTGGCTACTCCGAAAATCCCAGAGCATTGAAAGGAATCAGCAAGGCAACACTTGTTTGTCATTTGTTCAGTCATGTCCCGTTCTTCATGACCCCATGGACCACATAACACACCAAGCTGTTCTATATTCTACTACCTCCCATGTCTATTCATTGCCTCCATGACACTATTCATCTTATCTTCTGCTGATCCCCCTTTCTCCTTTTGCCTTTAATCTTTCCCAATATCAGGTTCTTTCCCCAACAAGTCTGATCTTCTCATTATATGGTCAAAGTGTTTAGGCATCAGCTTCAGTTTTCATCCTTCCGATGAATAGTCTGAATTTCTTTAAGTAGTGACTGAAGTGATCTACCTATGCATTATTTCCTGCTGTTTTATTCCAGAAGTTGAGAAGTTTTTAATGATGATGCCTTTGCTTTCAAGATTCAACTTATTTTGGATAAAGCCCCAGCCCTCCCCATCTGGATGGTTTTAAAGAAAATGCAAAAAGGGGTCTACCTTCTCCCAAACACTACTTCATTATTACAACTATCAGGGAATGATGGTGAATTTCAAGGTAGCACTACATAAGCCCAGACAATTGCAGCTTTGGCTGCAGATAAAGACTTGACATTGAGAGATTTGTTGAAGTTCTATAATGTTTATCATGCAATCCATAATACTGCTAAGACATGGGAAAATTTAACAGAAATATGTACAGAGAACAAGAAAAAAAATGCGCCCGCAGTTTGCTTTTCATGGATTTAACAAAGATGATGTTTAAAGAAGATTGAAAAATTAGCACAACACTAGTTGTCAAGAGGACCTGAGTTCAAATCTGGTCTCAGCCACTTAATATTCCCTAGCTGTGTGACCCTGAGCAAGTCACTTAGCCTCAATTGCCTCAGCAAAAAGAGAAAAAAAAAAATTAGCACAAGATTTGGAACTAGAAATGGATGAAAATGATATGGAGGAATTGATTTGAGTCTCAAGGAGAACCACTGAATGAGGATCCATTAGAGCTGCTAGCTGCAGAATTTATTAAAAAAAAAAAAAAAAGCAGTTTTGGAAGCTAAGGTCAAACCAAAAGAATTTACAATGAAACAGATGGCAGAAACATTTCATCATGTAAGTGAATGTTTTCTTCTATTAAAAAGATAGATCTAAATACTTCAAGATTTTTAAAAGTTCAAAGACTAATAGAGGATAATTTTCTTTTCTATCATCAGATGTAGGAGGGGAGAAGCCACTGCCCATAGCTTCATTTAAAAAAAAAGTTGTATAGCCAAACACCAGTGACAAAGGCTAGGTGCAGTGGGTGGGGGCAAGGTATTGTACCCCTATGTTAACGTCACAGTACTGGGCATATTTTTATCATTAATTTTACCTTTAATTTCATAATTCTGCTTATTGTTATGGTACAGTATTTAATGCCTGCATTTTAGCACTTTTTATGACTTGCATAAAGGTATTATTTTGTGTATGCCTTTGTTATATAAGCTAAATAAAATGTGTAAATAGGGGCAAATTTGTATCATGTAAAAATCATTTTACTGCTTTGTGACCCAGAGATCTAAGGAATGGTCTACTTATGTAAAGAAGGAATTGTCTCTATATTCCTTCCCCTCCCCTCCCCAATTCCTTGTAATAATTAGTAGAAAAAGAGGGGGCAGAAAACAATTTAGCAAACCAACACTTCAATTGTGTTTACAGTATATGCAATGTTTCACACCCATCATCCCAAATCTCAGCAGAGCACTAATATTCCAATGAGAAATATCCCTACCCAACTGCTTTTTTTTTTTGTAACCTGAGGATTCATTAGGAAGTTCTAGATTAAGAATACATCAAATCCTATGCTGCAAATGCATTTAATAATAGTATGAGGCCCTGCACACATGAGATTATTTCTGGGAAAAGACTTCATCATGTAAAGGAAAATGAATGAAAGACTTTTGTTAAAAATTGGGATAGCTAGAAAAAAGGCAATAAAGACTGGAGAGGAGATTATATAGTACTGTTCAGTTAATTCCCAAAGTAGTCAAAAGATATAAACAAATTTCACACACACACACACACACCCCTGCGCAGTATTAAAAATCACATGAAAAAATGCTCCACATCAGTAATAATAAGAGAAATGCAAATCAAAACAACCCTGCAAGTTTACCTCACACCTGAAAATTGTCAAAAATGACAAAAAATAGCAATAGTCAATTTTGGAGGGTTGTGGGATGACAGGCATACTAATTTATGTAGCAGAACTATAAACTGGTATACCACCATTTTGGAAAGCAATTTGGATTTATGCAATTAATATGACTAAAACATCCATAACTTTTGACCCCATCACTGCATTATTGGGCTTATACCTCCAAGAAGTTATTGATAGAAAGATAGGGTGGTTCTCTTCAAGAGGAAGAGAGACACTGGGGAAAACTATGATGATGATTAAAAAAAAAGAAAACCAAAATCAATAAAACTTATTAAAAAAAACCCAAAAAATGTTCAGTTAATTTAGCTGGAGAAATTTTTATCACACTCATTTTAATTAGTGAGACATCAGGTTTACTATTAAGAGCTCAGGATTTAAAAACAGAATCTTTATGCCTCAGTTTCTTAGCTGTAATTTGAAAAGGTTGGATATATGACTATCTTCCAATCTTAAAATTCTATGATTTCAATCCCCAATTCTTTCTTTCCTTCCCCCAATAACTTAGATGTCTAGAATTGAATCAAGCAGTCTGAAGGGGCTGGGAGTGGAGGGAAAGGAGCTGGATGAGAATGAGGGGAATAATTAGGGAGAATAGCAGGAAATAAAAAAAAAAATGGTTTCACTCTTTCCTCTAAATTACTATGCAGTTAAGAGGAAAATTGGCCTGTTATTTTATCACTTTATTATCACACTTATTCAGACTCCAAACCACCACAAAAAACTTGAAATCCTTAGCTCTAAGAAACAACTTATTTGTGGTCTGTGACCATATAAAATTTGTAATCTAAATCTTTAACCTTCTACTCAATTTACTTAGCAAGTAATTTCCTTCTATGTTCCAAATTTGTAGTCTACAATATGATGTGTTGGGGATTTTTTTTAAATTTCCACCCAACACCAAGTTATTATCTAAACTTTTATGAATTGTTATTACCTCACCACTAACTGGAACTGGCCTATTTCCTTTATTTATTTATTTATTTTTAAATTACATACAACATAATTGCTGCTTAACTGAACCCAGCCTAGTAATTTCCCCCCCCCCCCGAAGGTTTTGTATTTTCCTTTCCTCTATCTGATCTGATGATGAGAGCTCCTCGTAAACATTCTCTATTATCTGAGGCTGTTACAGTCAAGCTCAGAAGAATACTAACACAATAAAAAAAAAAATCATTTTTTTTCTATTGCTTGACAAGCCGTCATCGATGGATAATTTTCAAAATAACTGTTTGGAACTAGAGCAAGCAGAAAAGCTTCACTCCCATCCGGGATATTAGGCCTCTAAAGAACAAAAACCGGAAAAAAAATAATAAAGCCTGGAGCCCCAGAACAGCCCAAAAAGGAAATTGAGTTCCACCAATCACTGTGTGTAGTCAAGCAGCTAGTCAGAAAGGGTCAACAGATAGGCTACCACTTCTCACCTGGGAGATTAGTACATTTTTTTTGGGGGGGGGGTTCCACCCTCTCCAACACATCAAGGTATGATTCTGCATTACTCCTCACCGGATTAGATAGATAGGTAAATGACACACAGACAGATAAAAAGAAAGAATAAGATAGACAGATGGAAGGATGGATGAATGCAATAGACAAGACAGGTAGAGATAAGTGGATGGAGATATAGGAAGGTATAGACAGATGATAGAAACCGGTGATAGAAACAGAAAGAGAGGGAGAGGTCAGTAAAGATACAGGAAAATTTATTTAGGTGGTAAAGATTTCGATAGATGGTTCAGATACAGAATAAATAGGTAGGTAGAGACATGAGAAAATAGGAAATAGAAATACAAAAACAGGGACATCCAAATAAATAGCGGTAGATAAGAGAATTAAGTAGAGACAACTATAAGTAAATAATAAAGACAGGTGAAAGAAACAAAGATGATAGACAGTGACTGAGGGATAGAGGTGGAAATAAAGCATTAAGGGCTAACTCTTGAATCCCCGCCCTAGCCCCGACCTCCCTCGGCCCCCCTCCCCGCAGCGCGCATGCACACACACACACACACACACAAAGCCTGTTGATACACACACGCAGATCCACCCTCTGAATGTTTTACTCTTCAGAGTCCAGCCCCCCTCGCAGGCCTGAGACCCTGAATGTACAACCCACACGTGGCGCACCCTACCCGAGGGACCAGAACAACCACTGCAAAATGGAGGAAGGACAAACGGGGGGACGTGCACCCCAAGAGGACGCTGCACATGTCTACGCTCGCATGGCCCAACTCCAGAAAAGGCCGCGCAACAAACGGCCGCCGGGCCCGGGGCAGAGGGGGCCTGGCTGAGGGCTGTTCTCCGCCCGCCTAGAGGAGGGCGGGGTGGCCCGGCCAGGGTTCGGCTTTCGCCGCGCCCGCCCCCAGCTCAATAACACGAACAACCCCAAGGAGCCTACCGGCCGCGTCCAAGAATCCGCAGTCCTGCCGCAGCGCCGACTGCCAACGGCCTGGGGTCCCGACGCCCCAAGATGAGGCAGAGGGAGGGGAAGGGGGCTAGCGGCGACTCCCTAACCTGAAGTCCCTGCTGCACAGCCGCGACATCCCGCTACTCCCCTCCTCTCCTCCGCCCCCGCGGTGAAGGCTCCGCCCCGCCAGCCAACGCTCCGCCCCTCAGAAGGAAACTCCCGGATCTGGCGCCAGGCTGATCTTCCTTAGCCAATCTGCTCTCCAGCAGTAGGCCTCAGCCAATGGGGAGTTTCGTCTTTTCGCCCCGTCCCTTTCTCGGCTTGCGGCTCTCTAGAAGTCGGTTTTGCGTAGTTCTGTGGTTTGAAGGCAGCTGTCTGCGATGTCCTTTCCTAGGGAAGGTTGGAGTTTGGGGAGAGAAGAGTGGCAAAAGGAGAAGAGAGAAAACGACCTAAAATGAGATTATAGAGTTGAAACTAACAGTTTCAACCATTCAATTAGTCATTCTGTTACCCGTCCATCCAGCTAGTCACATAGCAAGCCCTCTTGGGTAAAGCGCGGGCCCTGGAGTCCAACAGATCTGAATTCAAATTCGGTTTCAGACGTCTCCCGTGTTTCGCCTAGACTGAATCTCTCTGTTTGCTTTATTTTCCTCTTATGCAAAACAGGATTAATGATAATAATGATAGTAGCTTCCTCCCCAGGCCGTCGTGGGGAAGTAATAAGATAATATTTGTAAAGTGCTTTGCAAATCTTAAAGCACTACATAAATGCTAGCTATTATTTTTCTTGTTACTTTGGGACATGACCCAAATTTGTAAAACATGCAGGGTGTCTCAAAGGTCTTTGTGCAGTTTTAAACTGTTAATCTTTTTTGAGTGGGGAGCAGAATACTTAAATTGTTGATAAAGACACCTTTACAAAAGTTCTATATAATGCGTCATCTCAACATGGAGATGAGCCTTCATTTTTAACGGTTACTCAAGTGAAACATGACTTTAAAAAAAAATTATTTCCAGTTCCAAAATTTCTCCCTCTCATCACCTCCCCCTTCCCATCAAGAAGGCAAGAAATAGGATAACCATGATACATATGAAGTCATGGAAAATATTTCTCTGACACACATGGTGGTGTTGGGGGTGTGTGTTAAGAAGAGTAAAAAAAAAAATGCTTCAACCTGTACTCAGAATCCATTAGTTCTCATTCTGGAGGTAGATTGTATCTCCTCCCCCCCAAAAAAAAATACATGCAAAAGGGGCAGCTAAGTGGTACAATGGATAGAGCACCAGCCCTGAAGTCAGGAGGACCTGAGTTCAAATGTGGTCTCAGACACTTAACATTCCCTAGCTGTGTGATCCTGGGCAAGTCACTTAACCCCAATTGCCTCAGCAAAAAAAACCAAAACAAAAAACCCTTGTGTTCCAAATTTTTCTCCCTCCCCTTTCCCCAACCACTCCTCTAGACAGCAAGCAATCCAATATATGTAAAATTTGTGCAATTCTCCTATACATATTTCCACATTTTAGATAGCATTTTTTCAACATGAGTCCTTTAGAATTGTCATTAATCATTGTCTTGATCAGAGTAGCCAAGTCTTTAAAAGCTGATCATCCTTACAATATGGCTTACTGTGTACAATGTTCTGCTTCTGCTTGCTTTCACTACAAAGCAATATTCTTTTAAACCTTGATCCATCCTTATCACTCCCCACTAAATAAACTGCAGTGACTACCAATCTCCACCGAGGGAAAGCCCTTGTTTCCCATTTAAAGCCTTCCAAAATCTAGCTCATTTCTATCTTCCCAGTTTTCTTATACCTTCATCTCCCTCACTCTGACCCAGGGCCATTGACCTTGTTCTGGGAAGCAAACACTCCTATCTCTCCTGCTCTGGTCGTTTTTTGTCCCTTTCATACTCTCTCCTTCCATGTTTGCCTCATGGCTTCATTCATTTGTTGTTCAGTCATTTTAAATCGAGTCCAACTCTTCGTGGCTCCATTTGGGGTTTTCTTTTTTTTTTTTATTAAAGCTTTTTATTTGTATAACATATGTATGGGTAGTTCCCCAACATTGATCTTTACAAAGCTTTCCATTACAAATTTTACCCCCAGTCCCCTCCCCTCCCCTAGATGGCAGGAAGTCCACTACATGTTAATAATGTTGAAATGCTTGAGAAGTTATACAAGAAAAATCCTATCTACAAGGAAAAAAAAAAGAATCAGAGAAAGGCAACACAATGCAAGCAAATGTCAATAGAGATCATGAAAATGTTACGTTGTGGTCCATATTTCATTTCCCTCTCTCTGGGTGTATATGGTTTTCTTCAGTGAACAATTGGAACTGGTTTGAGACAATTCTTTGTTGCAGAGAGCCATGTCCATCAGAATTGATCATCATGTAATACTGTTGTTGCTGTGCATGATGATCTCCTGGTTCTGCTCGTTTCACTCAGCATCAGTTCATGCAAGTCTCTCCAGGCCTCTCTGAAATCCTCCTGTTGGTCGTTTCTTACAGAGCAATAATATTCCATAACATTCATATACCATAATTTATTCAGCCATTCTCCAATTGATGGGCATCCCTTCAGTTTCCAGTTTCTAGCCACTACAAAAAGGGCTGCCACAAACATTCTTGCACATGTGGGGCCCTTTCCCTCCTCTAAGATCTCTTTGGGATATAGGCCCAGTAGAAACACTGCTGGGTCAAAGGGTATGCACAGTTTGACAACTTTTTGAGCATAACTCCAAATTGCTCTCCAGAATGGTTGGATCCGTTCACAGTTCCACCAACAATGTATTAGTGTCCCAGTTTTCCCACATCCCCTCCAACATTCATCGTTATCTTTTCCTGTCATTTTAGCCAATCTGACAGGTGTGTAGTGGTATCTCAGAGTTGTCTCAATTTGCATTTCTCTGATCAATAGTGATTTGGAGCAACTTTTCATATGACTAGAGATGGTTTTAATTTCATCATCTGAAAATTGTCTGTTCATATCCCTTGACCACTTATCTATTGAAGAGTGGCTTGAATTCTTATATATA
>JAJPUD010001927.1:259030-302291 GCA_023553655.1 Myrmecobius fasciatus | reverse complement strand
TGGACAGTGGCTGAATAAATTATGGTATATGAATGTTATGGAATATTATTGCTCTGTAAGAAACGACCAACAGGAGGATTTCAGAGAGGCCTGGAGAGACTTGCATGAACTGATGCTGAGTGAAACGAGCAGAACCAGGAGATCATCATACACAGCAACAACAGTATTACATGATGATCAATTCTGATGGACATGGCTCTCTGCAACAAAGAATTGTCTCAAACCAGTTCCAATTGTTCACTGAAGAAAACCATATACACCCAGAGAGAGGGAAATGAAATATGGACCACAATGTAACATTTTCATGATCTCTATTGACATTTGCTTGCATTGTGTTGCCTTTCTCTGATTCTTTTTTTTTCTTGTAGATATGATTTTTCTTGCATAATTTCTCAAGCATTTCAACATTATTAACATGTAGTGGACTTCCTGCCATCTAGGGGAGGGGAGGGGACTGGGGGTAAAATTTGTAATGGAAAGCTTTGTAAAGATCAATGTTGGGGAACTACCCATACATATGTTATACAAATAAAAAGCTTTAATAAAAAAAAAAGAAATGAGGTTCTTTTCTTTTCTTTTTTAGGATTTGGGTTAGCTGTTTCACATACACAATCACATGCATGCATACACATATGCATGTGAATTGACTTTTTTTTTTTTTTAGAGCAAGTCAACCCTTTATGTTACATAATGACACCAGCCCACACAGAGAAATTTGGGAGCAGATTTAGACTAGGAGAACAATGGTCACCAGAAGCCTACTCACTGACGCTGAGATTCATTATCCTTCTAGAAATTGGAATTCTTGGTATTAAAGTAGGCTGCCACTGATAAATTCTGAGAATCTGCATACAGAGCTCAATTGTAAGTATTTCCTCTCACATATGTTGGGAAGTGCTGCATTGGATGTTAACAACCAAAGACAGGCAATGACATTGCTTAACTAGAAGCTCAGCATGCATTACAGGCTAAAGAAAACCAATATGGATGCAGACTCCCTATCCTTTATGCTGTGTGTATCACATGTAAGAGGTAAAAGTAATCTTTGACTTTAGTGTTTATTGAATAATCCACCAATCATGTAGATGGATGCACTGATGATAAAATGTGAATGTCTTCAGTCCAGCTCATTGCCATCCAATGTCCCATTCTTTGGTCTGGAGCCTTGAGGTTGCTACATATAATTTTTCTGAGTTCTATTCTAGCCTGCGATAATAGCCTGATTTTTGGATGACCCAAAGGTATGAGAGTTGTTCAAGGCCTAGCACAGAGTAGGCCCTTAATAATACTTGTTGATTTTTATAAATGAAGGAAAATAGAGCTTTTTCCACATCTCTATGTTGAGTAAGTCAGAAAGAGTGAAATATGAATGATGGCATAATTCCTTTGGAGTTAGGGGTTGTAATCAATGACATTCCTTAGTCATTCTAACTGTCTTTAGTTATATATCTCTCTTTCTGTTAATGAAACTCAGGCAATCAATAATCATTTAGTAAGCACTTTCTAATTACCAGGCATCATGCTAAGAAGTACTAAGGATACACAAAAATGCAAAAAACACAATCCCATCCCATAGGGAATTCACATTTGAAAGGGGGACACCATGCAAACAACTATAAATACACAAAAATATGCAGTGTAACTGTAAGGCCATTCCCGAGGGAAGGCAACACAGAAGCTGGAGTAGAGTTGAGGAGGGGACAATTTGGAGGTGTCCCCTGCAGAAGGTGGGATTTGAAGGAATAAAGGAGCCTGATATAACTAACAACACACATCAATGATTCACAGGGAACTGGGCTGCTCACACAAGAAAGCTGGGAGGCTAAGACTTCTTCCAGAGAATGTCCCTGGTAAAAGCAAATGGTTTAGCATTGAATCATCCCCTCGCTGCCTTAACTGTCCATGGATTGCTGGAGACAGGTGCAGCTGTAGGATGATTGTCAATGAGTAGTGATATAGACCAAGATAAAAGGGTTTGACCCTGAAGGAGTTGAGCTTAGAGGCTTAGATAGCATCCTGTTGGTTTGTGACAGCAGGTATTAGAACTGCATTATGAAATCCAATACTGGACAATAATCTGAGCTACACAAGTTACGAGAAGGCAGCTGGTATTATTCAAAGTCTGTCTATACAAGGAAGTGCCCTGTCATGGTTTTAACTTCTTGTCCCAATAGAGTATTCCAGAGCTGATATGAAACAGTTTCTACTGATCTAGTATGCCAGCAGATAGATGCAAGAACTGCAAATTCCTTCTCCTTACTATGCTTAGAGGAATGTTGGGCCCAAATGAGTGGTTTCCCTGGGAAGTATAAGCAGCCAAAAGTCTTTTTTTTTATTAAAGCTTTTTATTTGCAAAACATATGTATGGGTAATTCTTCAACACTGACCCTTACAAAGCTTTCTGTTACAAATTTTTCCCCCCTACTCCCCACCCCTCCCCTAGATAGCAGGATATCCACTACATGTTAATTATTTTAGAATACTTAAATCAAATATATGTATAGTTATTGCCACACATCATTTTTTTGTTCAAGAGAAATCGTATCTATAAGAGAGAATAATCTGATAAAGGAAATACAATGCAAGCAAACATCAATAGAGAACATGAAAATGTTATGTTGTGGTCCACATTTCATATCCCTCTCTCTGGGTGTATATGGCTTTCTTCACTGAACAATTGGAACTGGTTTGAAACATTTTATTGTTGAAGAGAGCCACGTCCATCAGAATTGATCATCATATAGTATTTTTGTTGCCGTGAATAGTGATCTCCTGGTTCTGCTCATTTCACTCAGCATCAGTCCATGCAAGTCTCTCCAGGCCTCTCTGAAATCGTCCTGCTGGTCATTTCTTACAGAACAATAACATTCTATAACATTCATATACCATAATTTGTTCAGTCATTCTCCAATTGATGGGCATCAGCTTCCAGTTTCTAGCCACTACAAAAAGGGCTGCCACAAACATTCTTGCACATGTGGGGCCCTTTCCTTCCTTTAAGATCTCTTTGGGATATAAGCCCAATAGAAATGCTGCTGGATCAAAGGTTATGCACAGTTTGATAACTTTTTGAGCATAGTTCCAAATTGCTCTCCAGAATGGTTGGATCCAGTCACAGTTCCATCAACAATGTATCAGTGTCCCAGTTTTCCCACATCCCCTGCAACATTCATCATTATCTTTTCCTGTCATTTTAGCCAATCTGGCAGGTGTGTAGTGGTACCTCAGAGTTGTCTTAATTTGCATGTCTCTGATCAATAGTGATTTGGAGCATGTTTTCATATGACTAGAAATGATTTTAATTTCACCATCTGAAAATTGTCTGTTCATATCCTTTGACCATTTATCAATTGGAGAGTGGCTTGAATTCTTATATATATGAGACAATTCTCTATATATTTTAGAAATGAGGCCTTTATCAGAACCTTTAAATGTAAAGATGATTTCCCAATTTGTTGCTTCCTTCCTAATCTTGTCTGCATTAGTTTTGTTTGTACAAAATTATCTATCTGGTGTTCAGTTAAGAGTTCCAGTTCTTCTTTGGACATAAATTTATTCCATCTCCACAGGTCTGAGAAGTAAACTATCCTATGTTCCTCTAATTTGCTTATAATATCACTCTTTATATCTAAATCATAAACCCATTTAGATCTTATCTTGGTATGTGGTGTTAGGTGTGGGTGAAGCCCTAATTTCTTCCATACTAGTTTCCAATTTTCCCAGCAGTTTTTGTTGAATAGTGAGTACTTATCCCAAAATCTGGAGTCTTTGGGTTTATCAAACATTAAATTGCTATAGTTATTGCCTAGTTTGTCCTGTGGTCTTACCCTATGCCACTGATCGACTACTCTATTTCTTAGCCAGTACCAAATGGTTTTGATGACTGTTGCTTTATAATATAGTTTTAGATCTGGTACAGCAAGGCCACCTTCATCAGCCTTTTTTTTTCATTAATTCCCTTGAAATTCTTGACTTTTTGTTCTTCCAAATGAACTTTGCTACTATTTTTTCTAGATCTGTAAAATAATTTCTGGAGAGTTTAATTGGTATGACACTAAATAAGTAAATTAGTTTGCATAGTATTGTCATTTTTATTGTATTCGCTCCATCTACCCATGAGCATTTAATGTTTTTCCAGTTGACTAGGTCTGATTTTATTTGTGTGGAAAGTATTTTGTAGTTTAGTTCATATAGTTCCTGACTTTTCCTTGGCAGATAGATTCCCAAATATTTTATACTATTATCCGTTATTTTGAATGGAATTTCTTTTTGTATCTCTTGCTGCTGAACTTGTTGGTAATATATAAAAATGCTGCTGATTTATGTGGATTTATTTTGCATCCTGCAACTTTGCTAAAGTTGTGAATTGTTTCTGGTAGTTTTTTAGTTGAGTCTTTAGGATTCTCTAAGTATACCATCATATATCATCTGCAAAGAGTGATAATTTGGTTTCCTCATTACCTACTCTAATTCCCTTAATCTCTTTTTCTTCTCTTACTGCCAAAGCTAACATTTTTAATAAATATTAAATAATAATGGTCACAATGGGCAGCCTTGTTTCACTCCTGATCTTATTGGAAATGGTTCTAGTTTGTCTCCATTACATATGATGCTTGCTGATGGTTTTAAGTAGATGCTACTAATCATTTTAAGGAAAAGCCCACTTATTCCTATGCTCTCCAGTGTTTTTAATAGGAATAGGTGCTGGATTTTATCAAATGCTTTTTCTGCATCTATTGAGATAATCATATAGTTTTTGTTAATTTGGTTATTAATATAATTGATTATGCTAATAGTTTTCCTAATATTGAACCAGCCCTGCATTCTTGGTATAAATCCTACTTGGTCATGGTGTATTATCCTGGGGATAACTTTCTGTAATCTCGTTACTAAAATCTAATTTAAAATTTTTGCATCAATATTCATTAGGGAAATGGGTCTATAGTTTTCTTTCTCTGTTTTCATCCTACCTGATTTAGCTATCAGCACCATATCTGTGTCATAGAAGGAATTTGGTAGTATACCTTCTTTCCCTATTCTTTCAAATAGTTTATATAGTATTGTAATTAATTGTTTTTTGAATGTTTGGTAGAATTCACATGTAAATCCATCTGGCCCTGGAGACTTTTTCTTAAGGAGTTGTTCTATTTCTTTCTCTAAAATGGGGCTTTTTAAATAATTAAATATTTTTGTCTATATTTTTGTAGATATTCCTCCATTTCATTTAGATTATCAAATTTTTTGGCATAAAGTTGGGCAAAGTAATTCCCAATTATTACTCTAATTTCCTCTTCATTGGAGGAAAGTTCTCACTTATCATTTTTGAGACTAAAAATTTGATTTTCCTTTTTCCTTTTTCTAATCAAATTAACTAAAGGCTTATCTATTTTGTTGGTTTTTTCATAAAACCAACTCTTAGTTTTATTTATTAATTCAATAGTTTTCTTATTTTCAATTTTATTGATCTCCCCTTTTATTTTCCCACTTGGTATTTAATTGAGGGTTTTTAATTTGCTCTTTTTCTAGATTTTTTAATTGTAAGCTCAATTCATTGATCTTCTCTTCCTCTATTTTATGCAAGTAAGCATCTAGAGATATAAAATTACCCCTTATAACTGCTTTGGCCGTATCCCACACATTTTGGTATGTTGTTTCATTATTGTCATTCTCCTGGATAAAATTATTGATTGTGTCTATCATTTGCTCTTTCAGCCATTCATTCTTTAGGGTTAGATTATTTAATTTTCAATTAATTTTTGATCTATTTTCTCCTGGCCTTATATTACATGTGATTTTTATTGCATCATGATCTGAAAAAAGATGCATTTACTATTTCTGCCTTTCTGCATTTGATTTTGAGGTTTTTATGCCCTAACATATGGTCAATTTTTGTATAAGTTCCATGAACCACAGAGAAAAAAGTAAACTCCCTACTGTCTCCATTCAATTTTCTCCAAAGATCTATCATACCTAACTTTTCTAACAATTTGTTTACCTCCCTAATTTCTTTCTTATTTATTTTATGGTTTGATTTATCTAATTCTGAGAGAGCAAGATTGAGATCCCCCATTAGTATAGTATTGCTGTCTATTTGTTTTTGCATCTCTCTTAATTTCTCCTCTAGGAATTTGGATGCTATACCACTTGGTGCATATATGTTTAGTATTGATATTGCTTCATTATCTATGGTACCCTTTAATAAACTATAGTTTGCTTCCTTATCTCTTTTAATTAGATCTATCTTTGTTTTTACTTGATCTGAGATCAGGATTGCTACCCCTCCTTTTTTTGTTCACCTGAAGCATAATAGATTCTGCTCCAGCCTTTTACCTTCACCCTGTATGTGTCTCTATGCTTTAGATGTGTTTCTTGTAAACAACATATTGTTAGATTCTGGCTTTTAATCCAGTCTGCTATCTGCTTCCGTTTTATGGGAGAGTTCATCCCATTTACATTCACATTTAAAATAACTAATTTTGTATTTCTTGCCATCTTATTTACCCAAAGTTATATTTTTCTCTTTCCTTTCCCCTTTGTCCCTTCCCCCCTATATTTTGCTTTTGATGACCACCTCCCTCAAACAGTCCTCCCTCCTTTAGAGCCCCTCCCCCCTTTTTACACCTTTCCCCTAATTCTTCTGTTTTCCCTTTTATTAGTCTTTCCCTTTCTTTTCCTCCTTTCCCTCCCACTTCCCTATATGGAGGGACAAGTTTCTCTGTGAAACCAAATGTGTCTGATATACTCTTTTAGAGCCCAATCTGATGAGAGTAAGATTCACATAATGCTCATCTCCCTCCCTTCTTTCCCTTAATTATATTAGGTTTTCTTTGCCTCTTCATGAGATTTTACCTTATTTTTACCACCTTTTTTAAACCTTATTTTACCTCCTTTTCCCTATTTTTCCAATATAATATCCCTTCCACCTCTAGATTCTTTTTCATATTATCAAAGTAAAATCAAATTATACCCCCATTCTTTAAGTATACCCATAGTAGAAATATAGTTCTCAAAAGTTCTTTCCTTTTTCCCTTTTTATGCTTCTCTTGAGTTCTTTGTTTGGAGGTCAAATTTTTTGTTCATATCTGGTCTTTTCATTAGAAATAGCTGAAAGTCACCTATGTCATTAAATGTTCATCTTCTTCTTTCAAAAATAATACTCATTCTAGCTGGATAAGTTATTCTTGGCTGTAATCCAAGTTCCTTTCAGAATATCTGGTTCTAGGCCCTTCGATTATTCAATGTGGAGGCTGACAGATCTTGTGTGATTCTAATTATAGATCTTTGGTATTTGAATTGTTTCTTTCTAGCTGCTAACAAAATCTGTTGCATGTGTAGTGATACTTTGTACATAATGCTAATGTGTGCTACTATGAGATATATGTTTGCATATTATCTCTCAGTTGATTTTTTGTATCCAACTCTGCCATGTTGCTGCATATATTCTTAGTTGACTTACATATGATCTGTGTATCTAAGGTAATTTGCATGTGACTTTATTATATGTAGACTGATGGATGTCATTTATAATATTTAGTGTTATTTACTAGAAATTTATTACCAGGAGGAAGATGTAGTCGAGACTGAATGAGGGGAAGTATATACTGAATATTGCATATCAGGCCCAAGCCTGTCTCATCAGAAACTATATTTCCCACAATCCCTCAGATCCTAAGAAAGGGAATTTATAGACAACATAAAATCGAATAGACTTCAAAGATCAACAGCTCTTGTTGTAAGAGAATTCATCAGATATGGCATCCAAATGGCAGAGTGAAACAAGGCTGGCAAATGAAGTCAAAGCTGGATACATTTTTCTGGAGTGGCTGCAGTGAAGGGGAGCTCCATGAAGTTGAGGTAAGTCTTACAACCAAATCTAATCTAGTCAACAAGCTTCTATGTCTCCCAAAAGGAGTAAATGACAGGCTCATGACAATGCAATTGCCCTTAGCAGGATAGTGCCATTGTATTATATATATACATATTAATTATATATAATTAATGTTATATAATAATTATACAATAATATATTACATATGTTATATAATATATACTATTATATAATAATTATATAATTATAATCAGCATTTTAGATCAGAAAAATTTTATAAAGCCCTAGAGACCCTCATCACCAATGTTATAAAAGAGGACAAACACATAATTCTGGGTGACTTTAATTCAGGAATCGATATAGACTATCACATGTGGCGGGGTATCCTGGGGAAGAATGGAATCAGAAACAATAATAGCAATGTTCAATTGCTACCGAATACTTCTGTGTCTCAAAACCTTGTCTACCATTTACCAAAATGCAATAAAATTTTTTGGATGCATCCTTGCACCAAATATTGACATATAATTGACTCTGTCATTGTAAGAAGAACTGACTGGATATGAGAATGATTAAGGAAATGTGTGGGGTAGAGTTTTGGATTTATCATATACTTATCCACTCCAAGCTAAGCATTTTCATTCAACAAATGCAGGGACCCCAAGGCATGATGACTCTCAGAGTCTTAACATCAATAGATGAGAGCTCTTCTATGTAGGTGAACAATTTGTGGCTGATTTGGAGGGAAAGCTGAGCCTACTCATGATTGGCCACAGAACACAGAAAAAGCATGGGCAGTTTTCAGAGATTTTATATACAGCACTGTATTTACTCCTTGGGCCAGAACACTTGAAATATCAAGATTGATTTTATGAAAATGGTGGCAGAAGCTTTTAAATGAAAAATGAGAACTCCACAAAGTTTACCAGCAAGATAATCCAACCATTTCTAAGAAAGCATCATTTATCTCCATCAAAATAAAGTATGAGCAAACTTAAATAGATGAAGGATTCTTGGCTCAGTAAGACAGCAGAAAAAAATGAGTTTTATGGTGACAGTCACAACTCAAAGTGATTCTATGATATCCTGAAGACTACTTATGGGCCAAAAATATTTGGTGCATGTATCTCAACTATGAAGTGCTGATGGAGCCACATTGATGAGGCATAAAGACATGATCCTGGAGTGATAGATTGAACACTTCCATAGTGTTCTCAAAGACCATCATCAACCAGGGCTGAAGCAGTTGACTATATATCTCATGCTGAAGTCAAGCCATACTCTGCTTCATTTCAGCCTCAGAGGCTGTATTGAGCACACAATAATATAAGAACAAAAAGTCATGTACCAACTCTCCTTTCACTTTAGTCCTGGCTTGTAGATTTTACAAGTTAAGTCATTCACTGCTGGGATGATAATTGATCTTGATGGCATTTTCATTTTCATTGAAGGTGTCTGACAACATTGCTGAAAATTTGATGCTAAAAAGTAGGGGAACGAGCGTGCAGCCCTGCTTTACTCTGTTGGTGCATTGCGAATGCTATCATGAAAGTGTAGTATAATATTGATGAACTTCTCTGGATAACCAGATTTCATCATGATCTTCCACAACCTGTTATGAATGACAGTATCAAAGGTCCTGGTCAAATGGAAGAATGTTATATACTGATGATTTGTGTTTTGCTTCTGGCGTTTCTCCTGGAATTGTTGGGCAGTTGAGTGTTCCTCAACCCTTTTTTGAAGCCATGCATGCTTTTGCATTCTTTTATGAGAAATATCAGCCACTTAAGGAGAACCCTGGCAAGGTTCTAAAAAAGAGCTCCCACTGTGATCATCACAGGACAACCTATTTCCTTTTCTTTTATAGAAATGGACAATGGAGGTATCCCTGATCTCAGGAGGATAACTTCCTCTGGCTTTATAACCCACAAGACTTCAATCAGCTTTTTTATGAGCAATGGACCACCTGCCTTGTATATCTCTGATGAAATGGAATTAGCACCAGGAGCTTTGCCACCTGAGAGGAGCTTATTGGTATTCAAAATCTCTTTTTAGTTGAAAGTTTGACTAGAGGGGGTCAATGTACAGTGTGTCCATCTGTAGCTGATTAGATCAATACAAGCCCTGAAAGTACTATCATAGATCAGGCACAAATAGTCCATATGAACGCTTGGAGTGAAAATGTTTCTAAATTTTCATATTTCTTTTGAGTTGCTGCAATTCTCATCTTCTATTCTGGGGTTTTGTCATATACTGATGCAAGTCATTAATCCATTTATAGATGGCTATATGTATTACAGGGGCAGCCAGGAGGTGCAATGGATAGAGTTCTGGGTCTGGAGTCAGAAAGACCTGAGTTCAAATCACTTATTAGTTATGTGATCCAGGGAAAATAATTTAACCTTGTTTGCTTCAGTTTCATCATCTGTAAAATGGGCTGGAGAAGGAAATGGCAAACCACTCAAATATCTTTGTCAAGAAAACCCAAAAGGTATCATGAAAAGTCTGAAAATGATTGAAAATGACTTAAAAAACACAACACTAATGACAGAAAATAACTAAAAATCATCAACAAGAAATTACAAATATAAAGAATTCAAAGAAACTCAGGAAGATTTGTATGAAAAGAGAATGATCATTAAAGAATCCCTCTAATGAAGAGGGAAGGACATAGAGCCAAGACAACATTAAATACAATGACTATAATAAGATAAATCTTGGAACTGGAGGACAAATAATAAAAGGCACATCCCTCCTCTAGGCAGAAAGTTGGGGAGCTTCAGGTACTGAATGTTAAATGTTAAATAACATGGGTACTATATTGATTGTTTTTGCTTAGTTGTTTTTTGTTGTAAGGGAAAGCTCAGCGATGGCATTGGCATTTATCAAGAAATGCTTGTGGTAAAATCTTTTAAGAGAAGAGGATGTCTTTTAAAAACATACATTTTATTACTTTGGAAATGAAAAAACAGGCTTTCACTACTAAGAAGTGTTTTCAGTTTACATATATTTCTTCTCTACAATGAATAAATTGCTAATAAGATGAGCTACAATTAATGTGACAAACTGCTTATTGCTCAAATTGGCAATTTTGCTGGCTGCTTGAGTTCACTTTTTCTTGAGGAATAAATATATGCTTGAAATCTTACACTATGGGCAATAACTCAAGTGATTATGTTTTTCTAGTATTTGAATAGTAAATATATTTTCTGGAAACAGGTATCTCAGTCACTATTAGTCCAGCCTGAGGAGTTCTCTTCTACTCTTCAAGGACAAAAGAAAATCTGGGACTGGTTATATAAGGAATTTCTGTTTTAGTCTGTTAGAAGTAAAATTTAGTTGACTCAAACCAAACAACATTATGACTTTGGTGAGCATTAATAATAGTTGCCATGTAAATGAAGGATTATTACAGCAAAGAGGGCAACTAGCAGTGTTCTCTTTCCACTGTGGACCCATTAAGAGGAAATGGGTTTAAATTATGGCAGAAGAAGAATTTAAGTGGATTTAGTTGAATTTTAATCATGACCTGAGAGTGTAATGGTTGAGGGCTAACACCAGGGCACAATAACAGAACAAGGTCCTTGATTATATAAATGAATGAACTAAGTATTTATTAAGTGTTTACCATGTGCAAACCCTTGTATTAAGTGCTAGGAATACAAAAATAAAAATAAGGCATCCCCTGCTTTCAAGAGGCTCACCTTTGGGGGAAGTAACACATATGGCAGGTTTCAGGTAAAAGTTAGATGGAAAGGTCCCATGGTTCTCAGGTTGCTGCAACAAAGCAGATGATAATGACTCTTCTTTAATGTCATTTCCATTGATAAAACTATAACAGGTTTTTGTTCTGAACCAGTACCAGAGACTTAAGTGACAAGAATATTCTTTTCTGATTTTTAGTGTCTATGGAACCTGCAGGTGCTGGTAGGTGCCAGGTTGCTTCTTCATAAAGGTTGCTTCCCAGAGTGATGGCTGTGGGTATTGGGCTGGGAAGTATTGATATTTCCAAGATTCTTGGGTTCCAGGTCCTGGACTGATTCCACTACAGTTTTGAGTGAGATGGTGATGGTTTGACTTGTCTGACACATGCAGAGGAGGTACCCTGCTCCTCAGCTAGATTGGCTTGCCTGCCCCATATGTGGCAGTTAGTTGGCAGAAAAAGTGTAGGGAAAAAGGCAGAGGGGAATTGGGTCCTGAATGAGGAGACTGGAGGATGAAGGAAGGTGTCTAAGGAGAAAGGGAAGAAGGACCATTGAACACTTGGACTTAAGTTATAGATATAAAGTTTTTATCATAGAGTAGGGAGTTGGATCCACAGAGATGTACAGTTGCTTATCCACCAAAGAATGATGATATAGGTACCACATGTGCCACTGAGTGAGAGATTATTGAGCAAAGGACAAAAGAAGAGATGAATAATGGTTGTCGGTGATTTCTTGCTGAGATACATTAATGTTGGTGAGATTAATATGTATTCAGGCCATGATAGAATCTTCCTATACTTATCCAACTAGATGGTTACTACTCACTTTTGTTGAGTTACAGGGACACAAATAATAATGCCAGAAGGAATAAAAAGCATTGCCAAGGATTTTGAAGTCTTAAACAAGAAGTTGAAGGCCTGGGGATGTAGGTGCTATTTTTAAAAAAACACTTCTGCTTGTTAAAAGCAATGACTTCAGAAGAAACAGGCAGATTTGGTAAGTGAACTGCTGGTTGAGAAGGGAACATCTGAACTTTTGGATCACATTCTAAAACATAGGAATGATGAGCTCTTGATCACAATGAAGTATACTCAACAAGAGAACTGGGAACAATATATTTTTCTTCTAGTCTTGCAAATCTAATTGAAAGGGCTCTAATTTGAAAAAAAAGGGGAAAGGAGAAAATTGCATAGGGTAACCTAGATACTATAGATAGTAGTTTTAATATAAGAAGAAAAATAGCTGGATAGGTCCTTAGAAGCAATCAAGTCCAATCTGTTTATTTTTCAGATGAGGAAACTGAGGCATAGGGAGGTTAGGTGATTTAGCACAGTAAATGCCTGAGGTGTGATTTGAATCCAAGTGTTTCTGATCCCAAGCCCAGTAGTCTATGCAGTACTCCATGTTTCCTCTCCTAACAGCAAAGAAGCCCAGAAATTCACAAAATACATCATCCAAAAAGGGAACTAGCAATAAAACCTAAGTCCTATAATCTTTAGACAAATGCACAAAACATAGGTGCCAAGTAAGATACACTAGAGATCATAATGCAGAAGTAAATTTGATTTCATAGATATCATTGAAATTTTGTGAAATGGGAAATATGACTAGTATCCAAAAGGGCAAAATTTCATCCGAGGCAGTTAGGTGGGATGGAAATCAGGAAGACTCCTCTTTCATGAGTTCAAATCTAGTCTTAGAGATTTATTAGCAGTGTGATCCTGGGCAGATCATTTAACCCTATTTTCCTCAGTTCTTTCTCTGTAAAATGAGCTGGAGAGGGAGCTGTCAAATCACTCCAGTGTCTTTGTTGAGAAAAGCTCAAAAGGAAGAGTCAGACACAATTGAAAAATGACTGAACAACAAGAACATGCTTTATCAGAGCAGATAAAAGAGGACCCAAGCAGGATGGTACTATAATTTACTCACAAGAACTATGCCCAATAACTTCAGGGTTTTGGAATTATCTCAGTTACCACTTATTCTTTGACCTGAACAAGAATTCCCTCCTTAGCATCTCAAACAAGAGTTCCTCTCAACTTTGGTCAGAATGCCACAGTAAGGTGAATCTTGCTATATTCCAAGGTAATACAATCCAATTTTAAATAATTATAAACTTTTCTTTATATCAAACTGCTGATATAAAGGTTGCTGATACAGACCCCAAGACAGTTTGAGTTAACACCCCATCTTCAGGGCAATTATAAACCAGGACATTATGAGACAGACTGGAAATACTGGGAAAGAGACCTAGATCGCAGTCTTCATTAACTTTGCCCCAAATTGAAAAACCAGTTGTGAAAACCTTTGACCAAGCAACAAATAAAGGATAACTTATGATTTGAGCAGGAAACTCTTAAGACCCAACAGAATCTCTCATTGGAGTTTGGGTGTTTTTTTTTGGTAAATTTATTGTTTATCTAAGCCCTCAGATTCCAAATATTCTACTGCTTTGGACACAGGACTTCTCTGGAAACCTAATCTAAATAATGCTTTATGCAGTGTCTCCCTCTTCCTCCTAGATCTGCCTTTGGGAGTCAAGCAGAAGAAGGCTAAGTCACAGCTCCCTATGAGTTTTTTTTTTTTTTTTTTTTTTTTTGGGCTAAATACTTTCAATTCCTTCAGCCAGCACCCTCAGGGCCTTCATCACCCAGGTTGTATTCCTCTGATGCTCTCCAGCTTATCAGGGTTCTTTATAAAATATGGTGCCTAGAACTGAATTTAACTTTCTGAGTGATCTGAGCAGAGCAGATCGGAGTTGATCTCGACCATTAGCACCTTCATCCTGGATATTCTGCCTCTTTTATTGCATTATTATTATTGCACTCTTAGATTGCATTCATTTTATTTTGGTGAAGTAGACTGACCTGTTATCACCCCCACTAGCATATAAATACCTTCTGGTTAGAAATGGCTTCCATTATTGTTTTTGTAGTCTTACTGCCTATCACAGTGACTGGCAAACAGTAGGTGTTTAATCAATACTTGTTGATCGATTGATATTCTACCATTGACTCATCCCATCAAGTCTTATGTGAGGAAGTCTAGAAACCAAATCTTATTTTCTCCAAGAAGCCTTTGCTGATCTTCTCTCCTCTGATAATTTCTTCTTCCTGAGATCACCTTCTGTCTAATTCAGCATGTTTTCTTATAGGTAGTAAGTTATATTTTCCCCCTTAATAGACTATAAGCTCTTTGAGGAAAGGGACAGAATTTTTACTTTTCTTTGTACACCCAACACTTATGTCTGGCATATAATATAAATATAATATAATATAAACTTAATAAATACTTATAGATTGAAAAACAACAGCTAGAGTGTTGTTTTTAATACTATTGGAGAAAATAAAATGACCAAAAGGGTAACAGAACCATTTCTGAGTTGGATGGTATAATGGTTAATAATAACTCAAAAGCAGGTTAAAACAGAACTACTTAATTAATTTTATTCTTGTTCTCATTAAGAAAATAATATTGGAGCTTGAAAGTAAATGACAATATTGACCAATAAAAGATGAAACTAACCATAATAAAAAAGCTAATAATATATATATATTTTTAAAAAGCACATAGCTGCATTGGTTAGTTTCAGAGGTCCCTACGCTGGGATGAACTGATTGATGGGACTGCTGAACAAGACACACTTCACTGAAAGACGGTTGACAATGATAAAGGTGATACAGGATTAAAGAAGTCAGCCTCATCCTGACTTTTAAAAGAGGGAAAATTATAGAATCTGCAAGCTGTAGGGCAGCAAGTTTGACTTTAATTCCTAACAACAACAAATATTCTTGTTACTTTTATAGAAGAGGAAGCAGCTATCATGAATAACTAACATGGTTCCATAAAGTGTAGGTCAGGCCTCCAAACAAGACCTCCATCAATTGAGTCTTCCACATTTCAGAGAATGAAATGATCATTAGGACAAATTAAGAACCCATGAGCAGCATTTGTTTTGACAATGCAAGAGCTTTAGCTGCTGTCTGGATACTCAAAATACCCTATTACTAGTGTATCATGCTTTAATGCAAGGCTTATGATCTGTTTCCTTCTTTTTTCATCTATTTCCTCTTTCTGTCCATATGGTCCCTAGTTCATTCTGCTGACAAGATTGTTTCTGTCTCTGTCTTTTTAATCTTCAGACATATGGTCCCCACCCTGCAACCCCTTCTGGCTCCTGGATTTCCTCAAAAATGAGCATAGCCTCTTAAAGTTTTTTTAATTAAATTATTTTAAAGCATAGATTTTTTAATTTTTTTTAGTTCTATATTCTCCCTCACCTACACCCAATGAGGAAGCAAGAAAAACAAAACCTTTTACAACTATGTAGAGTCATGCAAAACAATTTCTTCAATGGTTATCATAACTCCTTAATATACAAGATTGTTCTGTAACCTCTTTAACCTGTTCTGTTCTTTCTGAATACAAACTACCCTTTAAAAGCTAATCTCTAATTATGAAACTTATCTTTTCAAATACTGGAGATACCTGGGGAGTCAAATGTGCATCCTCTCATTAGGATTTCTGTTTTATCTTCTTGCTATTCATATTTTTAAAGTTTGTGCATTAATATCTGAGGCCATGAGTTTTATGTTTTTTAAAATGTGTTTGGTTTAATTTTATTAAAATGTATAGCATATTTGAGGTTTTATTTATTATTTTATAGATTAATTATTTAGACTAGATTTATTTTTTAAAATAAATTTTTATTAATATCTTCTTCCATCATCGCAATTATCCCAAGACCCATTCCTCCCCTTACTGCCCTGAGAACATCACAAATAGCATTATTTGAGAGGAAAAAAACCCATCATTACTGATCCATACCTTGAAAAAGAATGAAAATTTGTGCAATGTGTAACACCTGTGGACCTCCCATCTTGAAGGGATGGATTGGAAATATTTTCTCATTCTATTTAAGTCCTACTTGAACTTTGTAATTTTGTTACATTCACTTCTGATTTTTTGGGATGTGTGTGATGTTTTCATTTATGTTGTTATAGTTATTGTGTTTAGGATAGATTTAGAATTAGGAGAGACCTTATATCAAATCTTACCTCTGACATATGCTAATTGTGTGACAATGTGTAGATTGCCTAACTAAAGTTCTCCAAGCATGAGTTTCCTCATCTGTAACATTGGCATAAGAATAACATGGGTACTAACCATATAGAAATATTGTGAGGATGAAATGACATAATATATGCTCGTGACAGCTAAGTAGTATACAATTCTGGACCTGGAGTCAGGAAGACCTGAGTTCAAATGTGTCTATAGATCCATGCTAATTGTGTGGGCAACTCATTTAACCAATGTTTGCCTCAATTTACTCAACTAAAAACTGGGTTAGTAATAGAAGTTAATAGAAAATGCCTGGAGATGAGATATTTTCCAAAATGTTTTTGTCTTCCAGCTCCACCAATAATGTACTAGTTTTTCTAACTTTCCACAGTCCCTCTGGCACTGAAGTATTATCAATTTTGTCAATTTTCAGAAGTTGAGATAAAATTTCAGAGTTATTTTGATTTGAATTTCTCTTGTTGATTTTTTGTAGCATTCTTTCATATGGTTGTTAATAGTCTGCAATTCTTTTAAGAATTGTTCATTCAAAAAAAAAAGAATTGTTCATTCATAACCATAACTATCTATTGGGAATGGCTTTTGGCTATATATGTACATGTGTATATACATAATACATATATGTAATATGTATATGATAACATATTTTTATATATGTGACACTGAGTTCAAGTATATATGACTGTTAATTGTTTATGTAGTTTATATATTAAATACTCATTAGAGAAATTTGATACAGAGATTTTTTTTCTCATTTGGCCATTTCCTTTCTTATCCTAGGTGCATTAATTTTTTTGTGTGCAGAAGCTCTTCAGTTTCATGTAATTAAAATCTAATTTATTTTCTCCAATTGCCTCTATCCCTTGTTTAGTTAAGAATATATGTCCTACCAAAATCTGTGAGAAATATATGATCTGCTTTTGTTAGAATTTTTTTCAATGTAATTTGTTAATCTTAAAGTCATGTATCTGTATGAAAGATATCCTGGACTATGGTATAATGTATTGGTCTAAGCCTAATTTCTGCCAGACTGCTTTCCAGTTTCCCCAGTAGTTTTTTATTAGATAAGTACTTTTTCCTCAAGTCATTTTGTTTTCCAGCTTATTAAACACTGGATTATTGAGTTCCAATATTTCTGATTCATCTTTGTCTAGTTCCATTGTTTTGATTTTTTAATCAAACCCAGATAGTTTTGATGACTGATACTTTATAATAATTTGAGGTTTGGAAGCCTATTAGTTAAGCGCATTGAGATCAGGGAACTGACTTGTTCATTTGATTTTTTCAGAACCTTGGGTTTATAGAAGATACTCCATAAATGTATATACCATATATTGAACGACTGACTGAATTTTTTTTTTTTTTTGCCAGCCCTAAGGGACTCAACTAAGCTCTATGATTTGAATTCCCCTGCTGTGTTTGCAAAGGAAGTTGCTTTCATTGAGGCCTATGGAAATCTGTTATATTCATTTGTAATGGGTTAAAAAAATCTTCATTTTTTCTCACTCATTATTTTATAATTATATGTCATATTTGTATAGTATTTTGAGTTTTTCCAAATGCCTTACTTACAATACCTCATTAGAGTCTTAGGAAAACCTAAAAATGGGTTTATATTTGTGATGAGTGGCTTGTGATTTCTTCTTCTGAACTCTTAAATGACTTTCTGGCCTGTATCATGCTGTATTTATCTTTTATTGTCTCTGATTATAGTCATTTGCTTGTTCTTGTTTTCTCTTCTGGTTAGTTCTCTGTGGGGGAGGGATCACAGTTTGTACCGCCAGAAATATGCTCAGTGCATATAGAGCACATTGGAGAAGGAAATGATAAACTAGTCTCATGAACAGTATGATCCATGAGATCATCAAAATTTGGATATGACTGAAGAACAAATATAAGGATGTAGAGACAGGAAGATCTGCATTCAAGCCCCGTTTTGTATATTTGGGGAAAATAACAGCACCTACCTCCTGAGAATAAAATGAAAAGGTATTGAAATTACTTTGCAAACTTTAAAGTGGCCTATTATTGTAAAACAATGAATGAGAAAAAAGAATATGACCCTCTCACTTTGTACTCATAGCATTTAAGTCTTTGATTTATGATTTGTCTATAGAGAACATTCAAGAAGTGATTCTAAATGAACGGATTATTGGATGAATAAATATTATATCAGAGTTGTTCCTGAAAATGCTGTTCTGATCAAGAGGTTCCAAAATACCTTTTAGCTTGGAAGACCAAAAGTCCATTCTAATTCTATTCCTGGAACTAGATATAGACAAATTCTGACATCATCCGAAGAATCATTGGAAAAAATGGATGTCCTTAGGTTTGATTCCTGGTTCTGCTACTTACTGGTCTTACGACCTTGGTCTCAAGTTCCACATTTCTACAATGTGGGTATGTGAGTAGATCAAGGATTCTTAACCTGAGGTTGAGAACTTGGTATATACACACACACAAATTATATATATATATATGTATGTATGTATGTATGTATGTATGTATGTATGTATGTATGTGTACATATATATACATATATATGTACACATACATACATATGTACACACATACATATTATATACAGTATTTCAATATAATTTGCTTTCTTGGTAATTCTACGTGTTTCATTTTATGCATTTTAAAACATTGTTCTGAGAGGAGTTCCATAGGTTTTGCCATACTGTTCTAGGGCATAATATAAAAAAGACTGGCAGATAATCTCTAAGGTCCCTTCCAATTCTAAATCCTGATTTACTTGTTTTTTTTTTTTTTTTTTTTTTAAATAAAAAGGAAGAAAATGGAATACTTCTCCCATGTGCCCACAAGGTGGCGTCTTCGCCCCATTAATTGCTTTGCTGACCTCAGATGGAAATATCTCCTTTTGGCTTGGTACTGAGCTGCTGGGTCTGCTAGATAGCAAAGTGCTTCTCATTTGAGACTTGTGAATTTAGCAGCCAAGCAAATGCTGTAGGATTCCCAGCCAGGTCTGCAATAAGGCGAGAGCTGGCCTGGAGGATTGCATGAATTGTCCCTGCTCACACATGCTGGTGAAAAGCCTATTCCAGGAAAAGATTCATTTATTTAATATGAGAGGATAATCTATTAGAAGATATAAAGATGAATCTCAAGGATATGATCTGCACACTCAATAGAAGAAAAGTATAGTTTATCTTATACTATAATCCTATACTATTAATTTGCTTTATTTGAACTTTTTTGCTTTTTATTTTTAAATGTCACTGTTATTTTTAAAAGATCCTCCTCCCCATAAATCCTTTCCTGGTAACAAAGAATTATAATTAAGCACAAAAAACTAACACTGACCATGTCTGATAATTTATGTCTCATTATGCACCTCTCCCCCACAACTTCTCTAGCAAAAAGGATGTTTCATTGTCAGAAACTCTGGCATCATGGCCTTGATCTGAATTCTATTCTGTTACTGTTCTTTCCTTGAATTAGTTGTAGCCATTTTGAATATTATTCTCAAACAACAACAACAAAAGGAACAGGCAAACATAGTCAATATATAGTGACATCTGTAGCAGTTCGGACAAATCTTCATAACTTTTTCTGAATTCCTCATGGTGATTACAGAGCCTTAAGCTATAAAAGCAGAGGTGTCAAACTATTACATAGGGGTGATAAGCATTGGCAAAACCCCCAATAGTGCCTGAATCAGATTAAAATATCATTGGGAAATGTTTAGCTAAATAAAAACAAGACAAACTAGGTAATATTAATCTGTTGTTTTCCAGGTCAATATGCTGCAAGGATCTATTTCTATTTGAGCCTTATATCACTGCCAGAAGGGACTTAATTCATATGTTCCAGCCCCTCATTTATTTATTTATTCATTTACTTATTTATCTCTTTGTTTGTCTTCTTGTTTATTCATTTATTTATTTGTCTGATTGCCTATTTATTTATTTGGCAAGAAAATTGGAGTTAAGTGGTTTGTCTAGGTTCACTCAAATCTGGCCTCAGGCACTTAATACTTTCTAACTGTGTGCCTCAGTTTCCTTATCTGTAAAATGAGGGGGTTATACTAGATTACTTCTGAAACCACTTCTAGTTTCAGATCTCTGATCAAGCAGAGGAACTTATGAATTCAATTCCACAAACATTCATTACATACTTATTGTGTGTAAGAAACCAGGAATATAAACATGAAACAGAGTAGACAGTCAATAAATATTTGTTAAATGAATAAAAATATGTCCTTAGGCCAAAGACTCCTTTAAGGTCATTCAAGTGGAATCAGGCAAGGCAGACAGAGCAGCCCCTTTGCAATGAGTGGGAGTCACAGAAGCCAATTGAGGTTTGATGGAATGAAAACTTCCCAACAATTGGAACTGTCTCAAAGGGGGAATGGCTACCTTAGAAGGAAGCAGGTTCCTCCTCCTTGGAGACCTGCAAGAAAAGGGAAGATGAACACTTCCTGGACATGAGAAGGGATTAATTACTATCTCTGTGCTGATGATTCTCAAACCAATTCTCTGCTGGCCTCCAGTATTACATCTCCAAATGCCATTCAAACATTTCAAATTCAATGTCCAGTAGACATCTTAAACTCAATGTGTCCAAACTTAACTCATTATTTTCTACTTAAATCTTCCCCGCTTTTTACCTTTCCTGTTACTGTATAGGACAACCCCATCCTCCCACTCCTTCTGGCTCCCAATCTTAGAATTATCCTGGATTCCTTAGTATCTGTTACCCCTATATCCAAGCTGTTGCCAATGCCTGCCTGTTGATTTTACCTTTGCATCTCTCAAATATTCCTCCTTCTCTCTGATAATGCTGCTGGCTTTTATTTCCTCATACCCACTACTGCAATACCCTGGTTGGTGAGTCTGCCCCCCCATGAGTCTCTCCCTATTCCAATCCATCCTCCTCGGTGTGGAGATAGACTATTGGAACTGCCCTGAATCACCTCATTGTTGAAAAAAAGCCATGTCTATCAGAGTTGGTGATCATATAATCTTGTTGCTGTGTACAAAGTTCTCTTGGTTCTGCTCACTTCACTCAGCATCAGTTCATGTAAGTTTTTCCAGGCCTCTCTGAAATAATCCTGCTGGTCATTTCTTACAGAACAATACTATTCCATAACAATCATATACCATATGTTTATTCAATCATTCTCCAGTTTATGGGCATCCATTCAGTTTCCAGTTTTTTGCCACTACAAAAAGGGCTGCCACAAACATTTTTGCTCATGAAGGTTCTTTTCCCTCCCTGATAATCTCTTTGGGATATAGTAGTATGCTCAGCAGAGACATTGCTGGATCAAAGTTTGATAGCCCTCTGGATATAGTTACAAATTGATCTCCAGAATGGTTGAATCAGTTCACAACTTCACTAACAGTGTATTAGTGAACTAGCCAAACCTTTTTTTTTTAATTTATTTCATTTAAAAATTTTTTCCCTAATTACATGTAAAAACAAGTTTAAACATTTTTAAAACTTTGAATTCCCAATTCCTCTAAATTCTAGTGCCTTTTCTCCTTTAACTATTTCCTATTTATCCTTTTTGTAAATACTTGTTTGTATGTCACCTTTCCCATTAAACCATGAACTTCTTGGGACAGGGACTATCTTTTGCCTTTTTTTTGTATCCCCAGCACGTGGCACAGTGCCTCAAACATACTAAGTACCTAATAATACTGACTGTCTGACATAGTGCTTTAAAGTTTGCAAAGTGCTGTAGGACATTTTTCTTTCATTCAGTTCATTCTTTTCCTATAAGATGAACCCCTGTCTCCCACACGCATTATCTTAGATAAGACAAAGTAACTTGGTTTTCTCTTTTGCAGGACATGCAATAAGAAAGTAATTACTCCCTCAGGACCTATTTCTTCTTCTTTCCAAAAAGTTTATGGATTCCTGGGCAAAACCAAAGACTGGAGACCTTTGGATTATTGACATAAGTTCTGAGAGTTAGTCATGTTGAGTGATAAAAATGATCTTCTGTCAGTCTGTAACTATTTGTATTGAAACCGGAGGAATTTCTTTATATCCATGTCTAAAATAATGTCACATGGTTGAACAGGCAGAGAGGAGATAAAAGCAAATTTCTTTGCCAAATCTGAAGTTTTGTGTTTAATTCTCAGCACCAGATTTTTTGGAGCAATTTTTTAAAAAAATTCAATTCTTTCCTTGAAAAATATTTCTAAAGGAGGCATTAACAGGAAGGCAACACTAATTCATATTGACAGTCACAATAAATGATTATCTATTTTCTCATATCTACTAAATCACTGGATGAAATAGGCGGTGACTTTTGTTCTTTTTGTTTATTTTTGTCAGTTTAATAAATGTAATATGGATCCTTAAAATTAGTTTTAGATTGACTTTCTTTAACTATTAATGAAGTTGAATATTTTTTTCCTAGTGGTGGCCTAGTGGAAAGAGTGTTGGATTTGTATTCAAGAAGTCCTGAATTTGAATCCTGCCTCAGAAATTACTTAGTTGTATAAATCTGGGTAAGTCACTCAATGGCTTCCAGTCTCACTTTTCTCAGCAGCAAAATGGGAATATTAATATCAATATCATCCTGGGATTGTTGTAAGGATCAAGAGAGATAATATATGGAGTGGGTTTTGTAAACATTAAAGTGCTATATAAATGCTTGTTATTGTTATTGTTATTGAGTTCAAATTTAGCCGTAGACACTTATTAACTGGGTGACCCTGGGCAAATCACTTAACCCTGTTTTCCTCAATTTCCTTATCTGTAAAATGAGCTAGAGAAGGAAATGCAAACCATCTTAGTATCTTTGCCAAGAAAGCCTCCAAAAATGGGATCATGAAGACTCAGACATGACTGAAATGGATTAAACAATAACAAATTGTTATTAAGTGTAAATTTATTATTTGCATCTCCTTTGCGAATTACCCATTCCATATTCTGTGATGTCATCTCTATGGAAGACCAGGCTTTGCCCTTATAAATAATTAGAATTTCTTGAAAATTCTGGAAGCCAGGGTTTTTTTTTTTAAATATGATATATTCAATGAAACCATTTCTGCCTCTCTCCCTCAGAACCACTCTGTTGCCTTTCTTTTTATCTAATGATAGCAACTCTGTTAGGAGCTGCACTCTAATTAGTATTTCTTTTAAAGAACAACTGCTACTTGAGTTCAAAGGATACTCTGTGGGTCCATCTTCAAACTCTAAAAACTATAGCTTATGAGCTCTAACAACAGATACGCTGACAATGAAGCAAGAAAATAGGGAACAGATGGAGCTAAAGCAACTTATGCTTCAGGATTGCAGAAGCCCAATGTCCTTTCTTTCCTGACAGTGTTTCCACACTGCCTCTCTGCTCTTAGGTAAAGTGTCTCTGATGGATGGATGGGATGCTTATCTGGGGTCACTGTTGTGCCCACTGGTCTCTCTTTGCCAGAGCTAGTTTTCTCTTGAATCCATAATCCACTCTCTTCTTTGTTATGAGAGGTTATATTCCTTGGAGCTGATGGAACAACAGCTACCATTAAATATAGCAAGATGAATATGTTATGAAGGGGATTCTTTTCTTGTTTGGTTTGGATCTGATGATAGCTGAAGTTCCTTTCAACTTAAAAATCTTGTGATTCTGTGATGTACAAAAGAAAATCGGCTCCAAGTTCAACAAAATTAGGTGTAATTCTAACACTGATGTATGTTTGAATAAATAATCTAACGTAAAAACTATAACTTAAAGTTTAAAAAAATGAAAACCCCAGAGCTAAAGTCTAGTGTCTTTCTCTTGAAATGGGAAGGCAAATGATCAGTAGCTGTATCTGAAAATCTGAGACCGAGAGGAGAATTACTTTGGGGGGGAACCTTTTGAAGGCCACTTGAAGGAAAAAGACTTTTACTTTTAAGATATTTTGCCACATACCCTTTTGCCTGTTTGTCTTCTCATTTTTTGAAACTTTGCTTCCCTTCCATCTGTCCCCCTCATATGGATACACAACTTCAGTCACTGAGCTAGGTGAGTACTTCTCTCTGATGTTTAAGGACCCAGACCAAGGTTACCTGGGGCTTTTCAGGTTTCACAGTAACCAGTCAGGAGGAAGGAACCTCATACAAAACCACATTGGTAGATATCCCTCCACAAACAAGGCTACCCATTCCTATTTTCAAAAGGGATTCTAGATTCACATTGACCTGTTTTGTCTTTTTTTTTTCCTGAGGGAGGGCCTGACCCCAAAGAAAAGGGCCAGATGTCTTCTTCTTTGTCTCTACCTCCACTCTTGAATGAAAAATTCTTGAGGAAATCTTTGGTGGTGATCCCTTTTATAAAAGGTACTCACAATACAATATGGATATCAGATGTAGAATAGTGGATTATTTCCTTCATCACAGACAATGCTTAAGTTACAAAAAGATGCAAAGACATGCATAGACAAATACTGACAGAAAATATTCAGGTGCCTCATTATACTCATTACATTTTTCCTGAAGCCAAAAGCCTTTTGTAGGACTGTGGTGAGTCAAATAGATATTTTACTTTTGCATTTGCCCAGGATCCGCCCCAGCCAGAGAACAACTCTCCTGGCCAGGTAAGATGCAGAGTTCTGGACTAGGCTGATCCATGTCAATCTGACGGATCAGGTTTGGTATTATACTACAGTTTATAAAATGACTAGTATGGGGCAGCTAGGAGGCACACTGCATAGAGCACCAGTCCTGAAGTCAGGAGGACCTGAGTTCAAATATGGTCTTGGACATGTAACACTTCCTAGCTGTGTGACCCTGGGCAAGTCACTTAACCTCAATTGCCTCAGCAAAAAATAAAATAAAATAAAATAAAACGAGTAGTATCTCCTCCTGACTCCTAGAGATCATTCATCTTAGAGACAATCTCTCTGTCTCAAGTCAATCTCTTGGTAATAATTCTAGCAAAGAGAATGTGCTTCAGCAAGGAGTGAGAATACGTGTCTAGCTTCCTATGAATACAGTTCATATTTTGTAACTTCATCAAGTAAATTGGGGGACCCAGTCTAATCACTGCTAAACAGAGAGATTCCCCCATGTGTTCATGATGTCCCTGAGAGAAAGTCTCCAAAACTAAATCATCATAGTCACAGCACTGAGATATATGTTATTCCAGGGTCTTACCATTTTAAAACTTGGGTTGAATAGAGTGAGCCATTAATCAAAATGTCTCATGGAGAGCTCTTCTCTTGTGAAGCTACATTTCTGAAGAGATTTCAGTGGAGAAGAGGTTTCATAGAAAGAGTCCTAAATAGTTCCATGCTCGTGAAAGTTTGCAGCTGGATCTCTGTATCCTATATTTTTATGAAAATGTTTCTGTATTCAATGCTGGCTTCCATAAAAGATGAATTCTGACTGACATGGTGAATTGCAGAGGCTATTCATGATATCAACCACATTGCTTCCTGGCATTTTTTAGTTCCCCCAAGAAAAGGGAATTAAATCCAATTCGACAAAAGTAACTACTATATGTGAGATAATGTAGGTGAGACCATGTTTACTGGGTATGTCATAGCATCATTTGAAGAGAGGGGATGACTTCTAATCCAGTGGTACTAAACTCAAACAGAAATGGGGGCCTCTAAGCCATGAGGAGCTCTTTGAGCCCCATATTGACACAGAAAACCACATGTGTATGTATTTCTTTTTTTTAAATTAATGCATCAATGTCATATAATCATATAGGAATTACATTTCAGTCTGACAGGTTATATTCAGGAATGTTGTGGATTATATAACTTCTGACCTAATATAATCCCCTTAGAGGCAGGAAACCTGAAGTCAGGAAGATCTGAGTTCAAATGCAGCCTTAGACAATTCTTAGCTATATAATCCTGAGCAAGTCAATCTCTGACTGACAAAATATATCCACTGGAGAAGGAAATGGCAAACCACTCCCGAACCTTTGCCAAGAAAACCCCAAATGGGATCATGAAGGGTTGTATATAATTGAACAACACAACTGCTAACTTTAGCTCCAAGATCTTACACTCATATCACGGGTGCTTCAAGTTTAAGTCAAGTTACTTAACTAATGCTCATCTCCAGCGCCAGGAGACAGAATAGCTCTGACTGCATTGCTATATTTAAGCTTCTCATGTGATTGTGAAATACAGTTAGTGCCCAGGAAATGAGAGAGATGTGTGTATGTGAATTATAGTTAATGGTATTTCCTGGTTAATTCACAAAACATAGATCCTATAATGTTTTAACCTTTGCTTAAAAATCTAAAATGAAATTGTTAATCTAAATATAAATCTTGACAACTGGGAATTCCAGGGCAATTTTATATATAACAAGGCGCTCCAAACCAGATACCTTCCTTCTGGTCATCAAATCTCTCTTCCCCTGTAGTATATTGGATTCTGCTCCCAGAACCATTCTGGGCTTTGATAGGTGAGTTTTCAACTTATTGTGTCTGGAGCAAGTCTTCTGCCTCATTTCTCTTCCATTAGTTCCAAAGCATACCACGCTGGACATAGGCTCTCTTCCCCAAATCTCTTCCAGCTCTTTTATGCATTGCATTATATTGTCTTCCCCTATTAGAATGTAAGCCCCACTGAGTAACTTGTTTGAATCTTCCATCTTGCTTTAATTTCTATCTCCAGGACTTAGCAGAGTGCCTGTCACATGTTATATGCTTTCTTAATAGATATTGATTGAATTGAATTCACTTGGAGGGCAGGGAGGAGGTTATCCCTCCAAATATGGTTTTATCTTACAAGACCATACTTGCATACTGATTTGAGGATAGTCTCTGGAAAACTAGATAATAAGTTTAAAAAAATCCTGGATTGGGTTCATTTTATGTGATTTTTCTTTTACCTAAAAAAAAAAGAGAGATAATTTCTAACTGTGAAAGCTAATTATTGCTCCTAGGATACATTGATGCTCAGTTCAGTCTACATGATATGGAAAAATTCCAATGGAAGGTTTTGATTACCTGAGTTCTAATTAATTGAATTTTATGGCATTGAAACCTTTGACCAATATGAATAAGTTGCAGTCTGTCTTGGTGAAAAGAACTCCCACATCAACTAAATCAGATTTTTGACCCAGCAAACAGTTCAAATTCAATTTGGAGACAAGCCAACCTAAGAAATTCAGGCCCAGTTTGTCTGTTTCACTCAGTCAGAAATCTGTATGGCTAGTCCCAAACCCTACCATGTTAACTAAGCATGTCTACAATTAGAAAATCAAAAGACCCATGGACATGGTGTAGGTTTTTTTTCCCCTTAGGATTGTATAACACAGAAAATTGAAGGTAGCAAGGAATAGTGGAATAAATATTTGCTTTGGAATCAGGAAGATAAGTTCAGGCCCTGAATGTACCATAAACTTGCCTTCTTCCTCTGTACCTGTGGCCCCCTTCTTTCAGTGGCCATTTCCTCCTGGAACTCCCATTTTGAAGAAGGGTTCAGAGCAGCCATGTATCATTCTTTAGATTTTACCACCACATTCCAGCTGCCTTTTCCCTTCACTCTGGTGATCCCATTTTCCACTGTCGAGTTCCTCCTAAAATCTCCATTTTGAGGAAGGGCCCAGAGCAGTCATCCTTCATTCTCTGGACTTTGCCACCACGCACTCTGCCCCTTGATAGGTCTTCTCCCATTAGAATGTGAGCTCCTTAAGGTCAGAGATTGCTTTTTTTTTCAACATTCATTTTTATAAGACTTTGTGTACCAAATTTTTCCTCCTCTCTCCCTTACCTTCTCCCCTCCCCAAGACAGCAAGTAATCTGACTTAGGTTAAATATGTGCAATCATTTTAAACATATTTCCATATTTTGAGACTTTCTTTATGTTTATAGTTCATGATTAGCACATAGTGCTTAAAAATGCTTATAATTTGACTGGATTGTGTGAGCTTGTGTAAATCACTTAACTTTAAGAAATATAGGCAACTCTCAGACTTTACATTGAAGATAAAGGTGCTTAGTTGCCTCTGTAGATGCAATTTCTAGTATCAAAAAATAAAACAAAAAAACAAACAGCTCCAAAACAAAACAGAATTAGCCTTTATGCTTCCTATCTAGTTGCTCTGACTCTATCTGTGGCCCCAAGCTGGCCTGGGGAGCAGCTTTCTTTCAGTCATTTAAATAGTTTTTCAGGGTCAGCTCTGCCTCTATAGTTATGATTGATTCTTTTTTTGTGGACCAGAGTGAAGAATGCTCTTGATGGAGGTGGAGGGAGGCAGGGGATTCTCTTAGGAGACAGAAACTGAAGCCAAAGGAGGTCATTCTTACCCCTAGGAGGGATTATTGCTTATTCTGAGGGGGTAGAAGGGATAGTGGGAGATGATGGGGGGGAGATAATAGGGCCCAAGTGTGCAGGAAGGCGACAACTGTTTTAAAGCCCGATTCCTCCTAAGCAGCTGTCAAAATATTATCAGGCCTAGTTTGGAATCGTCACCCTCCCATATTGTGAAGGCACAGACTGGCTTAGCAGGCCAAATTGTCCACATGTATCTTCCTCTTTCAGGCTCCCTAAGTGAAAAAGATTACAAACACTGGCAAGTGGAAAAGCATTAATGACTTCAACAGGATGTAAACTGATTCGGGACTGTTTGGGAAACTTTTGGGCCACATTGTGATTAATTTGTACGCTGATTATTTAAGTTGGCTGATTCTGGCATTTTAAAGTCTCTAGGCCAAGAGCACAGCAGGGATAACTTTCAGCTCTGTGATTTTGGAATTCTGTGATAGAGTCTAAACTTCAAATGTACAGTTATTTTTAAAAATTGGGATTGAATCCAATATGTGTGTGTGTGTGTGTATTTAACCACAATTTTAATAGATTCTGGAGGCCCAGAAGGAGACCATAAAAGACAGCACTTTTTAACAATTAGAAATGTCTTTAGACTCAAAGAGTCACCAATTCAATTTAATGCAGTTCAGCAGATTTGTTGAGTGCTTACTGGGTGATAGGCTCTGTGTGGAGACAAAGAGAAATACAAAAATATTGCATCTACATCCAATCAACCCTCAAGTAGCTTACACTCTACTGGGAAGTTTAAAACTTGTGTACTAATAAGGTATTTTCAGGAAGCAGAAAGTGCTCAATGCCTAGGTGCTTGGATGCAAAGTAAAAACAGTCTACCAGCATAGCACTTGAGCTGGAGTTTGAAGAGAGTTAAGATTCTATGGGACTAACATTTATGTAATACTTTAAGGTTCTCAAAGGGTTTTACAAGCATTATTTAATTTTATGCTTATGGTTCTTGTTCTAGATGAGAAAACTGAAACCCTGATTTGGACAAAAAGCATTGAACCAGTGAGTGTAGAAGGTGGGATTTGAATTTAGATTCCTCGATTAAATTAAATTAGATTCTTTCCATCTAGTGGCCATAGGGAGTAAAGAAGTAAAGAAGAATAAAGAAGGGAAAGAAATTGACCAGAAGACAAAGGGATAAAGGGAGAGACAGGAAGAGAATTTAAATGAACAAGTACAAACCAAACCAGATAGTATTTTGTTGCCAGAAGCAATCCCAAGAGAATTGTCTATACACACATACATACATACAAACATATATATGTATATGTAAATTACTTTGTGGTTCTGTCACACCAAATCTATCAAACTTTTGGGAATCCACATATATTTTCATCAGTACCATCCCTTGATAGTAAGGGATTCCTATGTTTATTAATCACTATCAAGTGATTCTTTCCATAATTTGAGTTTACATATTTCAATTTGAAAGGGTGCTGCTTTATCAAATCGCTCAAAAATGTGGAGACCAAGTTTGCTTTCTCCATTATTTAAGAGAGAAAAAAAGATAGGTATGGCAGGTGTGACAGGCTACTGCTAGGAGGAAGTTGGAAATTCCAATGCTACGGCACTATCACACAAAAGCCGGCGGGCTCCCCGATACCCAGTGGAGTGGTTTGTGCACCCCCCAGACCTGGGGCTTCCCAGAGCTCCTTGAATACTTTGTGAGCCTGGGAAGATGGCAGGTATCTTCACAGACATTCTGGAGGTTAACTGGGTGACACCTCCATCTGAAGTCTCGAATGGGTCTTCCCAGGGCAGGGAACTGCACTCAACATGTATAGTTCTTTTTAATAACTCAAGCGTTATCAAAATCCAGGGGTCTGAGTGGTCACTGCCCAAGATTGCATGGAGCACATGCAAGGCTATCTCAAGTATCACTCCAAGCTGCTTCAATTTCACTTTGACAGATTAATTAGTCACTTCCCTGTTAAAGACAACACATAACCTAATAAACACGTGTTCCAAATTAGCTGTTATAATTTATTTTTGGTGTTGCCAGTGTGGTTTTAAATATTTGTCATGTATCAATGAAAATAGCTCCTAATCATAATACTAATTAGGAGAATTACTTGTGACAGCCAGCTGGACTTGATGTTTTTGTAAGTTTCTTGGCCATTCCCTTTGCAAAACTTTTATTTAAAGGTGAGCCCTATTTCCTGGCCAGGAGCAGAACAAAATCCCCCAAATGCTTCAGATACCAGCTATTCTCTCCTTTACAGACTTCATACATTTTTTTTTTTTTGGCCATGCTTGGTATCCATCTTTCTGCCAAAAGCTTGCTGCTCTTTAGGCTGCCTTTATCTCTTGCCTTTGCTGAACTAAGTTACATAAGGGCAGAGGTTACCATAGATGTTTGGATTTAGTAATTTGCAACCAGTGAACCATAGTCTTGGGCCAGGCCCAACAATCAGCTGATAGATAAAACAGGCCCTTGAGAGACTTCCCCTCTACCATGTTCTACTATGCACTGGCTGAGTTATCAATAGGATAAAGATACTATGAGATGGTATCTGTTTAATAGGGGCAAAATGAGCCATTTTTAAATATCTGGCTTCAATCAGTCCAAGTTAGAAGGCCTTCAATCATATTAATACTAACTCTGAGCATTTCAAAATAGGCAAAGCTGGGGCTAAGACAGAGTTAGGTGCTCAAGTAGCATTTGCAAACAGAAAGGGAAGAACAAGGAAACACTTCATAAATTTAGAGAGAATAACATCCTGGTTCTTTAAAGTCTGTATTGTACCAAAATCTCTTGTCATACTTGTAAAAGATAGAAATGGAAAAGTAAGTTAAAATTGTTGTTCCTTTTCCTATCTCAGGAGACTTGATTGGCTAAATTTATTCAGTGAAAAGATTTCTACTTTCCTGGGCATACATGGCCCTGCTCTGGTCAAATTCATTCAAGCCATGGCAAACTGTAAACTAATTATCACCAACATCCTTTGCATTTGTTACAGAGGAAGACAATGAAAAGAGTTTGTTTCTCTTAGTGGAACCATTCTTGTGAGCCTGAATTCTTTGGTTCTTTCTAATTCTGAAACTGAAATAAATGCTCACCACCATTAAAGTGGGAGAAGTAAAGTCATGCCTCAAAATATGACAAACTGATTGTCCACTTTTGTCCCCTTAGGAACAGAGAGCTTCTCTCTCTTCAATCCTATATTTTTCAAGGCTAATTCTAGTGTGAAGGGAAAAGACCAAAATCTAGATCAAGTGATATTATACAAATCTGCTCCTTTCATAGCTACTTCACTTGAAATTCAGTCCTCCAATCTTCCAGGGTAAATTTGTAGGCTATTTTTTATTATCTAAAGATTATTTTTATCACAATACAAATTCTTCAGTCATGCTACAATTTTGTGCATAGAACAATGAAAGGAATGTGTACACCACCAGTTGGAGGTTGACCAATTTTTTTCTGTCCCAAATCTTTATCTCTAATTGATAATGAAATGACTTAACCTACCACTTAATATAGAAAACTGACGTGAAGATCCACGCTAGTGCCAATGGCAACCCAAAATTGTTTGTTTCCTAATTTTTTTTTAAAAAGAGGAAAATCCATGATTTATCAGCAGCAAGTTAGTTATTATATCTTGAATTTATGTCAGAATAGCTTTGTTGTTCAGTCATGTCTTTGTGACCCCATTTGGAGTTTTCTTGGCAAAGATACTAGAGTGGTTTGCCACTTCCTTCTCCAGATGGGTTAAGTGACTTGCCCAGGGTCATATAGCTACTAAGCGTCTGAGTCAGATTTGAACTCAGGAAGCAGTCTTCCTACCTCCAAGCTTGGGACTCTTCTGTACCACCTAGCTGCCCATCACAATAGCTACCTTTTTCTTAATTTTGCTTCCACTGCTCCAGGTTCTCATAAGGTATTCAGGGATAGTACTGAGTAATGATTTTCTGTGGAGGATTATTTTTTGGAGGTCCATTGCTGTGGAGAACTTTCAACATGAAAAATTCAACTACCTACAATATTCTGCCACTTATACTCTTAAAGGAGTTGCCTGGATTACTGAGAGATTATGTGACTTATGTGACTTCCTCTTGTTTACTCTGCTATTGTGTGTCAGAGACAAGACTTGAAGCTATCATTTCACCTCCAACACTACCTTGTGCTCCTCATTGGTATAGGAGAGAATTAAAAATCCCAGTATAGGTCCACCAAAGGCACCCAAGAAGATGATCAATGGGTCTTCTTTTTGGTGATCATTCCATTAAATCTGTTCTTAAAACATGGCCTGTTAGAATGAGTGGATTAGAAATGAGAAGGATAAAGAGGCAGCAGAAACCAGTAGAAATCATGTATTTGTTGGTAAATACTGTGCTCTGTTTTAAGGCAAGTCACACACACACACACACACACACACACACACACACACACACACACAGAGCCATTAGAGAGAACCACCATTTACAACAAATATCAGAAAATGACAAGTAGGAAGACTTTGTCATGGACATTGAGAAAGAACTTCTACCAAAAAAAAAAAAATCCCAAAAGGCTTGGACCAGACAAAAGCAAAAAGAAGTTGTCAATTCCCATTCCTTTTAATATCTCAGAGGCTTGATTGACTGAATAGATTAACTTAAATTCCCTTCTCTTCCCCTTAAGCTTCTAGGGTTAAGCACTGTCATATTATATGATTAGATTTTATTTTCTCAGCTCTTTTTCCTTCCAACAACATAATTGCCTTGGGCTGAATGAGTGAATGAAGGGGGAAATTGGGGACCAAATCAGGACATCTGGCCATTCATTTCTGGCAGTTTAGGCCAAAGTCCAAGCAGAGTAAAAAGCTTAATAGATAGAAACTATTTTTCAATGGTTAACTAAAACAAAAAGCAAACCATCAGTGTGCACTTAACATTCTTTTTTGAGACGAGTGGGAAATAGGAAGGGAAGATTTAATTATTTAAAAATCACTACAATATCTTCCCCTTTGAGTCTAGGATACTAGCAATGAGTTCTCCTGTGCCTATGAAAGAGAAAAATGTGTCTTCATTTGCTTGCCTTTTTCATTGACCTCCGTTTATTTTTCCATTTAAGGCACTGGCCTTTGGCTGTCACGAAGCTTCACAAAAGGACTGTTTAGCTAAGCCGGCTTCAAGTGAGCCAAAGAAAAGGACTTTTCTCTGGAGTACAGGGGAACTGAGACTTGTTTGTCACCTCTACATGTTCTTTGGGTCCTTCCTTGTCTCCTGCCTGGGCACAGATCCAGAGTACACATTTATGTAAAAATCAGAGGAAGTGTAGAGGAGGAGGGAGGGAGGGATTCTCCCTGTTCCATCCTTCTCCCCTCTATCCCTTTTGATCAATCAATCAATAAACATTTATTAAGTGCCTACTAGGTGCCAGGCACTATGCTAAGTGCTGGGGATCCAGAGGACCCTTATGAGAGCTCACCCTTTCCCTGTTGCTCTAGGGTAAATGAGGATGGAGAAAACTGGGGCTGGATTTGGCCCACTTTGGGCTGGGAAGTTGGGCTCACCTCAAATGCAACCCAACACATGCTGCGATAATTACTGCCCTTAACTGTGAGTGCCAGCCAAGCCAGGTATTACAAAACCGCCCTTTCATTCACTCCAATGAAGAAAAAACAAAGGGTTAGGGGGAAGAATGACAATGATTTAAGGAGATGAAACCTTCTATTACTAAGAAAATCCATCAACAGATTCGAGTGAACTCATTATAAAAAGTACACGCACAAAATTTCACGCAACACAACGGAGGCTTGTGTTTACACACATACATACAAACATGGAACAAAGCTCTGCTTATAAAAATCAGTCTGAATGACTATGATCGATGCCTGTTTGTCCAAAGTTATCATTTGGCCATTAAATAAAAATACCTCCCAGATATTTCCTTTAAAAGAGCTCGGTGATCTTTTCTTAGATTAATTCCGCTTAACTTTGACCTCACCAAATCCCTGTGAGGTAGGTAAAAGCAGGCATTATCACCCCCATTTTATAGACTGGGGAAGGAGGGGAGAAGAATGAGGTATAGTGACAAGGTCACTCGAGGATGAAGTACCAGTGTCAGAAAGAGATCGGTGGTCTCCCCCTTCTAGGAGGAACCCCTCGCCTTCTTCGCTCAGTGCACCAGAACCTCTGACAAAGTTTGATTCAGAGGGAGCCAATGTGGCTCCTGCCTGCAGGAATGCAGGCCATGTTGGGCATTTTCTGATTTTCTCCCCATCGTTCCCTTTTAGAGTACATTAGGTTCCACTCCAAACAGCCAACTCAAATCAAAACAAGGCGATCTGGAATTACGTGGTACCCTTTTCTGGTCTCTGGAGATGTCCTGTTGGCAATGTGTTGCCCTAAGAGACAGAGTAGCAGAATGAAAATACTTTGATGAAATACATAATTCTCTCTCTCTTTTTCTCTGTCTGTCTGTTTGTCTGTCTGTCTCTCTCTCACATACACACTCTAAATGAGACAGCTGACATTACACCATGGGTACAGCACCACAGAAAGTGTGATCTTGTGACCTTCTGTCAGACCAGAATTAATTACCAGACATACAGCTGCAAAACTGCCAAAATTCTAGTTTGCCAACCTCAGGGAAATGATCAGCTCTGAGAGGGACTGAGCTAGTCGGGACTCTGGGCTAGGAGGGAGCCGACCTCAGGCTCCCTAGGAGTCTAGAGACCCCAAGTCACTGACTGGCACAGGAGTGATGCTGAAGCCCAATTGGTAGTCTCCCATTTGGCAAAGCATGAGCACGACTGCAGAAGTTTATATGCACTCACTTATGGTCCAACCTCTCCAAACAACACTGAACGCTCTTTGTTTTCTGATTCTATTTGTTGGGGAGGTTAGAAAGGGAGGTGGAGAGAGAGAGGGAAGAAAGCTAATTTTGTTATATTTTTTGCTTGCTTCCACCCACTAGGCAATATTGGGGCATCCCTAGGGACACTCCCTACTTCCACAGACCTTCTAGCTGTGTGGGAAGGCAGCCCCTCCTACACGGGCTAACTAGTGGAGATGATATTTGCTCTTTTCCAGGCTTTAATCAGCATGTGCTGGTGGTAGGTCTTGGGGATAATGTTTAGAAATGGACACTCGCATGTATGAGCAGACACACACACAGACACACAGACACAGAGCGGCATCTGTACATGAACAGAGAGAAACATGGAAGTGTTTGTTCCGGTTCAAGATAAATGGGTCCCACTGTGAAGCCCCAGGGCACACGCTAAGTAACACAAATCGCCTAGGATGTTGTCCCAAAGCATCCCTCAGGAGGCACAAAGGTCCAAGAGGTGCTTGGTCCAGGTGTGGCAGGGCCCATACACCGGCCCACCGCCTCTGGTGGGCCCAGCGTGAGACCTCACCGCTGCTCACAGGACTGACTCCTTGGACTCTAGCTCAGGGACACCGGCCAGAGGCAGAGCTGGGTTTCGGTGGGTCACCAGAGGGGAGGTCTCATCCTCAGACTTGCAGTTGGGGACCGCCTCTACTTTCACCTCGCTGAGTTCATGGTCCACCACCTTTGTTGCCTTCTCATTCAGGTAATGGAGGATACCAGCCCCCAGGGCATCCCCTTCCACATTCACCACGGTGGTGGTACGGTCCCTAGGATGGCAAAAAGGAAAAAGGGCTATTATGGCAAAGCCATGCTTCTGGTGATCCTGAATGTCCAAGACACGGTGGATCATTCCCCATCTCAGTATCACAACTACTGGTTAAATTATATATAATATAAAACATAAAATATATATATAATATATGTATGCATGCATATGTGTATATATGCACATAAATATATATGCATATATATACACACACAAATATATATGCATATATATACACACAAATATATATATACAAACACACACACACATATATATATATATATATATATATATACATATAAACACACATACACACACTGCTACAGAAAGACAGGAAGAAAAGTCAGTATTGGATATAGAGAAGGAAGAAACCTTAGAGGCGATTAAGTCCAAGGTCCTCACTTTATAGATAACAGAAACAAGGCTTGAACATTTCAAGGGAAATGCCCCAGGTCCCACCAGGAGTAGACTATGGACTATTTGAGGCAAGTTTAGAACTCAGGCCTGAGTCCACCTCTAGCTCTCTAATCCCCTGCCTCCTGGATGGTAACTGACACCGTCCCTTCCTGGGGAGCTCGTGAGACATTTCTTGGCTGCAGCCTTTACTCAGGACCTCATCGTGCCAATTCTATAGCAAACTGTTTGCCACCCAGTTATCTTAGAAACAGCCATTTCTTTAAGGAAGGAGAAACCCTTTGAAAAAAAAGAAAAAAAGAGAAGCCGGTCTGAGACTCCCTTATCCCTTTGAGTGACCCACCTAAGGACAAGCCTTCCCAGTAAGGGAAGGAGAGGGTAATTTCAGGCACTGGCTTTCTGGACTCACTGCAGTGCTTGGTAAATCCTGCCAATAAAGAGACTGGATTCTTTCTAAAATAGGAAGCATTTATGAAAGGTCAGTCCCATTCTTTAAGCCCCAGAAGTGGGTTTTTGGATGCCACATTCAAAGATTGTCCCAGCATCATGAGATGTAAACTGCATAGTTTTGATTACATTAAATTGGAAAGGTTTTGCACAAACAAAACCAATGCAACTAAGAATGGGAAACAAGTTTCTTAAAGTGTGCTCTCCCTACTCAGTGCTACCTACTGACTGCCCTGGTGTCTTTTACAAAATGACTAAAATCCCCTCTTTTATAGGAAGATTTTCCTAAACCAGCTTAATTCTAGCACCTTCTCTGCATTAATTATTTTGTCCTTTAAGAAATGACTAAAATCCCCTCTTTTATAGGAAGTCTTTCCTAAACCAGCTTAATTCTGGTGCCTTCTCCGTGTTAATTTTTTCCTTCTTATCCCGTATATAGTTTGCTTTGCATATATTTGTTTACATGTGGTCTCCCCACATTGGAGTGTAAGCTCCTCGAGAACAGAAAGTCTTTAACCTTTTTTGTGCTTAGCAAAGCCAGGCACGTAGCAGATACTTGATAAATATTTATTGACTGATCCAAGTACTATTCCCAAGATTGGAATTTAGGTTGGGGGGAGGGAGGAATGGAGATTGAGTTGCCATTTCTGGGCCTCAGTTTACTTGTTTGTAAAATGGAGAAAATCATTCTTGTTATACAATTGTACACAATATAATACAAGTGTTATACAATACAAATGATTCAAGTAACTTGATACCTAGAACTTGATTTAAGAGTCTTTATTACAATTTTGGAGAGAAGGAATAACTATTGAGCTTAATAAAATATTAAATGAAGGCAGCATGAAAAACAGTTTCAAATCCTCCAGCATTTGATTGACCATGTAACTATGAACAAATATTGGAAAATTTTCAGGCTCCAGTTTTCCTATCTGTAAAATTAGGGTAATTATACCTATACTTCCTACTTCATCTGAGGGTGATGTGAGACCTTATCTCTCACAAGAACCCTAATCTCAATCCCAAACCAACCTCTAACCCCAAAATTAACACGAATCTGAACCCTAACACTACCTCTAACCCAAACCTGAACCCCAACCCTATAGTGCTTTATATGGATAAATGTCAGTTATTAGTAAGTATCCCAACTTCCACATTGCTGAGGTTAGCAGACCTCAATTACTGTTTGGTTTCATCTGCCATGTTCTTCCTTCCCCCCTTTTTGGAAAGTCTCTCCTATTTGTCAGTAGATTGCAGAGGAAGGAGGTTTTGGGGAAAGATTCTCTTCTTAGTAGCACTGCCTTTTTCTCTAGTGGTTGGTACTCCTGAGTAGCCTGGACTTTTCCCGAGCCTTTGTTCCCTGGAATTGCTTCTAGCCCAAGCTGGCCATTAGTCTTCCCTATAAAATGCTGGCACTGGAAGGGATCTCTACAGATCCCTTCATCCAGCCCCTGTGATTTTTCAGATGAGGAAACTTATACCTTAAGAGGTGAAGTAATTTGCTTAAGGCCCCACAGGCAGTAAAGTGGCCAAAGAAGGCTTTCTGACTTCCAGCCCAGGCCATCACACCCCACGGTTTCTCTTGGCTACAGGACTATGGGGCCACATTTAGAGTTTGAGAGCTTCCTTCTGGGGTGTTTCAAGTACATGGTGAATGACCCCTTGAGAATTCTCATTTGGCTTCAGGAGAGGGAGTTTGGTACATCGGATACAGGGCTGGACGTGGAGGCTTTAACATATGCGGACCACTTTGTGAGCTTAGAAGGACTATATATTATAGTTATAGTTATAATTATATAATTATAATAAATATAATTTATTATATTTTTATTATATAATATATATATAATATAATATCATTATATTATAAAATAAATATAATAAAAATATATAATATATAATAAAATATTATATAATAATATATAATTATAATATAATAAAAATAATATAATATATAATAATATATTATAGTTAATAGTTATAATTATTTATATTTTAACATGTTTAACATGTATTGGATTACTTGCCATCTAGGGGAAGAGGTGGGGAGATGGAGGAAAAAATTTGGAACACAAGGTTTTTAAGGGCCAATACTGAAAAATTATCCATGCTTGTTTTGGGGGAAAAAAAGCTTTAATAAATAGTTATGATTAATTAATATTATTTAATTATTAAATAAATTATTATTTATTTAATAGTTATGATTATTTGACTTTCTGATGAAGAAATCTCATCTCCCAGCTAGGTGGTAACCTCTTATAAGGCAGCAGCCATCACTTACCTTTCTCTGACTCTGTGCCTAGGACCAAGCAGCTACTCTACAAAAGAAGTGAACATAAGGACACGGACAAATAACTGGAAGAGGTCTCAGGTGCCATATGAGCCAATATTCCCATTTTACAGATGGGGAAACTGAGGCTCAGGGACATGGAGTGAATTTTTGAAGGTTACACAAGTATTAAGTGGCAAAGGTGGGATTTGAACAGCTGTCACCCATCGGCACACAGCCCCGGGGTGGGTACCTACACTATCCAGTCCACTGCCAGGATCAGGGAGAGATCATGAGTGGGGAGCCCAATGGCTTCCAGGATGATGGCGATGGTGAGGACGCCTCCTGCTGGCACTCCGGCGGCTCCGACGCTGGCGGCTGTGGCAGTCACCCTGTGGGAGGGGAAGGCATAAGTGGTCACTGCTGCTACATACAACACCCTCACTTTCATTAGGCAGAAAGCAGAGGGAATTCAGAGAAGCTTTTTATTTTTTATCACAACTCCATTACTTGAACATTATTACTATTGTTATCTAATTATTACTTGAAGGATCTGTGATTTGATCAAAATGGGAACTCCCCTTTACTAACACTGACCACACAACTCCCCTGCACCTTAACATGAGTATGAGAACAACTGTGGTGGGAAGGTGTGCTCTGTTACAGCATGGTGAAGGGCCACCTCAGCGGCATAGTATCTTAGAGTCAATTAGACTTGAGTTCAAATCCTGCCCTACTATTTGTGTCCTGGGCAAGACCCTTCATTTTGGTTTGCCTCAGTTTCCTCATCTGTAAAATAAAAATAATAGCATCCATCTCACAGGACCATTGTGAGGATTACAATAACATGTAAAAAAATTGTCCCACAAACCTTAAAGAGCTGGCTATTATCACAGAATTAAGTCTTTCCCTTAGACTACAGGCCCATAGTCTGTTGCCAGACTGGGTATGAGGCCTTTACTGATCAATGGACCTGCCAGGGCTTGTGGCCTGCTGGCACAGCCTTTGAGAATCCACATAATTATTAACCATAAATTGACTGCTAGGCTCTCTTGCCTCATCACTGTGTGCAGGTGAGTGAGGCTGGCTTCTCCAAGGTTTTCTGAGCGGAGGGAAAACTGGCAGGTTTTACCTTTGCTGGAAAGGCTTCAAGGGCCTGGAAAATGACAAGGTCAGCTTCAAATTAATCTGGCTAAGTTGTACTTAGCCTAACTAAGTACAGAGAGGCTGGCCACTGGCCACTTGGGGAAGAATCCCTTGGACATGACAGTCCCTGAAACAAAGAAAACAAAACGGCTTTCGCAGCAGAGTGCTCCAAAAATCACACTATTGTTAGCCTGCTTGTTAACATTAACTGTTAGTATTCCGACTAATGATAGTAATAATTACTAACATTTACAGAGTAATTACTACGTGTTAGACATTGTGCTAATAAGTGCTTTACAATTATTCCCTCATTTGATCCTCACAAGATCATTGAGAGGTAGATGCTATTATTATCCCCATTTTACAGTTGAGGCAACTGAGGCAGACAGTTTAAATATCTTGCCTTCAAGACAGTTATTAAATATCTGAGGTTGGATGTGAACTTGGGTCATCCTGACTCCAGACCCTTTACACCACCTAGCTAAGTATGTTTTGTGCTAAGTGTGAGACTTTTTTCTGTTAAGCAATTCACTGATTATTCACAGAATGTTGGATCTGGAGGGAAAAATCTCTTCCTTTTCTCTCACCTCCAAATCATAGATAGTAAATATGAAAGAGCCTTTCAGGGATCACTTGATCCAATCCCCCGTGTCATGGGATTATTGTGTGAATTTTGCTATGCAATACTGTCATCACAGAGTTACTTGTGCACTATGGCCAACATATCCAAGTATGATAGCTGGCAGCCATAACTAACTGTGTTCCAAGAAGCAGGGAGCTGCCACGTGCAGATGAGCCAGCCCTCACCTGCCTCCCAGGCACCTGCACCCTGTCTCCTCCAAGTAAATGGCCATGTTAGCTGATCCCCTTCCCCGTGTATTTCATTTCCCCTTCCACTTACTAACCCACTAACCACACTCTTGCTTCTGTGCTATGCCTTGCTCTGTGCTGAATAAAAATAAACATGGTTGCAGCTGCTTAACCAGAGTCCACATCCTTTGAGACACGTGACCCTGGGAGGATGGGATGAGGACATCTGAGGAGTTTCTCTCAGGGGACAGCATATTCTGCCCTCTCCTGGGAGCTACTGTGAAAACCATATCCCCTACTTGTTACACCCTGTTTTCAGAGAGTTGGTTTATTTTTATTATTATTATCATTATTATTATTCCTTATCTACATTTTGGGTCAATTTATGGATTAAAAAAAGTCTTTTTTTGCTCATGTATTCTTTCATTCTTGGAATGCTTTTGAAAAATGTTTACCAGAAAATCCCTAAAATTCTGACCCAGTTTTAGAGAAGATAGTCACTTACAGAATAGTGAAAATCTGTCCTGCATTTAGGTCTACATTGTTCAGCTGGGCGATGAAAACAGTTGCCACACATTGGAAAATGGCAGCCCCATCCATGTTCACGGTGGCCCCAATGGGAAGGATGAACCTGCTGATCCTTTTATCGACACCATTATTTTCTTCAATGCACTTGATCATGGAAGGGAGGGTTGCAGAGCTAGAAATGAACAAAAGAAAAAAAAATGAAAACAGCTTGTCTAGTCAAGTTCAATTCTGAATCTTTGTGGGTCTTTAAATGGTTTCTAATAAAACATACTTATAACCTCTTTTAAAAAATTAATGTTTTTGAAGAGTTTTGGAGAAAGCTAGGAAGAACTTTGTATAAAATGATGCAGCAAAATTAGCAGAACCAGGAGAGCAGCTTATACAATAATAACATCATAAAGACAGACTGTTCTATTTTGAAAGTCTTATAAACTCTTATTAATCCAATGATCAACCATAGCTCCAGATGATTGAGGATGAAACATGTTAACAGAGAGGGGACTGATTTAGAGTACAGTGACTGAGACATATATTTATTGAATATGGCCCATGGCGGGGAACAATCTTGCATATTTGTTACAAAGATTTCTTTTTTCAATGAGGAGTGGGGGGGGAGGAAAGGAGGAGAAAGTGGATTTTTAAGTAAAAACAATAAAATTAATTTAGAAAAAAGCAAATGAAACCCACCTCCTCCTTTAATATTAACTAAGCAATCCTTAGGTACTATTTAATACCATTATTTTGGATGGGCAGTAAATGTCCTATCATAATATTTTTGTCTTATTTCCCTAAATCTATAACTCAGAGAATTAAGTTGAATGGAAGCTCAATAGTTATCTCTTTTAACTCATACCTGAATAAGAATTTTTTCTATAATAATTCTGGCAAGTGGTTCTGTAACCCTGTCTTGTTCCTTGAGAAGGGAGCTCTTACTTCCTAGAACAGTCCAGTCTACTTCTGAATAGCTCTAATTGTTAGAAAGACTTTCCTTACAGGGAGGTCACTAATGGTGGTCTCTTTGATGCTCTGAGGAACATATGTGAGCATATACATATACTTATATATACATACTTATATGAGCATAAACACAAGACACATCTTCCAGCTCTGGACATTTTCATTGGCTCTCTCCCATGCCTGGGACTCTTTCCCTCCTGATCTCTGTTTCCTGGCTTCCATTAAGTACTTGT